>CM077152.1:194111349-194608938 GCA_039583875.1 Platanthera guangdongensis
TTTCGAGTTGTACCTGACATTCGTCGAGAGAATTCCGATCCCAATTCATCGAGAGATGAATTCTTTCAAGCCGGGGAGATTGTTGCGGAACAGAGACGAGCACGAGCTTTGGGGCCGTTTGGGCTTATTTGACGACTTACCATATATGGCGTGCCGGGATGACGATCATACTCCGCGGTTGCGTCCGGAATGTCGCCGCAAGTAAAATTCATATATTAGTTTATTATTTTTGGTTCATTATTCATGTATTTAGCGGCCTCTCCCACCGGTCAATCATAGCCGTTGATAGAGATGTCATAGTATTTCATTTTATTATAAATATGAGTCTTGTGGCTGAATAAAGAATTGCAAGAATTTGGAGAACTTCATTCCCGGATTCCAGCGATATCTCCCCGGTTCCGACGCCGTGGAATCATAGGTGACGACTCCTAGGTGCTCGTTCTTCCTCCCAAGGTACCCCTACCATTGCCTTCATTTCTGTAAAAATTTGTGAACTGCGGAAAATGGGAAACAAACGCAAGAACACTCAACCAATCCGAAGCCAAAAAAACCAGATGCACTAGAAGAACAAGAAACCTTGTACTATCAACAATCTTTATAAGACGAGGTATATATGGCGAGACAAAATTCGTTGATGTACCCGAAGGAAGCAAAACAAGTAATACAAACTAGCCGCGCGGTCTCAATGAGAAACCTCCGACTTTGCCGAGCTGCCTACGAAGTCTGCTAAAGCCGCCAAGTCACCAGACCGCAACATAGCCGCGCGGACAACCCGTTATTCCAATGCTGAGAACTCTGTCCGCTGATCTGCAAACCGGCTAACCGCGAGGTCTCCTAGCCACCAGATCTCCGCGAACTGCCGCTGCCAAACTAAACAAGCCGCCAGAAGCGGACAACTTATTGAACTGGGAAAAAGGTTGCCGAAGAAAGAAGACCACCTGGCCGCAAGCCGCGACCTGCTGTTAACCGCTGATTGCTAACTGCAGAGTCCACACTGATCCCTGACCGAAGTCAGAACCAAGTCCTTGGCTTCTCGACGTTGTCCGCACAACCTGCACAGCAAACACCAGTCAACTCCTTCAAACCGCGCGAACACAAAAACCTGTCCGCAACAACCACTCAAGCTCACTTACTGTTCATTCAGATGTAATGTTGATGTGACAGATGGTCCTATTTATAGGCGCGGAAAGAGTGTGATCACTGCCCTAGTCGATAGGATCACCACCCTATCTCGCAGTGAGCACTGAGAGTATCCGCCAAACCGCGGACACAATGCTAGTTCACCTGGTCGCCGCGACTAGCTAGACAGCCAGTTCGCCAAGACCGCACCACCAAGGCCGGATAGAAATCCTATCTACCTTGTCACCATAAAGCCAAGCCAGGACTTGTCCGCCACACCAGCAGACCCTGCAGATACACTTCCAGTCCGCACACTGGTGAACACTGCTCCAGTCCGTGCGCACCTGTAGACACTACTCCAGTCCGCACACTCCGAGCCTGCAACCAATGCACATAAGGCTGACAGCTGCCGAACTCGGCGGACAAAGAAAGCAGTCCGCGCTAACCGCGCAATCTCCGGACTGAGCACACATGGACTTGGTACTGAATCAGACCAAGTCCACACCACCAGCCATCCCTGGTGCGAACACAGCACCAACGGATACAAAGACCAGTCCGCACAAAACCGACGGACTTCAGAACCAGTTCGCACAAACCGGCGAACTGCGCGGATAACCATCCTATCCGCCCGGCTACCTCAAGGGAACAAGCTGACTGCAACACCCTTGCTGACTTGACTATCCTCCACCTCTGTCCGCACAGGCCGCGTGGCCAGTCCGCCCAGGACGCCAGTTTCACTTCAAAAAGTTCAACACTCCCCCTTGAAGTGAGAAGTGGAAATTAACCTCAACAGTTCCCGTAACCGTATAAATGACCCCTTTGACAGCGGCTTCGTGAAGTTGTCCGATGTTGTCCTCGCTCCGCACATGTCCAACCACAAGAGACCCCTCCAACACCTTCTCCCAAATGGAATGGTGCTCAATCTCAATGTGCTTGGGCCGCACGTGACAAACTGGATTATTAACCAGTTTAAGGGCACTCTCGTTGTCACCGCGTAGCAGAGTAAGACTCTGCACTTCTTCATGGATGTCCTCTACTAGCCTCCTAAGACAAATGACTTCCCGAGCTGCCAAAGCCAAAGCCTTGTACTCCGCTTCCGTAGTAGAGACAGACACATAATCCCGCTTGTTGCTGCACCACGAGATACCCGCTGATCCACATGCGGAGAAATAACCAGAAGTCAACTTCCGATCGTCTGAATCTCCCCATAATCAGCATTTGTGTAACCGTGCAGGTTGAAGCCCGTGTCTCTCCCATAAAGGAGACTCATAGCAGAAGTGGACTTCACGTACTTCAGAATGCTCTTTGCCGCCACCAGATGAGGCTTCCGAGGTTTCGCCATATACCGACTTACTCGGCCTACAACATAAGCAATGACTGGCCTTGTAATCGTCAAGTAAATAAGGTTCCCAAACAGAGCCCGAAACACTAAAGGATCTGGAAGTATCCTCCCCTCATCTCGTCGAAGCTTGATGCCAACATCAAGTGGAGTAGAGCTATTTTTCCCCTCTCGCATGCCGAACCGCTGAACGATCCGTTCCGCATAGCTCCTTTGAGAAACAAGTATGCTGCTCTCTTCCTCTCCACCTCGAGTCCAAGGAAGTGGTGGAGCTCACCCAAGTCCTTCATCTCGAATCGAATAGCTAGCTCTGCCCTGAGCCTTGCTACCTCCTCCTCAGAGTTCCCCGTGACAATCATGTTTTCCACGTATAGCAGCACTAAGACATGAAGCTCCCCTCTTCTTGATGAACATGCTCAAATCTGAATCAGAGGCAAAATAACCGCAGAACTGGAGGTATTCTGCGATCTTCCCATACCATGCCCGTGGAGCCTGCTTCAATCCAGAAAGAGCCTTCGGAGCTTGCAGACGTATCCTAGATAATCTTTAGACACGTATCCCGGTGGCTGAACCATGAAGATATTCTTATCAATTTCCTGTAAAGAAAAACATTCTTTACATCTAGCTGTCATATCTTCCAACCTTGGCAAGCCGCCAAGACTATCACCACTCGTACTGAAGTCATTTTTGCCACAGGACTAAACGTCTTTTCGTAGTCTTCTCCGTATTGTTGAGAGAACCCTCGAACTACAAGACGAGTCTTGTACCGCTCGATGCTCCCATCCGCCTTCTTCTTCAGCTTATACACCCACTTGCATGTCACGGGAGTAACGCCTTCGACCTTGGGCACAAGGTCCCACGTCTCGTTTTTCCTGAGGGCAGTCATCTCCTCATCCATGACGTTATCCCACTTCTTGATTCCAGTGGCGTCTTCCAAGTTAGAAGGCTCTCGCTCGTCCAGAGGGCCTGCGAAGAAATAAGAGACGAAGCTCACCGCGTTTCCTTCGTTATAACGAGCTGGTGGTTTGATGGTCCTCTTCGATCTCCGAAGAGTCTGACCCTTGCTAACCACCCCTGCTGCTTCTTCTGAACCAGCTCCATTCCCGGGCAAACTTGTAGCATCGCTCCCCTACTTCCTGAACCAGAAGCCTCCGCTCCGGAGCTAGAAACACCTGGAGCTCCTGGTGACACAGGTAGCTCCACCAGAAGATCCTTAGCAGCCCGCTCATGCCCGCCATCTGACCTGCTTTCCTGTAGCTCCACAGAAGAGCCACCTCCATATGACGTCCATTCGTCAAAGATCACGTCTCTCGAGACGACGAACTTCTTCGTCACTGGATCCATACGCTTCCATCGCTTCTTCCGCTCATCATAGCTCACGAACACAAGCTTCCTCTCTTCGCATCCAGCTTTGTCCTTAGAGCATTCAGGACATGTACATAGCAGGTCGACCCGAACACCCGAAGGTGTCCAACTCCAGGCTTCTCCTTAGACATCATCTCATGAGGAGACTTCATGTTGATCGGACTCAGAGGCATCAGATTGATGACATAAGTTGCGCAGACCATCCCTTTTGCCCAAAAGGACCTTGGAATGCCTTTGACATGAAGCCAACACTTGCAGGTCTCTGTTAGATGACGGATCTTCCGCTCTGCTACTTCATTTTGTTGTGTAGTATGCGCACAAGTGAGTTCTCTCCAGATCTCGTGCTTCCTGCAGAAGTTAGAGAGCTCATTTGAAACGAACTCACCTTCATTGTCTGTTCTCAACTTCTTTATCCACAAGTCAAGCCGGCTTTCCAACAGTTCCTTGAACTCCACAAAAAAACGGAACGCGTCCAACTTCTCTTTCATGAAGTACACCCAAGTGTACCTCGAGTAGTCATCAATCAACACCAACATGTACCTGCTACCTCCAAGACTGGCGGTGAAGGTAGGCCCCATAAAATCACCATGGATACACTTCAATGGTGCTTTACTTCTGGTCTGAGACTTGTCAAACGGAAGGCGATAAGCCTTTCCATATTGACACCACGCGCAGATATGACCGTCGCCGAAGGATGACAACTTAGGCAAACCTTTCACAAGGCTTTTTACTGTCATAGTTTTCAACTTGTTCATCCAAACATGTCACAGCCACTCATGCCAGATAGTTGCACTATCATTGGTACTCATCCGATCAACATAGGAACTTGTTGATAACACAAACAAGTCTCTTACCCTTCTCCCTACATGTGCAACGCCAGCCTTTACCCCAGACACGTTGCAGAGAAACTTCACTTCTGTCGGACCGAACAGAACGTGATAGCCCGCGCCCAGCGCGTTGGTTACTGAGAAGAGATTCTTCTTCATACCCGGTACGTGATAGGCACTCCTCAAGGTGAGTGGACCATTATCACTACCTAAATAAACAACACCCTTCTTCTCGACTGCATGAACAGTATCATCAACAGTTATGATAACTTCGTTACCTGAGAACGTTCACAGAGAGGAGAACTTCAACTCGTCTCCAGTGAGGTGGTGACCATACCCCGAGTCCACTTTCCAGTCATCTTTGTAGTCGATGGTGGACAAGGCACGGACACACATGCCCGTCATGAACGCATTCCCCCATCCGGCTTCAGCACTGGAACCAGCTTCCTCTTTATCTGCAATGTGCCCCGGCTGCAGTTTGACCTTGCAGTCCTTCTTGAAGTGATCCGGCTGGTCGCACTTGTAGCACCTCAGCCCTTCCTTCTTCCAATCACGCTTACGAGCATAACTCCTCTCTTGCTGATATGAATTTGAAGGGCCATCAGCAGCAGCAGACTTCTTCTTCTTCTCCCATCTCTTCTTCTTCCCTGAGAAGAGCGCCTCATTACTTTCTTCAGAGATAGTGACTCCAGCTATCTGTCTATCTAAGCTCTCCTGCGAAGCCAGCAGGTTCTCCAGCTGCAGCAAAGACGGCTGAGTGCCCCAGCCTTGAACAGAAGTAACAAATGCCACATATTCCTTCCGCAAACCGCGGATTATGTGCCTCTTCAGCTTCTCTTCCGAAATAGGCTCATCAAGGTACAATGCTGAAATCTCAACGCACATGTTTTTCATCTTTAAGAAGAACGTTAAGATGGGCAGATCTCCTTGAGTGTGTCTCTTGCCAACTCATTCTACAAGAATTGTAGCCGTGCTACATTCTTCCTATTGAACAACCCATCGAGGGAAGTCCAAATCTCCGCAGCTGACCGATATCCAATGATGTGGTCGAAGAGTTCCGGTGAGATAGCCTGCTTGAGAGTGAACTCTGTTTTCGCATTTGTCTTCCTCCAAGCTCTTACCGCTTCAACATTGCCAGCAGCACCAGTAACTTCTTACCTGTCGTCTTCGTAGACGACCTCCCACAGGTCCTCGCCCAGAAGATAGCTTTCCATACATGACTTCCACTTCTTGAAGTTAGTCGATGTAAGAAGCTCAATTCCAAGACTCCTTGCAAATCCTCCTTCCATTGCACTATCCCTGGTTCACTTAGACTTCCAGAAGCAATAAAACAAACTGTTGGTTGAACGCTGTTCAAGCCTCTATTCCTTCTGATGCCATGTAAAAATTTGTGAACCGCGGAAAATGGGAAACCAGGCGCAAGAACACTCAACCAATCGGAAGCCAAATAAACCAGATGCACTAGAAGAGCAAGAAAACCTTATACTATCAAGAATATTTACAAAGCGAGATATACATGTCGAGACATGAATCGCCGATGTACCCGAAGGAAGCAAAACAAGAAATACAAAAATAGCCGCGCGGTCTCAATGAGAAACCGCCGACTCTGCCGAGCTGCCTACGGAGTCCGCTGAAGCCGCCAAGTCACCAGACCGCAACCTAGCCGCGCGGACAACTCGTTATTCCAATGCTGAGAACTTTGTTCGCTGTTCTGCAAACCGCCTAACCGCAGGGTCGCCTAGCCGCCAGATCTCCGCGAACTGCTATTGCCGAACTGAACAAGCCGCCAGAAGCGGACATCTTATTGAACTGGGAAAAAGGTTGCCGAAGAAAGAAGACTGCCTGGACGCAAGCCGCGACCTGCTGCTAACCGCCGATTGCTAACCACAGAGTCCGCACTGATCCCCGACCGAAGTCAGAACCAAGTCCCTGGCTTCGCAGCGCTGTCCGCACAACCTGCACAACAAACACTGGTCAACTCATTCAAACCGCGCGAACACAAAAACCTGTCCGCAGCAACCACCTGACCTCACTATTCATTCAGATGTAATCTTGATGTGATAGAGAATCCTATTTATAGGCACAGAGAGGAGTGTGATCACCACCCTAGCTGATAGGATCACCACCCTATCTCGCGGCAAGCACTGAGAGTATCCGTCAAACCGCGGGCACAATGCTAGTTTGCCTTGTCGCCGCAGCTAGCTAGACAGCCAGTTCGCCAAGATTGCACCACCAAGGCCGGATAGAAATCCTATCTGCCTTGTCGCCATAAAGCCAAGCCAGGACTTGTCCGCCACACCAACAGACCATGTGGATACACCGCCAGTACGCACACTAGCGAACACTGCTCCAGTCCGCACGCACTTGCGGACACTACTCCAATCCGCACACTCCGAGCCCGCAACCAAATCACATAAGGCTGACAACTGCCGAACTCAGCGGACAAAGAAAGCAGTCCGCGCTAACCGCGCAATCTCCCGGACTGAGCACACCTGGACTTGGTATTGAACCAGACCAAGTCCACACCATCAGCCATCCCTGGTGCGAACACAGCACCAGCAGATACAAAGACCAGTCCGCACAAAACCGGCGGACTTCAGAACCGGTTCGCACAAACCGGCGAACTGCGCGGATAACCATCTTATCCGCCCGGCTACCTCAAGGGAACAAGCTAACTGCAACACCCTTGCCGACCTGACTATCCTCCACCTCTGTCCGCACAGACCGCGCGGGCAGTCCGCCCAGACCGCCACTTTTACTTCAAAAAATTCAACATTTTCCACCCTTCAAACCCACATTCACACCGTTGCAGCCCCCCCAAACCAACGCCCAAACACAGCCGACCGACTGTTTTTCCTGCAGGCCGACAACCGCCCATCGCCAGCCCGCCGTCCCCCCTTATCGCCGCCCCTCCTCCTTGTTATAGGAACGCCACCCTCCTACAGCACTCCAACCACCAGCCGCCCCTCCTCTCTTACCGCACCTCCATCCAAGTCTCCATTAGCCCTAGTTGACAACCCCCTCCATCCCCTTCTGTGGTTCCACTACCAAACAACCCTGTTCTCAAGATCAATCTAGATCTGAGAATTTCAGCCCCGGTCCATCGTTTCCCTCCACTCATATTGCCATTTTTAGCCCGGATCCGTCCCTACACATCAGATCTACCCCTCCCCAGCCCGGATCTACTCGTATGTGGCCAGATCTACCCTTTTCTCACCCGATCTCATCATTTACCGCCGAGGACAGTCACCGCCTTCATTGTCACACCGCTGGTCCCACCTCCGATCGCCGATCTACACATCCGACTCAAATTCTTCAGTGTCTCGGTTCAGCCTGCTACTTTGTTAGTTTCTTGTGCTATTTGCTTTATTGATTTGACATTTTCATTGATGAATTAATACATGTGTTGTGATTCTTGCTAGTAGAAGATTGTTTCAATACACTATTAATTTGCAGGAGGAGTTATTCGCCGCGCGCTTTGCTTTGACCCTCCGTGCGGAGAAAAGCCGTTTAAAATTGTCGAATCAAATAATTGTTTTCTGTAGAGATGGTTTTCAATTTTAAATATTTGCGTGGTGTTAGAGAAAATTTTGTCACTCAAATTTATTTGTCGCCGTAACTGACGGCCGCATTGCATTTAGTGTCATAATAGAGAATCATCTTGCTTTTACACCTAGAGTCCTAGGTTTTGTGCACCCCTTAACCTACCCTACAACAAGAAGTTTCGATTATCTTTCTAATTTTATTTGATTAGGATATTATCTAAAATTTCCTCTCGGTATCTATTTGATTCAGTCATTTTTTAATTTTCCTTCATGATCTTGCTCAAGTGTGGCGTTTCTAATCATCGATGCTTCTTGCAATGAACTTGAACCCATCATGTCACTATATGTTCTCATGATAAGAACTACTTGTGCATTTATTATATTTAAAATAAATAACTCTTTTTCTATATGAATTATTTAGGATCATCATTCTATGATGACCCTGGAGATTATCAATATTCATTATTTAGTTCATTCATATCTATAACTATGATGTGTTGCCCCCATCCCGAAATAAAAAATAATTGCCTATACTCAATTTGATGGGTAAGCTTACCATTTTCTCATTTTCATTGAATTAAAACTTTTTTTAATCTTCGCCCGTGCATTATATAAACTACTTGTATGAGTGTCATGAAGACACATGAATGACAATGATGGTAAATCTTCTCTTATGAATTAGGGAGTAATTTTCCCTTAATCTACCTTTTAGTTCCACAGGAATTTTATATGGGTTTTCCCATTGAGGTCTCTACATATTTAACAAGCTTTACTTGATAATTTCTTGTGGGTTATACAAAAGGTGATCGTTCTAACAAGTGAGGATCTTATAATATCAAACTCAGTTAAATCATTGAAGAAATTAGCCCTCTATGGAAATTCTTTGGGCTGGCCGAGCCTCCTAATTTGAATCTAAGTGTTAGAAGATAGTGAAAAACTATGTAAAAGCACATTGTAATTGTGGCTCATTTATAAGCTCACATTTGTCTTATGTTTAGTCCCACATTGTTAGTCTTGAGATTTTTCTCCTCCTCTCCGCCTATATAAGTGTATTCATACTTACTGTTTATAGAAGAAACACAACCTACAAGGTTCCTTTCATCTTTTTTCTAAAGGTATCAGAGGGAGCGGTCCGACCTGTCCGTTTCTGTCTGCCGGGTTCTTCAAGAGACGGTCTACATGAACTAACCTCCCGGATTCGAGACCACGGAGGAGTCTAAGGTGTGTCGACTGCGTAAAGCTATCTATGGTCTCAAACAGTCCCCTCGAGCTTGGTTTGAAAAGTTTAGCAAGGCGGTTCGTGATATTGGTTTTCAACGGAGATCTGCTGACTTCTCTCTTTTTACACGTCATCGAACAACAGAGACGGTATATCTTCTAGTGTATGTGGCTGATATTCTGATAACTGGCGATGACTCGACCGAGATACAACAGATCAAACAACACTTAAACTTTGTCTTCCAAACAAAAGATCTGAGAAACCTTCGATACTTCCTTGGACTTGAGGTTGCTCGAAGACCGGATGGTCTGGTCCTATCTCAACGGAAATATTGTTTTGACCTTATTCAGGATGCTGGTTATTCCGGATGTAACCCGCAGAAACTCCTATGAATGTCAACCACAAGCTGAGTGCCCATGGTGCCGAATCAGATTCTCTACTTACAAATCCTGAATATTATCGGTGTCTGTGGGAAAACTGATATACCTAACTGTCACCAGACCCGATATCTCATTTGTTGTTGGAGTGGTAAGTCGCTTTATGCATTCACCAAGAACATCTCATCTACAGACTGTCGAACGCATCCTCAGGTACTTGAAAGCTGCCCCGGAACGAGGATTGGTATACAAGCCATCCTCCTCTTTATCCCTTGTTGCATACACTGATGTTGATTTGCGGGCTCTCTTGATGATCGACGATCCACCATTGGTTTTTGTAGCTATTTTGGAGGAAATCTCATCACATAGCGCAGCAAGAAGCAATCGCTCGTTGCTCGCTCTTCTGCTGAAGCAGAGCATCGTGCTATAGCTGTTGTAGTGTCTGAACTTACCTGGTTAGAAAGCCTTCTTTGTGACGGGTGTCAAACTCTCCTCACCCGCTACTCTATTCTGCGACAGTCAGACAACTATACATATTGCAAAGAATCCTGTGTTCCACGAGCGAACAAAACACATTGAGGTTGACTGTCACTTTGTTCGGGAGAAGGTGCAACTGAAGAAACTTGAATTGGAACATGTTCCAGCTTCCGGGCAAGTTGCTGACATCTTTACCAAGGCTCTACCTTGACCATTGTACCAACAGTTTTTATCCAAGCTTGGTGCTTACAATTTGTATGCTCCAGCTTGCGGGGGAGTGTTAGAAGATAGTGAAAAACTATATAAAATCCCATTGTAATTGTGGTCCATTTATGAGCCCACATTTGTCTTAGGTTTAGTCCCACATTGTTAGTCTTGGGATTTTTCTCCTCCTCTCCGCCTATATAAGTGTATTCATACTTACTGTTTATAGAAGAAACACAGCCTACAAGGTTCCTTGCATCTTTTTCTACACTAAGGATACAACTCAACATTTTGATACAATAAAAACCTATGTAAATTGAGTCCCTTTTGATGCCATTAAACACAAAATTAAGGACTTATCTCTTGTCAACAAAGATTAACCACAAACATAAACCTAAGCTACTAAGCAATTAGGTACTTATATTCTTAAAATCTAGTCACATTTCTTTCATAAGCTTTAAAGGAAAATTTTAGATTTACAATCATCAAGAATCTCCCACAAATTATATGGAGCTATTTAAGCATACCATAAGTGGTAAAAGAATTCAGGACTTCTTTTCACCATCAAGCTGGTACACAAAAGAGTTAAAAGAATATGAAAGCTTGAATAGTATCGTCAAAGTGCCTGTGTGTTAAATGGAAAATCTTAATCACATCATATACCTTCACTGATTTGCGGAAACAAGAAAATAGACCAATGTAGGGCATATGGATGAAGCTTAAAGAAGAAATCTAACCACTATCATCCATTTTTATAAAAATCAAGAGTCTAAATTGAGATTATCTAAGGCACTTAGATGACTAAAGAAGGAAAAGAACTCATTAAGACTTTGACACGAGCTTTTCCCTTTGGGCCATGTAATTTAAGAGCCATTTTAGATGAAATCAAACTTCTCACGAGTGGGAATCTAATGGTAGCTCCTTCCCAAGCCCAATACATGAGAATGTAGGATTAATGGTTTAAGATGAGGTATTCTTACCTTTTGGGACCATCCATGTTTGTCGTTGCTTCTCTTAAAAGTTTTTAACATCCTCCCAAACACGATATAAAGAACATGCCTAGATCTCCCAAGTAGCTCCTTCCACACCTCCGTCGAGTGTAGTCCGAGGTTTTCTTGAATGGGGAGGAGGAAAACACCTATGATTTATATTTCTTTAAATCAGATGGGGACTATTTATTAATTATTGAGGAGTTTATGATATTAATATTTGGCATGCTTGGGGCTACTCCTGTGCACGACTGCTTTTTGTTACTAAAGGGCTTCGCCCGTCCGTGGGTTTCGGAACGGGCTATGCCCTTCCATTGAGTGCGAAAGGGCTACGCCCGCCCACAAGTTTTTTGCGTGAGCCCGTACTCAACTTCTCTCGGGTGCGGTCTGGCTCTACTCGAGCTTCCTTGTACTCTAGGGCTCACATTGGCTCCACAAAAGTGTAGCTCATGTAGAGGCACCTTCCCCCCCCCCCCCCCCCCCACGTGTAGCTCTTTCATTCTTCCCTACCACATGGCCCTATATAGTGCAAGGATATATATTTGCTATTGTAGGAAATTTTAAAATTAGAAAATGAAAAAATATCACAAATCACTAATTCCTCTAAAAAACTAAAAAAACATCAAAGCAGAGATTAAGAAGGTAGGTAATATTGTTAAGGCCCAAGACGATGTCTGAGTCAATTAACACACATCTTTAAGCTTCCCAACATCATAGGATTTTGGCACCAAGAATGTGTGCAACTTGGTGGCCTCGTGAAATACGAAATGCCATTAACCCTGCTCGTGCAAGCCCTCTGGTATCTTTGGTATGACCATCTTGCGCCTTTGTAATCTGACCGGAGCATCGAAGAACATATCAAGATAGGCTGATAGGATACTCAACGACATCTTCATCTTCTTCCATGTGAAATTTAATCACATTTTCCCGTATTTGACATTGTAGAATATACATGGAATATGTCATCCAACTGCTTAGTCATGTCATTTATAAGACTAGGGAAAATAATAGCTATGTAATAGATTATACTAAATAAAGAGAACAAACTATTTTGTGATTTCTGAAGAATGACAATAATCATCATTGTATACCATCATTGTGCTTCACCTTAGAACCTTCATTTGAATCGAGTGACATCGATGTAATGTAAAGTAGTTGTGAACCTATATAGAAGAACGTGATGGATTATTCAGATGTCCATTCTATGAGTTGTTCATTTGGTTGTTCAGTTTTGTGTATATTTCATTCATGACAACATCTCTAATATAAACACTATCATGACCCTCCAATGACCACTTTTTAACCAAGTTTTTTGTTTTCGGCTTTCATGTAATCCGGGCAGCCTGTAATTTTAGAGCTTGCCCGTTCGGGTAGGTCTCCGTTACTATAAAAAGGGTGAACAGTACCCAATAAGACAAGCTGATTCGAATCTGAGGCCAGGTTTATCCAAGAGTGATATCTTTTTGTAACCTCATAAGTGATTAATCAAATCATCCACAACCAGTGCTATCCGCGGCTACATGAAACCTGGGGTTGGACGCTTGCAACATTTTTTCCCGTTCTCCTAGCTTGCCCATAGCAACCGACAAGTAACCGATCACTCTTAGTTTCTTTCGCTCTTTGTTTCCTAGCGTGATTTCATGGAGTACATTTTCAACACTAACAGAATGAACACGCGACCTTCATATCAGAGTCAATCGGCAAAAAGTTTGGTTAAAGATGAGTGTCTGTGACGTCCAACAGTGTTCGCTCGCTGGGCCCCATCTCAGTTTGGGAAGTGCAATCTCTTTGGAATCATTAGAGTTTAGGTTCGAACAAGCTCACCTGGAAACCACGCAACAAATAAATGTCATGATGCAATCAATCATCCAATTGTCCCAGCGATTAGCCCCTTCAATAGCATAGGTCACGACTCCTCCAACCGGTCCGCCAACTCCTTCAGTCGGCTCGCCTGATCATCCAGTCCGCCAGCTCGCAAATCTGCTCGCTCCTCAACAACCTTAAGTTGAGGAATTTGCCGCTGCCCGCCGTAACTTCTTCTGAGTAGCCGCCCAAGGTTACCCAATTAGAATCTTAAACTTTAAGGAGGGTCATGACAGTTCTGTGAGAAGGAAGGTATCAGACACTGCTTCTCAGCTCCTAGAACAGCTCAACAAAATGTGCTTGCTGAAAGAAAAAATAGAACCCTGATTGAATCTGCAGGCACATTACTTGCAGATGCTTGCATGCCCTATCCTTTTGGGCAGAGACTGTGAGCAGAGCAAATTATGTACTGAACAAAAGTCTAATACACAAGATTAATAATAAGACTGCTTATGAGCTACTTAAAGGGAAGAATCCTAAAGTAGACTATTTTAAAATATTTGGTTGCTTATGTTACATTCACAACAATATTAAGAAACACATTAGAAAATTTGAAGCCAAGCCTGAAATTGGAATTTTTCTTGGATATTCTCAAGTAAGCAAGGCTTATAAGGTCTATAATAAATCTACCATGAAAATTGAAGAATCTATTCATGTTTCATTTGATGAGACTAACATGTTTTACAAGGAGAAAAAAATTTCTACTAAACTCTTTGCAGGAACCACATTTGTGTGAGAAGCTGAATGAACTAACCCTCACCAAGGAGGCTGTTAGCCATCCTTCTTCACAAATTGCTGAAGACAGTGAAGATGACACTGAAATCAGTGAAGAAAGAACAACAGCTGTAATTCCACAAGAGGAATTAATTCCCCAAGCTGTTGCTAAACCAACTCCACCTACTGAATTTGTCACACTTAGAGATCACCCTGTATCTCAAGTGATTGGATACATTTTAGTTGGTGTGCAAACAAGACATCAACTCAACCAAGACTTGATGCATGCCTGCTTCATATCTCAAACTGAGCCCCAATCCATCAAAGATGCTGAGCAAGATCCACACTGGATTATTGTAATGCAAGAGGAGCTCAACCAATTTGAGAGATGCAGAGTTTGAGATTTAGTTCCAAGACCAAAAGACTACCCAGTCATTGGAACTAAATGAGTATTTAGAATCAAACTATATGCCCAAGGTATTATCATAAGGAACAAAGTAAGGCTGGTTGTTCAAGGCTACACACAAGAGGAAGAGATTGACTATGACCAGACATTTGCTTCTGTTGCAAGGCTGGAAGCAATCAGAATCTTCCTTGCATATGCTGCCTACAAAAAGTTCAAAGTATACCAATTGGATGTCAAGTTTGCATTCTTGAATGGTGAACTTAAAGAAGAAGTTTATGTAGAGCAACCACCAAGTTTTATCTCTTCTACTCACCCCTCTTATGTCTTTAAATTACATAAAGCTCTCTATGGTTTAAAGCAAACTCCAAGAGCTTGATATGAAACCTTAGCTAGCTTTCTTCTTGAGCATAAATTTTCTAGGGGCATTGTAGATAAGACATTATTCACTAGACATCATAAGGATTAAATCTTATTAGTACAAATCTATGTAGATGATATTATTCTTGGGTTTACAGATTCCAAACTATAAAAGAGGTTCCCTGACCTCATGCATTCCAAGTTTGAAATGATTAGTATGGGTGAGCTCTCCTACTTCCTTGGTCTCCAAGTGAAGCAGCTACCTGATGACATCTTCATATCTCAATCTAAGTATGCTAAGGAGCTAATCAAAAAGTTTGGGATGTCAGATGCCTCAGCCAAGAAAACTCCTATGGCTACAAATGCTGTAATTTATTCTGATGAATATGGGAAACCTGTAGATCAGAAATTATAGAGGGTCATTGTTGGATCCCTGTTATATCTTACAGCAAGTAGACCAGACATCATGTTTGCTACATGCCTTTGTGCTAGGTTTTAGGTGAACCCTAAAGAATCTCACCTTATTTTTTTAAAAAGGATTTTAATATATATAAAGAGTTGTCCTAGTGTAGGACTCTGGTATCCAACTAAGTTAGAGTTTGTGTTGACTGGATACTCAGATGCTGACTTTACTGGATGTAGAATAGACAGAAAAAGCACCTCAGGGACATGTCAGTTCCTTGGTGTTAGACTAGTGTCTTGGTTTTGCAAAAAACAGTTATCTGTGTCTACTTCATCTGCTGAAACAGAATACATAGCAACTGACAGTTGTTGTTCCCAGATGCTATGGATTCAGAACCAACTTTTAGATTATGGCTTCAACTTAAATAATTCAACCTTACTATGTGATAACACAAGTGCAATTTCCATTGCACAAAATCCAGTGCATCATAGTAGAACTAAGCACATAGACATCAAACATCATTTCATTAAAGAGTGTATGGACAAACATAAAATTAAGTTTGTCTACATCTACACTAATTTGCAAAGAGCAGACATCTTCACCAAACCCTTGGATGAGAGGAACCATCTGTTCTTTATAAATCAGCTGGGTATGATCAATGAAGAAGGCTTAATTTAAATTTCTGTTTGTGTTCGAAGAATTTGCCACAATTCGTCGAACGGAGATCGACGAACTGAAAAAAATTCTTGAGAAATTCGTCGAACTGAGATCGACGAACTCTCTGTGTGTGAAGCTCTTTTCGTCGAACGGAGATCGACGATATTGCTTCAGAAAATTTTCGTCGAACTGAACTCGACGAAATATTTTCACTTCTTCTGACTGAGATCGACGAATTCTTTTGTCAATAAAATATTTCGTCGAACCCAAATCGAAGAAATTTTTTTTTTCGTCGGACGGAGTCTGCCGCTTCATGTTCTGAAAACCATATATCTAGGTTTTCTTCGAGCTCCGTCCCGCGCTTTCTGTTCCCCTTGCACTTGATCTCTCTGTTTTCTTTTGTAGGCGAACAAATGATGATTCCGGTAAACTCTCTGACGGCGTTGAAGTTCGATATGGGTTTTGACATTGATTTCGATTCATTCCAACATTCAGACCAGATCTTCTTAGACATTCTGAAACTGTTTGAGGAACAAAATCTGAAGAATTTCATGACTCACAGAATCAAGATAGCGGCTACAGTGATTAGAGAATGAGTGTTCACTTCCACAACACCAGATGCAGATACTATGACCGGCACTATATCCGGTAATCAAGTTTCTCTTTCCCCCGCAATACTAACCAAACTTTTTGGTATGATGAATGAAAATGAAGATATAAAAATGGATAGTGATGAATATGATAATCTGCTGATAAAAATGGGTCATACTGTAGAAAACCCAAATAAACTACTTAAGAAAAATTTATCTTCAGAGTATAAATTTTTGGCCGATATAGTGGGCAAGGTTTTGTTGGGCAAACACACAGCCCATGATTACATCACCAGACACCAATTTCTAGTGATGAGTGCTCTGGTTGAGAAGAAAGCAGTTAACTGAGCAAAACTGCAGTTTGATTTGATTAAGAAGAAAGTTTGTTTTATAAGGGTACTGGGCATATTCCTCCAGGAAAAGTCATCTGAATCCCTGGTCTCCCAGACCATATTCATCAATGCCTCCAAAACGCTGACATGCGCCTTATTTGGAAGGTGGGAGAGGACCATCTCTAAGCCATCCAGGGCTTCCTCCTCTTCCACACCTTCTGAGGGCACAAGGGCTGTACCAACCACTCCCCACCCTAGTGTTGAAGAAGTTTTCATTCCTCATCCTCCTTCAACAACACCTCTTCCAACAACAACTCCTCCACCTCCAGAAGTTGTCCTTCCCTCCACCAGAATTCCTTCACCACCTCCTCCTCAACAACCACCTGCCTCACCAATACATCTACCAACACCAGTTCCATCTCCTGAGCACATCACTCCAGCTCCATCTCCACTTCCACGTCATCTAAATGACATACATCCTGACACATTCATGTCATCCCCCACTTTTAATTTGCTCACCTCCTTATCATCTACACCTACTTCACCTGTACATGACAATTCCACTCCAATACCATCTCCTGCTGCATCACCTTCACATGATGACATCATACCAGATGTCCCTCCATCTGATGTTACTCCTTTTCCTCATCCATCTGTATCTACATAAACTCCACCAGAGTTTATGGATTTGGATTCTCGCTCCCTGTCCTCCATCTTGGAGCATATCACTCCAGTGATCAGGCAACTCATAGCAGAGGCAATTACACCTCTTACTGCCTCCATTTCTTCTCTTGCTGCTCTCCTTGATGCCTCCCCTGTCTCTTCTTCTTCTTCTAGGGGCCTGGTTCCAGTATCCACTGAAATTAGGCAGGGGGAGATGCTCAATAAAGAAGCAGTTCTAGCTTCAGCAGCAGCAGCAGTAGCAGAAATTTTGCAGCTAGATGAGCCTGCAGATGCAGAGACTGATGTATATATGCTTAGAGAGGCTGAGATAGTAACAACTGATATATTATATACAGATACAGATATAGACATTCCAGAAGTCTTGACTGTGGGTGATTGCATTGTCAATCCCACAATAGATATTTACAGTTTGTTATATGCTTACAGAGGCTGAGACAGTAACAGTTGATATATTATGTACAGATACAGATATAGACATTCCAGAAGTCTTGACTGTGGGTGATTGCATTATCAATCCCACAATAGATATTTACAGTTTGTTAGATTCTTTTGACTCAGTTCATTTGAATTATCTTCCAGAAATTTGCTCACAGTTATCTAAAGCTATTGTACCATATTCCTCCCCAATAAGACCTACAGTTGCTAAGCAACTCAAGACAAGTTTTGCAAGAACAGAGCCACCAACTGTATCATCCCCTCCCAAGGCTATTTCTCTTCAAAAGGCTATCTCTCCTCCTACCTATGTAATGGATGACAGTCCCCTACCAGATCTAGATGAAATCATTATGTCTGATATAGCAGAAGAAAGTTTAACTGATCTTGAAAGTGTTGCTGAAACAGTAGTTGCAGAAGTTGCAGAAATTTTAGTACAGCCTCAGGCTGAGAAATAAATATCTAAAGATATTCTGAAGGCCATTGATGCCTTGTATGACAATCCTCAGGGATCTTCTGATGACGAAGATGATGATGATAATTCTGATGAATCTGATAATTCAAAGGCAAAGAAGAAAGCTGTTAAGAAGAGAAAGCTGTTCCTAAAGCTGCTCTCAAACCAAATCCCACCCATGATACTCCCTATTATGTTTTTCAGAAGATCACACCTTACCCATGGATGCCCTCATGGATGTGGCTTTCCAAAAATAAGCAGAAAGCCAGGAAGAAGAGTAGAAGGTACTCTCCCCCTCCTTCTCAAAGAAACTAGAGAGGTCCTCCTCCTCCTCCTCCAGCAGTTGGTGCTTCTGGAAGCATTTCTCAGAGATCTACCTCCTATGCTCAAACTTATCAAAGTCATCAAGGTAGATCTTCAAAATCTCAAGCAAGCAGTCAACAGAGATATTCTTCAAGCAGCAGACAACAACAACAACAACAGAAAATATCTGAAACAAAAAAGCTGAAAGTCCAGAAAGGCCAGATTCTCCTCCAGTTCCATTTGTAGATCAAGAACAAGATAATGCTGCAAGAATGACCAGATTTCAAGAATTGGTTGGACTCTCCATGATTAACGTAGCCAAAGCTAAAGGCAGAGATCCATTACAGTATTCTACCATGTCAACCTACAGGAAAGAACTTAAAAGGTATGAAAAGGCTAATAAGTTTTTCAATGTAGATGTTTATATGAACTTGCATTCAGAGGCTGTGGTACCAAGAGCTACCTCTGTCAATATAATTGGAGTTGCTGACATGACAATGTCTGGAAGAGAAGCAGCCAACCCCAACAGAGAAATTAAATTCAGACAACCCTCTGAGCAAGCTGATAAGGAAAAGCAGAAGAAGAGCAAATGATCATTCTTGTTTAGTTATTATTGTCTGAACTATATTTGTTAATCTGTCACAAAGCTACTATCATGTACATATCTGCTAGATATTTTTAAATTTTCTGCCAAATATATTTTATGTTGCTTTGTGATTATTTTCTTTTTATATTATTAGTGACCTCACCCAAATAAGGGAAGATTGTTGGATCTCTAGTTGGATTTGGGCTAGGTTCACTAATTATGCTGAGTTTTGACCCACAATGTATAGTCAGGGTCAAGTCTTTGAGTCCTAGAGTTTAGGCTAAGTCATTTGGTTCAACCTTGATGGACAAGCCAGCGGAAGACCTCACTGGACTCAAGAATTAGAAAAAATCAAAGTTCAGAATTTAAGTTCGACGTTTGTCGAACTCAGCTCGACGATAGTCGTGCTCTACTCGACGAACTCAGAGTTAATTCTCTGAGTTGAGCTCGACGATATTCGAGCTCAGGTCGACGAAGTCTGGAGTTCAGCTTCTACACATTCTTTCCAGTTTACTTTCGCTGAACTCAGCTCAACGAAGATTGATTATCAGCTCGATGAACATTGAGCGCAGATTTGGCAAGTTATCTCCAGAATGCAGTTCGCTGAGCTCAGGTCGACGAACAAGTTTTCTCAGGTCGACGAACAAGATTTCTCAGCTCGATGAAATTAGATCTCCGGTCGACGAAATCTGTTCAGAGGTCGACGTTTTCTGTCCAAGCCTGACATAGAGTTTTTCCTCATTTTTGTCCTTATTCCATATACTATTTAGCAGTAATTTCCTGAGTAATTAATGCTCATATTCTCTGAATATAGCCGTTATTGACAGCATTAATTATAGTGTTCATCAGGCTAATTACTTGCTTAATTAATTGAGACAGTTGGGAAAAATCATTAAAGACAATATTCTTCAGCCAATTTTCATTATCCAGACAATCAACAATCAATGCTTCAGATTCAAATTTCAAAGGGGAATTTCGACAGAGAATATAAAAGAGATTTTCTCTTTCAGACGGAACAAGAGACACACAAGCAATGATACAAAATCAGAGAATACAGAAAAACTCTCAGAAATTCTCTGTGCAGAAAACAATCTGTTTTCACCTTGATCTTACTGAAGACTGAAGAAGAACAACTAACACAAATCAAGAGTTTTCTTCAACTTCAACTTCAGGAGCTTTTAAAGACAACATAATTTGAATCAGTCAGAAGTTCCTGGATTACTTGAAGACAAGACAGAAGACCTACACCCTGTGGAAGACTCCAAGTGATTTTGGAAGGAGCCCTTGACAACATCAATCCACTAGTCTTCTTTGTTGATTAGAGAAAGAGAAGACACCATCAAATCTCTCTCCCTCTCTTGGAAAATGGTTTATTAACTGCCTTCAAAAGTTTATGCTTGGTTTTTGGACACCTGATCAAAAGCTCAAAGGGTTGTGAGATCTCCCTGGAAATAGATCTTGTGCTGGCAGTCACCTGATCAAAAAGTCTGCTAGTGGATTCTTACCAGGGTGGTAGAAGAATGGATGTACCCAGGTTGGAGAACTACTATAAATTTCTTGTATCGTCTGGTTGCCTATTTTTTTATGCTGTGATAGATTAGTTTGCTGTGCTGTGCTAGATTAGCTTAAATTATCTTTCCTTTCTATTACTACTACTGGTATCACTACTTTACTCTGATAATATTTAAAACAGCAGAAAAGTTTTAATTACTCTATTCACCCCCCCCCCCCTTTAGAGTAAATCAGATCTAACCCCTTTCTTTCGGTAACAACACCACCTAGGAGCCGCTTCAGCTCTTCAAATTCATAATGGTCGTACTCAATAACCTATTGGTAAGTATGTTGGGTATCACTCTATCTCTCACTCGTTACAAGCATATATTGCATCTGTTTTTTCTATTTCTATTCCTAACAGTTTTTCTGATGGTAGCTTGAATCCCCACTGGATAAAGGCTATGGAGGAGAAGATGGATGATCTCCAACATCAAAAGACTTGGGAGATTGTCCCTATCCCACATGAGCGTCACCCAATCGGATGCAAATGGATACATGCTACCATATTTCTTCAAGATGGAACAGTTGATTGATATTAAGAGAGATTAATTGCAAAGGGCTTCACTCAGGTTGATGGGGCTGACTTCTAAGAGATATTTGCTCCGTTCGCTAAATTGAACTAAATCAGAATTTTATTGTCTATTGCTGCTTCTAAGTCTTGGACTTTTGAAGTAGTTGATCATCACTAGGATAAATCACTAGATGAGCTACTTATTCCTGTTTTCATAGTCAACATTGAGGAGGGTGTTTCTCCTGAAGCCTGGTTGCTTCTGAAGGATGCGGATAACCTCTTCCATGGGCAGAATGTGGTCCGTATACTCCTCTTGAATATCATCATATTTGAAAGTACGAGGAGGGGAGTATATGACAGAGGATGAGACGACATAGGTGTTGTATGTATTTGTTGAGTCTAAGGCCTTATTGGTCAATTCCAGGAAGGTGAACAAGGTCAGTACGGCTTCATCTACTAGAATGGATGGGGCAGAGGTGGATGATGATGATCGAACTTCCTCCCTCGTTGAGGCACTGGAGGGATGAACTCGGGGTGGTGCTCGGTAGCGGGTAACCTGATTGTAATGCCCAATGGGTTGTCATGATGATAAGGAACACATGTAGAGATTGCATGTTTAGAGAAAGGGAGAAAGGCATAGGGAAAGAAGAAGACGGTTGTGCAGAAGAGGAAGAATGCTATATGGAGAGGGAGAGCCGGAGGAAGCACATCTTTCTATCGGGAAGAAATGAAAAGGAGACTTACTGGAAACTAAACTTTATCTGCGGTGGAGCTTCTAAAGAGGAAGACGGAGACGGATAAGGGGGCATGAGAGAAGAGGATTCCAACATTTGCTTGGGTGGCTTTGTCTTCGTCTGCACTTGAGCTTCCAGAGAGAGAGAGTGATATAGAGTGTGGAGTGACAAGGTGCAAGGGGGGCTTATGATTGGGTTGCGAAGTAGTGTTTGATTGTCAAACCTTCTTGGGTTGTGAGAGAGTGATCAGGAAAATGATAGGGAGAGATCATTCGGCTAGCTTCTTGAATGTGGGAGGAGCAAAAATGGATAGCGTGGAGGGAAGTTGAAAGCTCTGGTGGGTGTGAAATTGAATTATTTGAGGATTCAGCGGGTGTGTAGGCTGCTTTGGCGCGCGAATGGGTTCATTGGTGGTATTTATAATTTTGGACTTTTTGTGCTTTCAGTTGGGTGCATGGAGGCATGTTTTTTTTGCACCAGAGTGCTTTTGAGGATGGATGTGGGGACATGTTGAGTCGGGGATGGTTTGGTTAAGATGTAGTATGCACATGCACTAGTAGTCTTGTACACGGTTACGCCCATGCTAAACTGCTTTTAGGGCGCATAGGATCCATCCGTATTTTTGATACATTTGAAATTCAATTATCTTTCATGCTTCCTCAGGGACGCGCAGGTTTTGCCTGTTCGTGACTACTTTGGGGAGTCTGCCCATGTGTGACTTCTTTGGTGTATACAGGTGATGTACCCTTACTAGTTAGTATGTATGTATGTTAGTCTATTATTAGTTAAGTCGTGACTGTGTCACATGGTATCATGCACCCTTACTATATAAAGGGAAGTAGGACTATTATATTTGTATCTTGGAAGTCTTATCTTTGTCTTTGAATCTTTTTTGGGAGTGGACTCCTCGAGTAACAAACCCTCGAGAGCTCGGGGGCGAGTGTACCTTGTGATTGGATCTCATTTATTAATTCAAAGTTTTGGTGCGTACCAACTTGGTCTAACCTGCTGCCTTCCTCGGCTAACTGTAGTTCACAATTTTTTTGGATTCAACTGCTCTCTTTTCACGATCGAGTCAACTTTCATTTTTCGTTTCCCAACACACCAGCGGGTTCAGTTGGGCTATCGATCTAGAAGACTCCGCCCCACATCAATCGTTTTGTATCGACGCGCCCTCGTCGGCTTCCCCATGTCCTTTTCGGCTCCGCCACACTCCATGCCTCCAAGGCCCCTCTCACTCGCATATGTAGTGAGAGAGAAGTTCCCAAAATATCTAAAATGTCTCTATTATGCCCCTCAACTGGGCTACATAATGTGTGAGCAATTCAAAGTGCACAAAAAGATTAAATAATGCAAAAATTTAAGATACAATGCAAGAACAAGAGGATGCACGTCGTTCGCGGTTGTGTGTCGTCACCTCCTACGTGGGGCCATAACAAAGTTCTTCGAGGATACTGATTATTCTTTCAGAATTCAGATTGATCATCTCTCCGTTACAGATGACAGACCTGAAATATGGGTTGTACTCAATCTTGTTAATTCCAAAGTGGCCTAATCTCATTCTTCATTTCACATGAATTTGATTACCTTCCTTGTTAGCTTGGTCATAGATAATGCTATCTTTTAAAAATTTCCAACGAATCATCATTAATAGGCAGTAACGCTTAAGAAACTTCTTATATTTGTTACTGTTGCAGGTCTAGGCTAATTTTGAATTGCTTTTGCCTTTGATGGGTCGACAAATAATCCATTTTTGTTAATTACATGACCATGAAAATATACTTCTTTTAACCTGGACATCAACAACAACACTCAAGCCTTTATCCCATTATTGTGGGGTCGGCTATATGGATCCTTTGTCTCCATTGTACCCTATCTTTAATCATAATCTCACTAATGCCTAAGTACATCCTGTCTTTCCTTATAGTTTCACTCAAGTCTTTATTAGTCCACCCCTACGCCATTTAACATGCCTAGTGACTAAACTTTCACAACGCCTAATAGGTGTCTTTAATGGTCTCCTCTATACGTGTCCAAACCATCTTAGTCGAGCTTCTCACATCTTTTGTGCAATTGGTACCACTCCTATCTTACCCCTGATACATTCATTCCTAATTTTATCCTGTCTCGTGTGTCCACACATCCACTTAAGCATTATCATCTCCGCAACTCCCATTTTTTGTCCATGTACAAAATTCACTGCCCAACACTCAGAACCATGGAGCATCGCTGGTCTAATTGCAGTTCATAAAAACTTGTCATTAAGTTTTAATGGTACTTTACGATCACATATGATCTTTGACGTCAAACTCCACTTTAACCAATATGCTTGAATTCTATGTATCACATCTTTATCAACACCTCCATCTTTTTGAACTATCGATCCAACATATTTAAAACACTCACTACGGAAAATATCTTGATCACTTAACTGAATAACGAAGTCATTTGTCTTTCTTGCACTGCTAAATTTAAGTTTCATGTACTCCGTCTTTGTTCTGCTCAACCTAAAACCCTTCTTTTGTAAAGTGTCTCGCCAAGATTCAAGTTTCGCGTTTACACCCTTGCATGTCTCATCGATCACATTGCTATCATCCACAAACAATAAACGTCAAGGTATTGCTTGTTAGATATGTCTGGTAAGCCCATCTAAGATAAAGGCAAAGAGATAAGGGATTAAAGCTGAAACTTGATGTAAGCCAACAATGATAGAGAATTCCTGTGTTAATCCTCTAGATGTCCTCACCATCGTCACTGAATTTGTAGACATATATTTGATTATGTCAATGTATGATATATTTATACCTATCTTTTCTAATACTCTCTATAAGATCTCTAGTGGAACCCTATCATAAGCCTTCTCAAGATCGATAAACAACATATGCAAATCTTATTTTCTTTCTTGATAGTTGTCAATGAGTCTCCTCATGATATTTATAGCTTCTATAGTCGACCTCCCTGACATGAATCAAAATTGATTCTCCGAGATGCTAGTCTCTTGTCTTACTCTTTTTTTATTACTCGTTCTCATAGTTTTATGATATGACTCATTAATTTAATTCTTCTGTAATTAACACAATTTTGTATATTTTCTTTGTTTTTATACAAATGTATAAAAATACTCTCTCAATTGGTCTGACATTATCTTTGATTTTAGTATCTTATTGAAGAAACATGTAAGCCACAAAATTTCTTTTTTCCCTAGATATTTTCATATTTCTATGAATATATCGTCTGATCCAACCACCTTTTCATTTTCGTCTTCTTTAGAACATCATTTATCTTCGATACATGAATTTTACGATAAAACATTATGTTTCTATACTCCTTCGATTTACTTAACTTTTTCAAGTTCAGTTCATTATCATTTGTTTCATTATAGGATTGATAAAATTATCTTTTTTATTGCTCTTTAATAGTCACATTATCCTTCAAAATTATATTTGTTTCATCGTTTATGCATTTAACTTGTTTTAAATCTCTTGTCTTTCTCTCAAACTTGAGCAATTTTATATATGTCACGCTCTCTAGCTTTGATATTTAGTCACTTATAAAATTCTTTATAAACTTGATTTCTTGTTTTATTTACTGCATGCATAGCTTCTTTCTTGGTTACTTTATACTTTATCAAGTTTTCATCATTTCTATAAGCGTATAATATTTTGCAACATGATCTCTTTGCTTTTACTTTGTTTTGCACTTCCTCTTCTAACCTGGAAATCATTTAGAAAATTTTTGCATCCATTTTTTTTAATTTTCAAAAGTTGTAATAATGTTTTAATGTGATTGTTGTGTTCGTTTGTTTTCTTAAAAATAATTAATATAGCTTTTTGGAGATAATAATGAATTTATCCAAATATTTTTTCAACACTTTGTTCATCGGGCCTATGAATATGACGTGTGCCTTGGTTAGCCCAGAATTCAAAATGATCGTATCTTGTTCTAAACGTCGTCTTATGAATATCTTCTTTCATTGTCAGGTGATGATAGCCTGACCATTTGTTTATCTTTGAAAAGACGGTAGCTTCTTCTAGTTGATTAAATAGATCGTTTATCCTTGGCAACAAGTATCTGTTCTTGATTGTCAATTTATTAAGTTTTTCGTTGTTGATGCGTAGACACATGCTACCTTTTTTTTAATTATAAATAACTGATTTATGTTCTTCCTCAGTAATAGTTGTTTGCATCCCTGAGATTGTCAGGTTCTTATCCTTAATGAACTTATCCTCAAAAAACACAGCATCTATAAATTCAATAATTATATTATTAGATGGGTCTAAGAATCTATCTGCAATATTATCTTCAGCACAACCTAAATAGACACATGTGTTGGTCCTAGGTGCAAGTTTAGACCGTCTAGGGTCAGAGACCTTGATATATGCTATGTAGCCCCAGGTCTTAACTGTAGTTATAAACAGTGGTCTCTTAAACCAAAGCTCGTAGGCCGTGACGTATAACTTAGCATGATGGACTTTGTTTAGAATGTTATTTGCAGTTAAAACTGCTTCTCCCCAATAGCCAGTAGGCATGTCAGCAGTGAGAAACATATAATTCAACATCTCTATTAACGTTCTATTCTTTTGCTCGGCTATACCATTTGATTGGGGTGAGTAAGGAGCAATGGTTTCTGCTATGATCCTTTGAGAGACAAGAAAACCGCGGAACTCACTGGACATGCATTCTCCTCCTCTATCACTTATAAATCTCTTAACCTTCATGTCTAGTTGATTCTCTACCCTGGTTTTGGAAAAACAAAACTTTTCAAATGCTTCATCTTTAGTTTTAAGAAGATAAATATGACAGAACCTAGAACAGTCATCTATAAATGTGATCATATACTTCATTTCTCCTCTGGTAACAAAACTTTTAAAGTCACATATTGTAACACCTCCCATGTAATGACCGTATAATATGGGTCCGGCCGGGGCCCCACAACATACAGACGCCACAACTTCAGTATTAAAAGATGATATAAACTACCCAAACTCAAAACTCAAACACAACACAGCAGAAACACCAACAAGACTAGAAGTTATCCATGCCTACAAGAGTAACAAGCTGGCCTTATGACCTTACAACAAGAGTAAGTCTAAACTCAAATAATACATCAGTCACAAAAGTGCATAAGCACACCTAGTCTACCTCGTCATGCAAGCCGGTCAACATGAGCATAAAACATACAATGACATAAAAGTAGAGCTACATCAAAAGGTAACACTTCATGAGGCTTAGGCCTTTCTGGCCGGCGAGCTAGCTCCTGCTTGCAATCCTTGCCCTGTAAAAATTATTAGTAACGTGGGTCAGAAAAGACTGACCTCAAACTGTGTAACCAACACATCTCCTCCCGGCCGCCCCTAACGGACCCCGGGGTACTCCTCCAACCTGCAAGTTAGCACTTCGTATGCAATATTCATAAGCAAGAAAAACAGCTAAGGAAACATGCTTGGATGTCACAAACATCATACATGTTCTCTACGGTTGAGCATTTAATATTAGGGCCTACTATGCAACATGAATGCAACACCCGGGCTTCACCCAAGGCACCTTATAGCGTATGCATCTAGCACAACATCACATCATTTGGGTACTCATCATTTCCCCATTGGCATAAAGCCGCAAACAAAGGGGAACCACAATCCCCCAACAACATACAAGCCGGCACACGGAACTCTTGCCAAGGCCACACCCGCTCACGGTCGTAGACCCGGGCTTGCCGGCAAGCTCTGACTTCTCATGTCAGGATTCCGTCCAACACACAGACCAATTCTAAGAACCCTTGCTGGACCCCACCCGCTCATGGCCTCATTGCCCGGGCTTGCCCCATGCTCGGCGTTCTCGTCAGTCTCACAAAAGGGGACTATTCTCGCCGGGACACTTTCCACACATGACTTGCACGTCACGGGATAGTCAGCCGACCACGGAGACACAGCCACGCCTTGGCACATCACAATCCAAGACAATTCCACCCTAACCCCTCATTCGTACTGCAGCGTTCCCGTGCACCAAGGAAACCATCTACCATCATGCGGAGCTAACCTTGTCCACCAAGGAAACCATCTACCGCCAATGGGGAGCTAACCTTGCCCGGTACCGGCCACACGTACTCACGCAAGATAACAGGAAGAACACCCCAAACATCACACATCACAAATGGCCTCTTGCCGCAACGGATCTCTACGAATCCTTAAACCTCGTATGCAACATCACCGAGTCGGACTAACGGTCGCGACTACGGCTTCACCCACCATGCCTAATCCACTAACGAAGCGGATCTCTAATGCAAAAACATATCAGGGACGGACTCAATCGACCCGGAGGTTCCTCTTGAACCTTGACGACCCAAACCCCTCTCATTTGAGAGTTTGATACCAAAAAAACTAGAAAAGAAACGATGCTAAAACATGCATCCTAAAACCAAGAGGAGAAGTGTCGTTACCCTCCGACTCCTCTTCCTAGCCATGGGAAAAATAGCTAGATGAAAACATTCGCAACGATCTAGCCTCCACGGATCTGTACTCGGCTCGCAATTTGGAGCACCGAAACCTCTCTAACAGCCGGATCTCCTTCACCGTCTTCCGCGCTCTCCCTTCTCTCTCGATCTTAGACGGAGAACGACTGAAAAACTCCAGATTTTGAAACTCTACCCTCGGGTATATCCCAAACAGAAAACCCCCAGCCTTCGGATCCCACACCAAGGAAAAGCACGGCTGCGATCTGAGTCCAGCCTGGAAATGGGCAGAACATCGCATTCTCGACAAGGACACCCCGAGACAACCCGTCCTGAACTCCGCTCGACGATCGTCGAAGCAAAATCGTCGACCGCTGCCGACTCGTCGAACGGAGAGTCACTGGCACTCGTCGAACCAGCCAAGTCGTCGAACGGAGTTCCCAGGCAAATTCGTCGAACGCAGATCCCAATCGTCGAACGGAGATCCAAATCGTCAAACTCAACTTGCTGGGGACAATCATCGAACGCAGATCCCAATCGTCGAACGGAGATCCCAATCGTCGAACGGAGATCCAAAATCGTCGAACTCAACTTGCTGGGGACAATCGTCGAACGCAGATCCCAATCGTCGAACGCAGATCCAATATCGTCGAACGGAGATCCAAAATCGTCGAACGGAGCTGGCACAGCGGGTCACGCCCTGTGACACGCCCGTGTCACAGGCCGTGTACCCCTGCCCGTGTCAACACCTCCTCTGTGTCGACACAATTGTGTCTACACAACTGTGTCGACACCACCGTGTCGACACCACCACTGTGTCGACTCAACTGTGTCGACACAACTATGTCGACACCTCTGTGTCGACACTCGAGAAAACACGCCTGCGACACGGGCTCCGACACGGGCGTGTCGGAGGGCGTGTCCCCCACTAGTCGACGAACTGAGCGAAAAATGTCGACTTCCCAGGCTCTCGATGAAACCCGGTTCGACACGGCCATGGACACGCCCGTGTCCTTGGCCGTGTAACCCTCACCAAGCCCCAAAAATGGCTCTCGACGCTGCTCGTCCTTCTTTTAGATTTTGGGGCGTTACACATATATCAGAATGTATAAGCTTTAGGGGTGTTGTGCTCCTTGTAACCGCACTAAAAAGTTTTCTAATGATCTTAGTCTGAGCACACACGTCACATTTCTCAGGCGGTGATTTAGTGTCTAATGTGATCTGATGAGTTCTAGCTATTTGAAATATTTTCCTATAGTTCACGTGTTCTAGTCTCTCATGTAGAGTCTTAAAGTTAATTAAGTTTGTTTGAACTTGTTGAACTAACTCGTTTGCTAGACTTAGTCAGTATATCCTATTTTGGACGTATGCACATCCAAAATAGTGTGAGTTAACTAATAATGTTACTGTACCGCTATAAAATAAAAGACATACCAGCATCATAAAGTAAACAAATAAAAGGCTTCAGGACCACCTTTCCTCTTGGTAGATGTAGAAAATCTGAGCAGAAGCTCTCTTCGCAGATCGGCAAAGGAAGCGATGGACTGAGGGCGCAGTCCATAGAACCACTCTCTCGCTTGTCCATCAAAGGACGCTACGAGGAGCTTGCACCTGGTAGCATCTGTAAGAGTCTTGAGGGCGACGGCTGATTCAAAAGCTTGTAAGTGTGCTATTGGATCAGACTCCCCAGTATAAGTCGGTAACCACGACTCTCTGAAGTGAACTGGAGTTGGTTCTTGCCGGATACTATCTGTAAACGGCGATGGCTCTTCTCGCTCTCCTAACACGTAAGAGAAAGGAAAAAATGGAGTAAAAGCTGCAATTGAAAAAGGAACGGGAGGATAGAAAAGAAAAACTTCTGCGGGAGGAGCAGTTGCAGGAGCTAAAGAGTAGAGATGACTTCTTTGAAAATTCAGAAATCTTGCTGGACTTCCCCGGGCAGCCTCCCGAAAGAAGTTTTGACGAGCTATAAACTCGTCATTTTGAGATCGCAAAGGAGTTGCGGCCTGTCCTGACCGGTAGGTTGCTGGATAAGTCGGCGGATAAATAGGAGGATAGACCGTCGGATATGTTTGTGGATTCCCCAATACAGGTGTTGGATTGACTGGAACCGGTATTGGTGCGGGTTGCGCCTCTAGTCGCTGCGTGATAGCAACTAGAGTACGGTTGATTGCCTGGAACTGCTGGGCGGTTTCCCGTCAATCCAACACCAAGGCTTCCCAGAGTGGATCTTCACTAGGACTTGAAGGAGCAGGGTTCTCGGCAGGTTGATGATCTGTCATGGCTAACCGTTGGATTTCACCGTTTGTTCGAGATCTGAAGGTCGCATGTTAACTATTGATGCGGAAAATGACACCTCTCTGGTAGAGAGGTGACAGAGAACACGTTCGATCGGGCAATGCGGGGGTAAAAGGAGGTTGGTGAGGAACTGTCGAGCAGCTGGTTACTTTAACGGTTAGGGATCAGGGGTTGAGGCCGAGAGAGAAGAGGAGAAGAGAAAGATAGAGGGGCCGCTGTCAGCGGCAACAACGGAGTTCGCCCGCCGCGGCTTAAATGTCACTCTCGCGACGGGCGTTCCTTTGATTATAAATCAGTATTACAACTTAGTTGCTCCTTTACATGAAAAAATATAAAGGCTACAAGGGGAAGCTGGCGGCTAGAAGGAAGAGGTTGCTAGAGGCCGCGCAGGCTAATCAAACACTTTGTTCAACACTTTGTTCATCGGACCTATGAATATGACGTGTGCCTTGGTTAGCCCGGAATTCAAAATGATCGTATCTTGTTCTAAACGTCGTCTTATGAATATCTTCTTTGATTCCCAGGTGATGATAGTCTGACCATTTGTTTATCTTTGAAAAGACGGTAGCTCCTTCTAGTTGATCAAATAGATCGTTTATCCTGGGCAACAAGTATCTGTTTTTGATTGTCAATTTATTAAGTTTTTTGTAGTTGATGCGTAGACACATGTTACCTTTTTTTAATTACAAATAGAACTGGGGATCCACAAGGAGGGAAGCTAGGTCTACTGAATTTCATACAAAGGAGTTCTTGTAAATGACCCTTCAATTTTGCTAATTCTTCAGGATCTCTTGTGCACGGTGATAGAGCTACTGACTGTGTTCCTGACACAAGATTGATGTACACTTCTATTGCTCTTCGCAGGAGTCTACCTGGCAATTCTCCTGCGAGGACTTTCGGGTATTCACAATCTATTTGCACATCCTTTATTTGAACTTTTGGGTTACCATCTCCTTTGATCCTTACTAGAAAATAGAAATGCTTCATCCCTTTCTGATCTTCTTGACTGTTGAAATTATTGAAGTGAAAGTGGGGTTGTTCAGACAGACTGCGCGGCCTGGGCGGACAGTCTTGCAGACTGGTGTGCGGCCTGGCGGTCTGAAGTTGTCGCCTGGTGGTCTGAAGTTGCGGCCTGGTGGTCTGAAGTTGCGGCCTGGTGGTGAGTCCTTGGTGGTAGCCGTGCGGATAGGTTGTATATCCACGGTCTGGGCAGACTGGGCTGGAGTCCGCGGTGTTCGCTCTATGCAGACTATTTTTGGTGCTCGCAATATCGGCATTGGCATGTGCCCTTGATCTCAGCTGGTGCGGTTAGGAGGTAACCGCGGAGTTCGTGGTTAGGTGAACTGGATTGGAGTTGACGGACTGGGCGGACTGATTGTTCGTGTCCGCGGAGCTCGCTCTAGAGGTTCTCTAGGGGACGGTCTCGATCTGACAAGTTCAGGTAGATCGCGGTGTCCGCAATGTCTGCGTCTTTGCCTTTGGTAGTGGACATCGTTGGTGCGGACTGGTGCGGTATCCGCAGGAATGCGGACTGGCTTCTATCCGACCTTCTTTGATGACAGGCGGATAGACTGGTGTCCGACCTTGTCCATGCGGACTGGGCGGACTGCTCTGTACTAGCTACGAGTTGGGGTGGTGTTTTTATCTACTAGGGCGGTGACCACACTACTCTCCGCGCCTGTAAATAGGACCCCCCGTGACATCATAATTAATCTGAATGAACAGTAAGTTGAACGTGGGTTAATTGTTGCAGCCTCAGATTTTCTGTCCACACGGTTTGAGAAAGATAACCAGTTTGTTGTTTGTTGTTTGCAGGTTGTGCGGCTAGCACTGAGAAGCCAGGACTTTGGTGCTGACTGCGGTCAGAGATCAGTGGAGTTTGCGGTTAACAATCAGCGGTTTGCAGCAGCTCGCAGGTGCTGCCAACCGGTCTTCTCTCCTTCAGCTTTTCCAGTTCAATAACTTGTCCGCCGGTCTGTTCGTCAGTTCGACAACGGCTTGTTCGCGGACTCTGGCAGCTAGGCGACTTCAGTGGTTAGACGGCTTGCAGAGAGCGGACAACGGTGTTCAGCAGAATAACGGGTTGTCCGCTGTTTATGCGGACTCCGTAGTTCAGTTCGGTGCAGCAAAAGCATGGCGGTCTAGGCGGTCTCGGCGGTCTCGGCGGTCTCGGCGGTCTAGGCGGTCTCAGCGGTCTCGGCGGTCTCGGCGGTCTCTGAGGCAGTCCGCCCAGCTTGTTGTTCTTGCCTTGTTTGTATGCTCTTCCTTTGTACATCGACGAATCATGTCTCGTCATGTATGTCCTGCCTTGTAAAGAAGATTGTTGATAATACAAGACTTGTTTGTTGCTTTCTGTTGTTTCTGATTTGTTGTGCTCGATTTTGGTTGAGTGTTCCTGCGCCTAGTTCCCGTTTTCCGCTATATCAAAATTTTTAATATGGTATCAGAGGGAACAGAGGTTTGAGCAGTGATCAACCATCAGTTGTGCTCGGTGCTTCTGGGAGCTAATAGATCAGTGGTTATTGCAATGGAAGGTGGTTAGCAAGAAGTCTTGGTATTGAGCTTTTAACGCCGACCAACTTTAAGAAGTGGAGGTCGTGCATGGAAAGCTATCTTCTGGGTGAGGATCTTTGGAAGGTCGTCTATGGTGACGACTAGGGGTGTGCAAAAGGAACCGAAGAACCGAGAACCGGATCGAAACCGAACCGATTTAGGCGGTTCAGGTCGGTTCCAATTTTATTCGGTTCGGGTCTGGTTCCAGTTATTAGAGAACCGACGGTTCGGGTCGATTCTCGGTTCCCATATTCGGTTACCCGAGAACCGACCCGAATTATTAGAGATCCTCAACCATTACTTCTTTTCTTTGCGGCTTGCCCTAATAAGTAGCGACACAAGGGAGCAGACATTACATTTGATATTATTTTGCTTACCAAATTCAGAAATTCAATCATAGTCTCATAGATAATAAATGAGTATTTGTGTACATTGAGATAAAAACACATAAAAATTTGGAGTTATAAATATTTATCCTATTAGTTGAAGATTTGAGAAGAAAAAATATGACATTACATAATATGGGTAGAACCGAGAACCGAATCGGAACCGAACCGAACCGAATTGGGCGGATCCGGTTCCTTGATTTAGAACCGCGGGTCGGTTCTAGTTCCCAAATTTTGTAACCAAACCTACATGGGTCGGTTCTTGGGTTTTGATGGAACCGAACTGAACCAAACCGAGTTTCACCCCTAGTGACGACAAGGAAGAAGTTCGTGCGGCAACTGGTACTGCTGAACATGTGAGAGCTTGGAGGAAAACGAATGCAAATGCTGAGTTTACTCTGAAGCGAGCTATCTCACCGGAGCTATTTGATCACATCGTTGAATGTCGATCAGCTGCTGAGATTTGGATTTCCCTTGATGGGTTGTTCAACAAGAAGAATGTAGCGCGACTACAGTTCTTGGAGAATGAGTTGGCGAGAGCCACTCAGGGAGACTTGTCTATCTCAACGTTCTTCCTGAAAATGAAGAACACGTGCGCTGAGATATCAACGTTGAACCCTGATGAGCCTATTTCGGAGGCGAAGCTCAAGAAGCACATCATCCGTGGTTTGCGGAAGGAGTATGTGGCATTTGTGATCTTTGTTCAAGGCTGGGCCACTCAGCCATCGTTGCTTGAGTTGGAGAACTTGTTGGCTTCGTATGAGAGCTTAGCAAGACAGATGACTGATATGACTGTCTCTGGAGGAGGCTGTGAGGCTCTCTTCTCAAGGAAGAAGAAGAGATGAGACAATAAGAAGAAACCTGCCGGCGATGGTCCATCAACTTCATGTCAGCAATATAAGAGTTACTCTTCTAAGCATGATGAGAAGAAGAAGGAATGACCAAGGTGCTATAGGTGCAATCATCCGGGTCACTTCAAGCGAGGCTGCAAGGTGAAACTTCAGCCAGGTCATGCTGCAGGCAAGGAGGAGGCTTGTTCCAGTGTTGAGGGAGCTGGATGGGGGAATGCTTTCATGACGGGCATGTGTGTTCGTGCATTGTCTTCCATCGACTACCAAGATGACTAGATTATCGACTCTGGGTGTGGTCATCACCTCACCGGGGATGAGTCAAAGTTCTCTTCGCTGCAGGCTTACTCAGGTAAAGTTGTTATTATTACTGCTGATGATTTTGTGCATGCAGTCGAGAAGGAGAGAGTTGTGTCTTTGGATAGTGATAAGGAGCCACTCACATTAAGGAATGTTTATCACCTATCGGGCATGAAGAAGAACCTCTTCTCAGTGACCAACGCAGTAGATGCAGGCTATCACGTTCTGTTCGACCCAATAGAAGTGAGATTTCTCCGGAACGTATCAGCGGTAAAGGCTGATGTTGCTCACGTTGGAAGGAGAATAAAAGACTTGTTTATTCTATCAACAAGCTCCTATGTTGATCGGATGAGAGCCAACGATAGCGCGACTATCTGACATGAAAGGCTGGGACATGTTGAGATGGACAAGCTGAAAGTCATGACGGTAAGAAGCCTTTTGAAAGGCTTGTCAAAGTTGTCATCTTTCGGCGACAATCACGTTTGTGCGGGGTGTTAATATGGAAAGGCACATCGTCTTTCGTTTGACAAGTCACAAATTAGAAACAAAACACCATTGGAGTATATCCATGGTGATCTGATGGGGCCGACCGTCACTACTAGTCTTGGGGGCAGCAAGTACATGTTGGTACTGATTGATGACTACTCAAGATACACGTGGGTGTACTTCATGAAAGAGAACTCTGATGCGTTCAAATTGTTTGTGGAGTTCAAGAAGCTGGTGGAAGGTCGGCTTGGACTGCGAGTGAAGAAGCTGAGAATTGACAACGGAGGTGAGTTCGTTTCAACTCAGTTCTCTGATTTCTGCAGGAAACATGACATTCAGAGAGAGCTCACTTGTGCTCACACTCCACAACAAAATTGAGTTGTAGAACGAAAGATCCGTCATCTGACAGAAGTCTGCAAGAGTTGGCTTCATGCAAAGGGCATTCCCAGGTCTTTTTGGGCGGAAGGAATGGTCTGCGCATCCTATGTCATCAATCAGATGTCTCTAAGTCTGATCAACATGAAGTCTCCTAATGAGCTGATGTTCAAGGAGAAGCCCAGTGTTGAACATCGTCGGGTATTTGGATCAACCTACTACGTATACGTCGCGGATGTTCTGAGGACCAAGCTTGATGCAAAGACGAGGAAGCTTGTCTTTGTGGGCTATGATAAGCGGAAGAAGGGATGGAAGTGTATGACTCTTGCGACGAAGAAGTTTGTTGTATCAAGAGACATTGTCTTTGATGAACTGACGTCGTATGAAGGTAGCTCTGTTGAGCTGCAGGAGAGCAGGTCTGATGATGGACAGGTGGAAGCTGCGAAGGATCTTCCGGTGGAGCTGTCAGTGTCACCCGGAGCTCCAGGTGTTTCAAGCTCCGAGGCGGAGGCTTCTGGTTCAGGAAGCAGGGGGAGAGTTGCTTCAAGTTTGCCCGAGAACGGAGCTGGTGCAGAAGGCGCAGCGAAGGTGTCAGTAATGGTCAGACCCTTCGGAGATCGAAGAGGACCATTAAACCACCAGCTCCTTACAATGAAAGAAACATGGTGAGCTTTGTCTCCTGTTTCTTCGTAGGCCCCTTGGATGAGCAGGAGCCTTCAAAGTTTGAAGACGCCACTGGAGTCAAGGGGTGGGATGACGCTATGGATGAGTAGATGCCAGCCCTCAGAAGGAACGAGACTTGAGACCTTGTGTCTAAGGCCGTTGGCGTTACTCCTGTGACGTGTAAGTGAGTATACAAACTGAAGAAGAAGGCCGATGGAAGTATCAAAAGATACAAAGCTCATCTGGTTACTCGGGGGTTCTCCCAACAGTACGGCGAAGACTATGAAGTGACGTTTAGTCCAATTGCCATGATGACTTTGGTGCGGGTGATGATCGCATTGGCTGCTTGCCAGGGATGGAAGATGTGGAAACTTGATGTAAAGAATGCTTTTCTTTACGGGGAGATAGATAAAGACATCTTCATGGTTCAACCACCAGGTTACGTATCTAAAGATCATCCGGACAACGTCTGTAAGCTTCAGAAGGCTCTTTATGGGTTGAAGCAGGCTCCACGTGCATGGTATGAAAAGATCGCAGAATACCTCCAGTTCTGCGGATACTTTACCTCTGATTCAGATTCAAGACTGTTCATAAAGAAGCATGAGGAGCTTCATGTCTTGGTGTTGTTGTATGTGGACGACATGAGTGTCATGGGGAACTCTGAAGAGGAGGTAGCTAGGCTCAAGGACGAGCTAGCTATTCGGTTCGAGATGAAGGATTTGGGTAAGCTCTACCATTTCCTTGGACTCGAAGTTGAGAGGAAGAAGAGCGAGATACTCGTTTCTCAAAGGGGCTATGCTGAGCGGATCGTTCATCGATTCGACTTGAGGGAGGGAAAGAGTAGCTCTACTCCTCTGGATTGTAGCCTGAAGCTTTGACGAGATAAAGGGAGGATTCTTTTTGATCCCTTGGTGTTCCGAGCTCTGGTTGGGAGCTTGATTTATCTGACGATTACAAGGCCGAACATTGCTTATGTTGTAGACCGAGTTAGTCGTGATATGGCGGAACCAAGGAAACCTCATCTGGTAGTGACGAAGAATATTTTGAAGTACGTGAAGAGTACTTCTGATATGGGACTCCTGTATAGGAGAGACACGGTCTTTTCTCTGCATGGCTACACTGATGCTGATTATGAAGGAGACTCAGACGATCGAAAGTCGACGTCTGGTTATGTTTTCACATGCGGATCAGCGGGTATTTCATGGTGCAGTAAAAAGCATGACTCATTGTCTGTCTCTCATACTGAAGCGGAGTACAAGGCTTCGGCCTTGGTAGCTCGGGAAGCCATCTGACTGAGAAGGCTAGTAGAGGACATCCATGAAGAAGTGCGAGGTTCAACTCTGCTTTGCAGTGACAACGAGAGTGCCCTGAAACTGGTTAATAATCCAGTTTGTCACGCGCGGACCAAACATATAGAGATTGAGCATCAGTGTAGCCTTGAAGATAACTACTGTGACCTTAGATAGATGATCGTTGTCATTAGACACATGACAGGTAGGAGCGTTGTCCAGTCACCACTCAGAAGAGCAACATGTTTGCAGTATTCTGTGGGACTCCCACTTTCTTCTTCAGTCTGTCCATTTCAGACTTGAAGATGAGACAACTTGCTTAAGGTCAATGTAAGACGAGGATTCATGGAAAATCCTGGCAAAAATTCTCGTCTTTGCTGCACAGATATTCGTCCACATCCTCTCAGATAGTGACGAAATCTCTGAGCACTGTGTGGCAAATCTCCTATTTTTTTCAAGTAAAGTTGAACGTGGAGTTTCCACCCATGGAAATCAGTGTAAATGAAAAACTACAATTTTACTGTAATCATATGTGCTATGTTTTCAACATTTGAAAATAGAGAATGCAAACTGAAAAAATATCACCTGATCCGAGTAGAGGCGATCCAGTCCGCTTGAGATCCAATCCAATTATTTGTTTACTCTTCCTTTGTCAAGGCTTGCCACAATAGAGACCAAGCGACTGTTATTTGATCGTCGACTGACGATTGACTACGTACTTGTTCGACCATTTTGTATTCGCTCGGCAATTACATTATTGATCTTCGAGTAGCATTTCATTTCTCTTATTTTCTTTTGAGTACCCTAAGCCTATATGTAAGTGTGGCAAAAGGGTTGATATACTGTAACGGCCACTAGGCCACGTGCCCAAATGTTAGAGGTCCTTACTTGTAAATAGTATTATAAATAGGGGTCATGAGTTGTAATGGAGATTAAGAAGAAAATTAATAGTCTTTGTTTCGTCCCTGTTCCCGACCCCCCTTCTTCTCTCCCCCCTTCGTCCACCTCCCGGCCTTTCTTCCTCTCTCTCAGCCCCGGCCACCTCTCCATGTGGCCATTTTCGTGTCTTTTGTATTTTCTATTATACCCGATTTATGATCGCAACATATACCCTTTTGCATCATGGGATGAAAAACAATTTTTATCCCCTAAGTTTGTTGTTAAGATTTGACGCTCCCCTAGAGCTCCTGCAGGTGTGGAAAAGGCTCCATGGTATACCCACCTCCGCGAAGCTTCCAACGAGTTATCAAACCCTGCCAGTAGCATAATGCATAATTGTTTTTCAAGTTCCACTAGTTTGAGAATTAAGCCAATAGTTGCCTTAAAAGTTCATAGGAGTGCTAGCAGGACAATATAACACTTGCTATAAATTTTGTTCATGGTGATAAGGTCAAACCTTCGACGATCATCATTCCAAGCTCATGCAGGATGTGGACTGGTGGCTCCTGATTTACAGAGATTAAGGCTTCATTTGATTGAGCGGTGGCGGGTGGAACCCGTGGGTCCAAACGGAGGGATCGAACCGGAGGGGAGGAGGCGGGGTTGGAAAAGCTCCGATTTGATGACATTTTCTCTGTCCGGCAAGTGCAAACAGAGCAAATGCCGCCGGCACACGTTTGTTTACCTGCCGTCCGGCGGCGTTTGCTCTAAACGGAGGCGGCGAAACGCCGAACCAAACGGAGCCTAAGACTCCGTTTGGGGGGACTTATTTTAAGTGGTCAAACAGTTACGACCGCATGAACCGAACCTTACTAAACCGCTTGACCGGTGAAAATATGTCCCCCCAAACGCAGCCTAAACTCTTTAGATCCCAATCTTGGTGACAATACATGTCTTCTTACTATTGCTAACAAGCCCTCTTTTCCACATATCTCAATGAGAACACCAAAAGAAGGGTTGCCATTCAGATGGCCATCATATTTTTGAGTATGTTTTCTGCTAGGAGGCTGAGATTGCTGGACAAATACACTTTGGAATAGCATTGGACAGGCAGAGAATGTAAGGGAGAATGTGTTCTCAAGCTTATATGCCTACTTCAGTATTCTCTCTGAAGGAGAGTCTCTAATGAGAATGGTTTCCACCTCGTCTGCTTCATATTTTCTTTGAAATTTATCATTTGTTAGATCTAGACTCTGTTTGGGGGGACTTATTTTCACAAGTCAGGCGGTTACGACCGCATGAATCAGACCTTAATTAAGATCCGGTTCATGCGGTCGTAACTGCTTGACTGCTGAAAATAAGTCCCCCCAAACGGAGCCCTAATTTCATCTTCCAAACTGTTTTTATAGTTAGCCTGGATATTTGTATTGTCTATGTTAATTAGTATTTTGCTTGTTTTGCAGAATTTTGGGTTAGGGACGCCATTGCCTTCGCTTGCTTTAGTTGCTACTACCCTGATTGGAGTTTTTGGCAGCAGTCTTTATATTTCAGTGTGCTACTGGAGAATAATCCTATTTTGGTTTCTAACCACGGGCGGGGGCCTACATAAGGCCGAGTGTGAACGGTTGCGCACATAGAAAACGGACTTATTGCGGCAAATACGTTATAAAATAATATATTATAAAAAAATATTCATGTCAAAACAGTTTTTTTGGCTCAGTTGGTAGTGTCTTTTTCTTAATTCAGTGGTTTATGGTTCAATTGCTATCGCAACATTAAAAAAATTTTATAAACAAGGTTGTTATGCTATTGTTTTAATATATTTTTTTCTTATAAACAATCTTCTTGTTATGTTATTTATAGTTTTTTATTTAAATAAATTTATTGTTATATTGATGTTTAAATTTTTATTATAAATAAATTTGTTGTTACATTTTTAAAGAAATTCTATAAATAATTTATTGTTATGTTGTTTAATATTTTTATATAAATAATTTGTTATTATATTGTTGCTTAATTTGTTTTATAAACAAGTTAGTTGTTTAATTTTTTTTATATATAAATAAGTTTGTTATTATGTTGTTTTGTTATTGTGTGATATTCAAATAATTCATAAAGAATAATGAATTGTGGTAAATGATATTATCTTTTTGTATTATTTAATTATTTTAAATAATTATGTGATATTAATATAATATTGAAGTATTTTTGTTATATTAGTCGATTTATTTAATTGAGTAAATTTATATTTCGCCCCAATTAAAGGTGTGCATATATGTTGTGTAAAAAGCAATATGTGCACACGAAGTGCAAGAAAAATAGACCTAAAAGTGCTATATGCACACCAATTTAAAGAAAAAAGACGATACTTTTTGGTATGCCTTTTAACACTTGTGTGCATACATCTATTTTTGATGTGCCTTTGGGTTTAGTGAAGCATTGGAATAGAACTCAGATACTTCTATTTCATGTTTTTTTGAGAGAGATTATCATGTTACATGTACAATATTAACGTGCGGGGTCATGAGATGATCCGTTTATGTTCAGTGGTAATGTGTACATGTTTTTAGCTAATTATGCATTCCAAGCACACTTATCAATTAATTAATGCATATTAAAATATATATACTATTAATTAATTAATGCGTAAAGTAATTAACCATCATTTTTAATTTTTTATTAAAAAATCTTTCATTCTGATGCATATATAAACCTGCATGTCAATTCAACTTTAATAAAGTTGATGAGTTTGTTGTGAGTCAACTTGCTGTTCTGGTAAATTAGAATAAAATTGGATTGTCTTAGCTCAGTAGTGGTCGATCAAACAAATAATTAATGAAAGAGTGAGAACTCAAGGGCGACGGACCACGTGGTTAGGTCTGTGATGGCCTAATATCCACTATCTCTATGGTGTATTACAAGTATGAGTTGATAACTCAAGGGCAACAGACTGCTTCTCGTTACAGTCGTAGAGAGAGAAACGACAGAGAAGCTTTGAGGGTGACATGTAAGCTCCCCCTCTCAAAACCAGGAGGAACTTATGCCCAAAGCGCTTGCCCCGCAAAAATGTTCGTGTTTCGGTAGAGGACCCACCCTCTTACCCGACCCACGATCCAATTGGTGGAACATCCGCCTTGTAAGGCTATATACATCAGAACAAAAAAATATTCACAGAGTATAAAAATTGTGCGAAAGCATTAAACCACAGAATATATATATATATCATGATAAAAAGGGGTAAATCATAACGAAAACCCATGAGGGGTATGCGTGTCCAAAATGATCATCCCAGCGTAAGATGACAAAATATAGAGTCTACAAAAGAAAACCACTTATCCTCTCTCCTACTCAAGCTAGTACCCTCAAATCCTCATAGACTGTCCGAACTGGCTCCTGGAACTCCTCATCAACGGGATCACGCCTACGGTCCTCTGCCCGCTCCTGCTCCATCAGTAGGCTCATCGATCCCTAAAATGATACGTACAAAAGCACGTTAGTCACATTATGACCAAGTAAATCCCACGCTCCTCCCCAACCCCCTAATGGGTACAAGGAAGGAAACCTGCAAAAAAGTTAGTACAATAGCGGAAACAACATATGTTGTATAAACAACTAAAAGGTAGTGGCAGTGGAAATCAATGTTTTATAAAGAGAGTACTGAAGTAGTAAGTTTACTCGTCATCGTATAACTCTTCCTAATAGTGGTTATACGATGACGGACCAAGGTGATAGCTCATGTAACATATCATGTATAATTGACGTGATGAGCATGTATGATGTTTTCACGGTCACGTCGAATGATGTGTCACAATCATTTCCCCCATGTCGACATAGTGACCTATTAGAGAGAGGGATCTCACTTCCGAGGCCTCACCGCCGTGGCTAGACTGTGGCAGTGGTCGGTCACTCCCACTTCTAGGTTATGGATACACCCCCACTTCTTAGGCCATCGCACCACTAAAAAGAAACAATACTCTTGGTGGGAACACATCCTCACCTCGTGCGAAGATCGACCCTCTCTGCACATAACCAAACGGGTGTGAGACGGACCTCTGTGGGAGGGGTAGGTAGCCCCGGTCCTCTTCACTAGCCAACAACAATAGAGTTCGCCGTCACAACTTCTCTCATAGTGTATGATAGGGAAAGCCGCAAACCCGCCACATCAGTAACCATGCCCCCCCCCCCCCCCCCCCCCCTATATTCTCATGCATAAGGTATTGAATGAAGTGTTACATAACAATATTTAAATTTGACAACTAATTTATGAATCACATCAAATACAAAACTCATATGGCTTGATATTATCATGGAATTAAACTGACATTGAAGCTAGCACGAATTATTTATAACACAGGCATGCTAAAAAAACTTTTAATAAAACTTTTAATCTAAGACGAATCTAGCGAATTCAAATTGCACTATTAATGACTAAATTTAAAATACTTAAGTGTTCCAAATCAGAAAGTACTAAATATGGAAGTTGTAGTAAATATGTTAAACTACAATATCATTTCTCACATACTTTGTCTAAATAAGACCCTAAGGTCTCCAAAATGAGGGTTGAAGTTTACGCAAAAATAACAATTTGTGTATAAGACAGGAAAACTAAAATTTAAACTACATTGTTTAGGGCTAAATTTATATTACTTAAGTGCTCCAGATCAGAAAGTACCAAACATGAAAGTTGTAGCAAATATTTAGACTTCAATATCATCTCTCACATACTTTGTCTAAATTAGAACCTAAAGTCTCCAAATGAGGTTAAAGTTTACGTAAAAATAACAATTTGTGAGAACAGAATTTAATCTTCAAAATCTGGTTAAATATACTTTTCGAGTGCCAAAATAAATTATTTAGAAGTTTCGGATCAAAAAAATATAACATGAAGGTCCAGATCAAAAAAACTATAACATGAAGGTTGTAGTATACAGAAAGTTCTCCAAGGTTGTCTCACAAAATTTTTCCAAATCAGCCTCGAAGGTAATTAAAAACTCATTCAAAAACTGAGAATGATATTTCCAACCTTACAATTTTTTGCCAAGTGTAAGAATGATCTGCGCACAAATCTTAGCGCAGATCCGGGGGTATCCATTACGTTGGATAGAATCAATCCACTCGCTGGTGCGTAGGATCCTTGTTGGGCCAATGATTGGCTCGACCCGTCCGATGAAATCATACGGGTGGTGCGAAGCTGGCCGGATCAGGCGGTGGCGGTGCGCCACCACCGTTCCATGATGCGGGCACTCCAGTGGATAGCCGGAGCACCGGTTGCTCTGGCCACCACCTCCGGTAGCCCAGCCCGGGTTGGGCGCTCCGGCAGGACGTCGGCCGACGGTGATCCGCCGCCGGCGATCTGCGCCAAAAGAAGACTGGGTTCACGGTGGCTGCATGCATGTAACCACCGTGAGGCCATGCATACGGGCGGCCCCTTGGTCGGTCGGAGCATCGGTTGCTCTGGCCACCACCCCTGATAGACTCGCACGGAAAGGGTCCCTCAGGCGGAACGTCGGCCGGCGGTGGTCCACCGCCGCCGGCCGCCAGCGACCTGAGAAAATATCTCTAGGTCCATGGTGGTTGTAACACCATCGTGAAACAGGGGGAGCTACAGGTTGCCCCGCCACCGTTGGTGGGGGCTTTGGCTCCGGCCACTACCCCCAATGAGAGTACCCCGGGGAGGGCCTCCGGTGGGGTGACTTCCAGCGGCCGGCCGCCGCCGGCGGTGGCCGGAAAATTCTAACAGAAAATTTATCATTTTATTTGGAATGAAGTGGCCGCCGTAGCAGTTTCGTCGAACCTCTTCGCCTCAAGGGGCTTGAGGAAGGGTCGTGGGGACTCTTTCTCCCCTTCACACGCCCCGTGCTAGGTCGAAACCCGCAATGGTGGCGGAGGTTACGTGGGTGGTCTGAAGCCTTCCTTGGCCGAGATCACCGTCCCTGGTGGTCAGAGACGGCGGAGGTCGACGAGAAGGAGATCTAGGGAAGGGAGGAGTCGTAAGAACTTACATTCGTGTCGTTTAGGCGAGGGGATCGACGAGCGGCCATGGCGGTGGAGTTCGCCGGAGTTCGTGGAGGAGGCTCGCTGGAAGGTCGTCGGGGCTTGGTATCTTGCTAGTTAGGGGGTAGGGTGTAGGAAATGTTAAAATTCAACAAACTCGCAGACACCACCTCGGATATCCTGTTGAAACTCAACAAACCGGAGGAGGATACGTCCACTTATAATGTTGAACGTTTTCCCGGATCTTAGAGTTAGAAGGGGTTATCTCAACAAAGCAGTAACAACCAGCAACACATGTAGCACAAGTGTCTTTATTGATCAAGACCAAAAACTTCTTTACAAGGCGAGACATACATGGCGAGACATGCTTCACCAACAACCAAACCAGGAGAGCAGAGACAGTTACAAAGACAAGAAACAAACCAAGCCGCGCGGACTTAATCAATAAGCCGCTGGTCTACTGCTGTGGAGTCCGCTCAGTCCGCCAGGTCGCCAGACCGCAACCCAAGCCACGCGGACTACCGCTTATTCCAATGCTTAGCTCTTCACCGCCGATCTGCAGGCCGCCTGACCGCGAGGTCGCCTACCCGCCAGACCGCACACGCCGCGCCACCGAAAGGAACAGTTCGCCTGAAGCAGGCGACTTCCTGAACTCCGAACCAAGTTGCCAAAGAGAAGACTGTCAGGTCGCTATCCGGGACTTGCTGTTTACCGCCTGTTGCTTAACCGCAGAGTCCGTACTGTCCCTGACCGCAATCAGAGCCAAGTCCTGGCTTTCCAGCGCTATCCGCACAACCTGCACGACACAACTCAGTTAACTCTCAAACCGTGCGGACTCCTAGGTCCAGTCCGCAGCAACTTACGCGAGCTCAATTACTGTTCACTTACTTCGGTTAGGTTCCTTGAGGTTCTCTTTCCTGATGTGACATGGGTCCTATTTATAGGCACGATGATGAGTATGGTCACCGCCCTAGCCGATAGGATAACCGCCATATCCCGCAGCAAGAACAAGTGTATCCGCAAGTCCGCGGATACACACACCAGTCCGCCGCTCCCGTGCAGATAGCCAGCCCGCCTAGCTTCTCCAAGGCCGGACTCCAATCTCCAGTCCGCCTTGTCGCCAAGGGCCAAGCCAGGACCACCACAGCCGGACTCTGTAACAGCTATGTCCGCCAATGTGCGGACAAGGCATCAGCCCGCATAATCCGAGCCCGCAGCCTCGTCATCAAGGCACCTGCCGGACTCAGCGAACACCCGGCTTCCGTCCGCACATCCCGAGTCCATTGCCTCATTTCCAAGGCACCTCCGGACTCTGCGGACACGCCGATCCAGTCTGCTTACACAGCAAAACTCCAGTCTGCTTACACAGCAAACTCCAGTCCGCATTCTTGAGTTCATAACCTCATCACAAGGCTAAACCGAACTCAGCGGACTCCAGCTCTAGTCTGCACGCTCTTGTACAGGCAATCCTCCAGTCCGCATATCCCTAAGCTAGCAAACAAGGCAACAACACTTCTACTAGGCTTGGCGGACTGAGAAAGCAACCCGCGCTCCACTGCGCGATTTCCCCGGACTGAGCCAACCTGCACTTGGTTCAGAACCAAGTCCAGTCCACTGGCCGCATGGGCCAGTCCGCACTTACTGGCAGACACTGGATCTAGCCCGCCATACCGGGCAACCTCCAGCTTCTGTCCGCACTGACCGGCGGTCACCGCGACTTCCACTTGCCGCTGCACCAGAGCAAGACCAAGGCAACTGCCAATCCAGTCTGCCGAGCTCCAGTTCATCAGTCCGCTTCTTGCCGGACTCCGCGGATAGGATTTCTATCCGCCCGGTTACTTCCTGGGATCCATCTGCCTGCTGAGTATTCGCCTGCCTGACAGACCGCTGTTGCTGTCCGCGTAGTCCGCCCGAACAAACCGCCCAGACCGCCACAGAGCAAACCACCTACAACATCCCTGCTGACTTAGCAGTCCGCCAACTCTGTCCGCGCGGATAGGTTGCCCAAGCCTTCCATTCACCCACTTTCACTTCACAATTTTCAACACTCCCCCTTGAAGTGAGAAGTGGTGAATAACTCCAGCAGCTCCCGTAACCTTGCATCTGGTCCCTCCGATGGCATCTACGAAGAGATGTCCAAGACATAGTCCTCGCCCCGCATATCATGGACCATGAGGGAGCCCTCCAGCATCTCCAAAAAGGAGTCATGCTTCCCTCTGCCTTCTTTAGCTTCAACCTCCACTCATGCATCACAGGAGTATCACCAACTACCTTAGGCACATAAGCCCAAGCCTTGTTATCTCTGAGAGAAGTCATCTTTTCAGCCTTGGTGTCAACCACCTCCTTGATTCTAGTGGGGTCATCACAGCCAGAAGTACCTTGCTCGGCCTAAGGGCTAACAAAGAAACACGGAACCAAGTCTGTTGTGTTCCCTTCGCTATATCGAGCTGGTGGCTTACTAATCCTCTTCGATCTCTGAAGCACCTGATCATGGCTAACCACCTCCGCTGCTTCTGAACCAGCTCCGTTCCCGGGCAAACCTGGAACAATGCTCCCCTTGCTCCCTGAACAAGACGCCTCCTTACTGGAACCAGAAGCACCTGGAGCAACGCTCCCCCTGCTACCTGAACCAGAAGACTCTCCTCTTGAACAAGAACTGCCTGGAACATCGCTCCTCCTACTTCCTGAACCGGAAGCCTCCTCCTTTGAGCCAGAAGAACTTGGAGCATCGCTCCCTCTACTTCCTGACCCTGACGCCTTTGCCCCGGAGCTAGAACAACCTGGAGCTCCTGGTGACTCAGGCAACTCCACTTCCTTAGCAGCAGCCTCCTTCAGCCCACCAACTGACCTGCTTATCTCTAGATCCACATGAGAGCTACCCCAATACGGCGTCAACTCATCGAAGACAATGTCTCTCGATACTATGAGTTTCTTCGTCGCAGGATCCATACACCTCCATCTTCTCCTCTGCTCATCATACCCAACAAAGACTAGCTTTGTCATGAGAGCACCCGAAGAGTGTAAGTAGCAGGTTGATCCAAACACCCTTAGGTGCTTCACACTGGGCTTTACTCCGAACATCAGCTCATAAGGAGTCTTCACTATGATCGGACTAAGAGGCATTCAGTTGATGACATGAGCAGCACAAGCCATCCCTTCCGCCCAAAGAGCCGTCGGAATGCCTTTACTCTGAAGCCAACACTTGCAGGTCTCCGTTAACCAACGGATCATCCGAGCTGTAATACTACCTTGTTGTGAAGTATCTCCACAAGAAAGCTCCTTTCGGATCCCTTGCTTCCTGCAAAAGTGTGAGAACTCGGTTGAGCCAAACTCACTACCGATACTTGTCCTCAACACATTGATCCTCCGGCCAAGCTGGCCTTCCACAAGATTCTTGAACTCCACAAACAAGTGCACCATGTTGGACTTCTTCTTCATGAAGTATACCCATGTATACCTTGAATAGTCATCAACCAATATCAGCATGAACCTGCTGCCTCCAATACTGGATGTGACGGTCGGTCCCACCAGAGCACAATGGACAACCGCCAATGGTGCTTTACATCTGGATTGTGCTTTATCAACCATGAAGCGATAGGCTCCACTTTCCTGACATCCCGCACACCCCCGACCATCGTCATAGGATGACAACCTAGGCAGCCCTCTTACGAGTCTTCTTCCTGCCATTGCTTTCAGCTTGTCCATCCCTACATGCCCCAGTCTTTCATGCCAGATAGTTGCACTATCACTGGCATTCATCCGATCAGCTCCAGAACTAGTTGATGTCCCAACTACGTTCTTCTTCATACCTCCGACATGAGCTACGTTCGCCGAGAGCAAGACAACCTTTCACTCCTTCCGAAGATGACCTTGCTGCTTGCATTTATAGCACCGTGGTACTTCCTTCCTCTTCCTATCACGCCTAGGAGAAACACTCCTTTCTTCCTGATATAAAGTAGAGGGACCATCGTCAGCAGTAACCTTCACCTCCTTCCTGAAAAACCCATCAAGGGAAGTCCAAACCTCCACAGCTGACCGACATACACTGATGTGGTCCAAGAGCTCCGATGAGATCACCTGCTTGAGAATAGACTCCGCTTTCGCATTTGTCTCCTTCCAAGCTCTGATCGCATCAGCATTGCCAGCAGTAGCCTCTTGTCTTCCTGCTCCGCATACAACCTCCCAAAGGTCCTCGCCAAGAAGAAAGCTCTTCATACAGGACTTCCATCTTTCAAAGTTTGTCTCTGTAAGGAGATCAATTCCAAGATAACTTGCATCCTCCACTGACATGGTTCTACCACTGGTCTCCTCTACACAAGAGCAACTACTTCCATTGAGCACTGCTTGACCACTCCAACCTGGCTCTGATACCATGTTAAAATTCAACAAATCCGCAGACGCCACCTCGGATATCCTGTTGAAACTCAACAAACCGGAGGAGGATACGTCCACTTATAATGTTGAACGTTTTCCCGGATCTTGGAGTTAGCAGGGGTTATCTCAATAAAGCAGTAACAACCAGCAACACATGCAGCACAAGTGTCTTTATTGATCAAGACCAAAGCTTCTTTACAAAGCGAGACATACATGGCGAGACATGCTTCACCAACAACCAAACCAGGAGAGCAGAGACAGTTACAAAGACAAGAAACATACCAAGCCGCGCAGACTGAATCAATAAGCCGCCGGTATACTGTTGTGGAGTCCGCTCAGTCCGCCAGGTCGCCAGACCGCAACCCAAGCCGCGCGGACTACCCCTTATTCCAATGCTTAGCTCTTCACCGCCGATCTGCAGGCCGCCTGACCGCGAGGTCGCCTACCCGCCAGACCGCACACACTGTGCCACCGAAAGGAACAGTTCGCCTGAAGCAGGCGACTTCCTGAACTCCGAACCAAGTTGCCAAATAGAAGACTGCTAGGTCGCTATCTGCGACTTGCTTTTTTACCGCCTGTTGCTTAACCGCAGAGTTCGCACTGTCCCTGACCGCAATCAGAGCCAAGCCCTGGCTTTCCAGCGCTATCCGCACAACCTGCACAGCACAACTCAGTCAACTCTCAAACCGCGCGGACTCTCAGGTCCAGTCCGCAGCAACTTACGCGAGCTCAATTACTGTTCACTTACTTCGGTTAGGTTCCTTGAGGTTCTCTTTTCTGATGTGACAAGGGTCCTATTTATAGGCACGATGATGAGTATGGTCACCGCCCTAGCCGATAGGAACACCGCCACATCCCGCAGCAAGAACAAGTGTATCCGCAAGTCCGCGGATACACACACCAGTCTGCCGCTCCCGTGCAGATAGTCAGCCCGCCTAGCTTCTCCAAGGCCGGACTCCAATCTCCAGTCCGCCTTGTCGCCAAGGGCCAAGCCAGGACCACAACAGCCGGACTCTGCAACAGCTATGTCCGCCAATCTGCGGACAAGGCATCAGCCCGCATAACCCAAGCCCGCAGCCTCGTCATCAAGGCACCTGCCGGACTCAGCGGACACCCGGCTTCCATCCGCATATCCCGAGTTCATTGCCTCATTTCCAAGGCACCTTCGGACTCTGTGGACACGCCGATCCAGTCTGCTTACACAGCAAACTCCAGTCTGCATTCCTGAGTTCATAACCTCATCACAAGGCTAAACCGAACTCAGCGGACTCCAGCTCCAGTCCGCACGCTCTTGCACAGGCAATCCTCCAGTCCGCATATCCCCAAGCTAGCAAACAAGGCAACAACACTTCTACTAGGCTTGGCGGACTGAGAAAGCAACTCGCGCTCCACTACGCGATTTCCCCGGACTGAGCCAACCTGGACTTGGTTCAGAACCAAGTCCAGTCCACTGGCCGCATGGGCCAGTCCACACTTACTGGCGGACACTGGATCTAGCCCGCCATACCGGGCGACCTCCAGCTTCTGTCCGCACTGACCGGCGGTCACCGCGACTTCCACTTGCCGCTGCACCAGAGCAAGACCAAGGCAACTGCCAATCTGGTCTGCCGAGCTCTAGTTCATCAGTCCTCTTCTTGCCGGACTCCGCGGATAGGATTTCTATCCGCCTGGTTACTTCCTGGGATCCATCTGCCTGCTGAGTATTCGCCTGCCTGAAGTGCTACAAAAGAGGGAAAAACACTTCATGGGGCTTAGGCCTTTCTGGCCGGCGTGCTAGCTCCTGCATGTGATCCTTGACCTGTAAAAATTATTAGTAACGTGGGTCAGCAAGGGCTGACCTCAAACTGTGTAACAACACATCTCCTCCCGGCCGCCCCTAACGGACCCCGGGGAACCCTCCAACCTGCAAGTCAGCACTTCATATGCAATATAAACATCTATAAATAGAAAAACATTAAAACAGGCTTGGATGTCTCAATCATCAAACATGTTCTCTATGGGTTGAGCATATAAAGAAAGGGCCTACTGTGCAACATGAATGCAACACCCGGGCTTCACCCAAAGTACCCTACTGCGTATGCATCTAGCACAACATCATATCATTTGGGTACTCACATTTCCCCATTGGCATAAAGCCGCAAACACTAAGGGGGACACCTCTCCCTCAAACGGCGCACAGGCCGCCACAAGGAATTCTTGCCAAGGCCCCACCCGCTCGTGGGCTTAGCCCCGGGCTTGCCTGCAAGCTCTGACGTCTCATGTCAGGATTCCAACAAACACAGACCGACCGATTCTAAGAAGCCTTGCTGGACCCCACCCGCTCATGGCCTCTTTGCCCGGGCTTGCCCCAAGCTTGGCATTCTCGTCAGTCTCACAGAAGGGGACTAGTCTCGCCGGGACACTCTCCACACATGACACACATGTCACGGGATAGCCAGCCGAGCACAGAGACATAGCCACGCCTTGGCACAACACAAACCAAGACTAAATACATCATAATCCCTCATTGTACTGCATCGTTCCCGCGCACCAAGGAAACCATCTCCAACTCGTGCGGAGCTAACCTTGTCCCTCAAGGAAACCATCTACCGCCACGAGGAGCTAACCTTGTCCGGGTCCGACTACACGTACCTTTCAAACAAACGGGACAATCACCACCACAACACAAACGACATCTTGCCGCAACGGAAAAATCTCTACGAATCCCTAAGTTCGTATGCAACATCACCGAGTCGGACTAACGGTCGCGACTACGGCTTCACCCACCATGCCTAATCCACTAGCGAAGCGGATCTCTAATGCAAAATATACCGGGGACGGACTCAATCAACCCGGAAGTTCCTCTTGAAACTTGGCAAACCAAAACCCCTCTCATTTGAGAGTTTGGTGCCCAAAAATTAGAGAGAAAGAAAACTAAATGATGCTAATACATGCATCCTAAGGACCGAGAGGAGAGATGTCGTTACCTTCCGACTCCTCTTCCTCGTCATGGCAAAAAATAGCCGCATGGAAATCTTCGCAACGCTCCAAGCTTCACGGATCCGGACTCGGCTCGCGATTTGGAGCTCCGAAACCCTTCCTACAGCCCAAGACCTTCTTCTTCTTCCTCCTTGCTCTAGTTTTTCTCAAGAACTTAGAAAGAGAAGACTTGGAAAACAAATGAGGTTTCCAACCCTAGAATCGGACTTAACTGCCCAAGAACAGTCCTGAGCCGTCAGATCCCAAAATCTGGAAAAGAATGGCCACGATTCGCCTGGAAAAATAAAAGACCTGGGCCGAACACGGCCTGGCACACGCCCGTGTCCAGGGTCGTGTGCCTCATTCGCCGTCTCAAATTGACGCGCCTGGAACCGCACACGGGCATCCAACACGCCCGTGTTCAACCCGACACGCCCATGTCCCCAGTGACACGGTCGTGTGGCCGGTCGTGTGCCTCCAACAGCACGGCCCCGAAACCAACCCGAGAGATGACACGGCCTGGGACACGCCCGTGTCCCAAGCCGTGTGCCAAGTCTCGACACCCGTTGACAGGCTTTGTGTCGACACCGTGGAAAAACTTCGAGCGAAGATCGTCGACCAAGCGGGACACGCCCTGTGACACGCCCGTGTCACAGGCCGTGTGCCCCAGTCTCGACATTTTGTCGAGCGAATGTGTCGACACTTGGGCCGAGTGTCGACACGGCCTCGACACGCCCTGCGACACGCCCGTGTCGCAGGCCGTGTGCCCCACTCTCGACACTTTGTCGAGCGAAAGTGTCGACACTTGGGCCGAGTGTCGACACGGCCTCGACATGCCCTGCGACACGCCCGTGTCGTAGGTCGTGTGCCCCACTCTCGACACTTTATCGAGCGAAAGTGTCGACACTTGGGCCGAGTGTCGACACGGCCTCGACACGCCCTGCGACACGCCCGTGTCGCAGGCCGTGTGCCTCCTGCCAGAAACCCAAAAATGTTCAGAACTGCAGACTGAACCTCTTGCAAAAACTGGGGTGTTACACATATGGGCAATTTCATGGAACCCAATTCCTTGTGATTTTCAGAGCAACCCATGTTTTTTGATTTTCTTGAATCTGTATTTTGTCTTACACTGAATCTGCCAATCAGGATCTCCTCAGACTGTTAGTCCTTTTTGAGGAACCTCCCTTTGATACCACTTGAAAGATATGGTACCTAAACACCTAGAGGAGGGGTGAATAGGTGACCTAATCCTTTTTAAACTTTAATGGCAGCAAACAGTTAATATCACAGATTTCTAACTAGTGTATCACAGCTAACACACAGCATACACAACAACAATCACAGCACAGCAGACACAGTGGTTTATAGTGGTTCCCCAAGATATGGGTACATCTACTTTCCCCCTTCGCCTATCTAGCAGTGTTCTAGATTCGGCCAAACTCCTCCACTGTCTCAGAACCCAAATTGGTTCCTACACCTCAGGCCCAAAGCCTTACAACTCAGCTTTATCTCAAAGCCTACACTCAGCCACAAAGACCTACACTCAGCCACCCAGGCCTACACTCAGCCAATCAAGGCCTACACTCAGAGATAACAATCTCCTACACTCAGGCCAAAGGCCCTACCCTCAGCCTCTATAATTTTAGGCTTACAATTCACTCAGATCCAATGGATCCTACAAGATAAAAATGTTTATAGAAATAATAACTCAACAACTCAGAAACAAGAGATGGTAGTTGAGAGTTTCTTGAAGAGTTCTTGGAAGAACTCAGCTGGATTCAATCTGACTTAGCTTTCTTCAAAGCTTCTTGAGTAGAACTGAATAAGATTGTCTCCTTCTGCAGTTGATCCTTGATCTCTGCCACTTAGAATTCAGAATAAATCTGAACCCTTCTTCTCAGCCTAGTTCCACGGCTGATTTCTTGGATGGAGCCCTCTCTCTCCAACTTCTTAGATCTTCACTTGGACTGCAAGATCTTCTTGTGTTGATACTCTGTGTACCACTTTAATAATTTGTTTTTCAACAATCTGAACAACAGTTTCTGTAAACTGTATGTGCCTATTTATAGGCCTTCTTCATGGTAACCGGCTGGTCCGGTTCATAACTGTCTTCTGACATCTCTGACATGTGCTGTAGACCGGCTGGAATGGCAGCTGTCATGTCATCCAGTCAGTTCTTGAAAATCTCTAACTGTCTGAAAGTGTCGAGACTTTCTGTCTTTAAGTGTCGACACTTATAGACCAAGTGTCGACACATACTGTGTAAGTGTCGACACAAGTCTACAAGGTGTCGACACAACTTCTTGTGTTGTAGATACTATGTCTCGACACAGATTCTTCTTCATGTGTCGACACTGAAATTGAGTGTCGACACAAGTACTTGTTCTTCTAGCTTTTGCTGAATTCTTCTAAGTGTCGACACATCTCCTTTGTGTCGACACAACTTCTTGTGTTGAATCTGTTAAGTGTCGACACTGCTTCTTGGTGTCGACACATAGTCTTCAATGTAGATACTTGCTGAGTGTCGACACAGCTCCTTGCTGAGTGTCGACACAGCTCCTTGTGTCGACACTTGATTCTTCTGTCGAGACTTCAGCTGAGTGTCGACACATTCCCTTAGTGTCGACACTTGTACTTAGAATAATTTGTTGATCTTTCTGTTATCTGCTAAGTGTCGACACAGCTCCATGTGTCGACACTTTCTTCAAGTGTAGAGTCTTTAGCTGAGTGTCGACACATTGCTCTGGGTGTCGACACTTACTTCAAATGTTGACTCTTCTGATGAGTGTCGACACTTTGTTCTTGGTGTCGACACTTTCTTCAAGTGTTGACTCTTCTTGTTGTGTGTCGACACATTGTTCTTGGTGTCGACACTTTAACTTACTCTCTGCAAACTTTTGCTGAGTGTCGACACAGCTCCAAGTGTCGACATTTTCTGGTGTAGACACAGCTTCGCTGGGTGTCGACACAGCTCCTTGTGTCGACACTTTCTGTCTGCACTTTTCTTCACTGAGTGTCAACACAGCTCCTTATGTCGACACTTTCTGTCTGGTGTCGACTCTGCATCCCAGGTGTCGACATAATGACTCCAAGTGTCGACACTGCTTGTCTAGGTGTCGACACAAGCTTTCTTAAGTGTCGACACTTTCCCTCTGGGTGTCGACATATGGACTTAGAAACTTTTTGCTTCAGTCCAGCAATTACTTAACCTGCACAAGTAAACTCAACATACATCAAATACATTATGATGTATATCATTGAGTTGGGTGAGGCTTCTTCAAATCAGGTACATTTAACCAATGTACCCAACAGAAATCAAGTTCTTAGTTAAATTGGGAACCACTTTAACATGATGCAAAATTAAAGTTTTACCTGAAGAGAGCACTAGCTCTGCAGTCCCAGCATGAGTAACATCAGTCGCTCCTCCATTGTAATTTTCGACTCTGTCCTTGACCGATGTGACCTCTAAAAGAAGACTCCTGTCATTTGTGACGTGACAGGTAGCACCACTGTCCAGCCACCACTCAGAAGACGCACTGCGGTGACTACTCTCAATCATAGCCACGAAGGACTTAGGATCGGAGTTGTCGACCACCATGTGCACCACATTTTGTGGGGCATCCTCCTTTAGCTTCTTCGGACCCCTGCATTCAGCGGCCCAATGACCCCATTTATCGCAGTTATAGCACTTACCCTTCTTCCTTTTGAGAGAAGGCTTTTTGACTGCCAACGGTGCTGGAGTATCACCCTTAGGTGTTGGGGGCATCCGAGAAGGCTTACTAGGACGTGAAATGAAGTTGACAGCCTGTGAGGGCTGCGCAACCTGCTCCAAGCTTTTCCCAACGATGTTATGGTCACTCTGAACATTATAAAAAGTTCCTTGTTTCTTCATTCCCAGTTGGACTTGAATTTTCCAACTGAGGAAGTCAGTTGCGTCGAACGACTGTGATTTGACAATCTCGAGCGCGCTCTCCTTCGACATCGCACTAGATTTTAAACAAAAATTAAAAATTCTAGAATGAAGTCACCTGAGCCGTGTGGAGACGTCAGAAAATCTTCGGATCCAATCCAGAGAAATAATTTGTTTTGCTCCTCTCTGACTGGGCGCAGAAAAGCTATGTAAATGCAAGAGTTTCCACAGCAAGACTTGCAAAGAGCGCAGGATTCCGCAACAGCACACTGCTGGAAATGGAAAAGGTAAGATCTGGATTCAAGAAGTGAAATCCTTCCAGCAGCAACTCTTAGAACAACTAGATCTGATTTGAGCTTGCAGGAGTATAATTGGAGGCAGGGACACTTTTCTCCGTCTCGATCCAGAAGATAATTGGAGAATTCACAGATCTAAAATTTGATTGGAAAGCTGCACCTTCTCCCAGCAAAACGACCACAAGCTGTCGTAGATCACAGATCCAGGAGTGGAATCGATAGATTACTCCCCCACGATCAACTAGATCTGCACCTGGAGCTTTAGATCTTCCCTTTTTTTCGATCCAGAAATAGAGAAGACCTAGAAATCGACAGATCTGGAGGTCTCGATCCAGAAACAGATCTGAGATCGGTTTGGCAATAGGAGCACAAATCGGGAGCAGCAGCGGCTTCTACCTCTCACGGTGGTGGCAGATCTGTGCAGTGGCGGGCAAACAGGGTTACCGTCGATTGGCTTCAGGCGGGCAGTTCCAGTTGGCGGCCGGATTAAAGCACTGTTTTCTTCCCTTTTTCGATGATTTCTTCCTTGGCGGAAGCGGAATCAAGAAAAAGCCAGCGGATCCGGCGACGATAGCAGGGACAGCGGAAAAACCCCTTCTTTTTTTTCAATCCGGCGACAACGCCAATAGCCGACGGAGCATTAGTGGCAGGCAAACTAGATTTGGATCTTTCTCTTCCGATCGTGAGCGGCGACGAAAATTGTTTTCGATCGGGAGAATAACGGGAGAGAGCGGCGGAAGAATCGGGAGAGCTAGAGAGCGGAAAACTCTAACATATGTCAGTTACAACCAAGTAGTTGAAAGTACAAAACGGCTGCATAGTTTATTTTTTGCTCACCCTGTCTGCATCAAACTTAGTAATATGTTATATACTGTATTTCAGTTAGATTGTACATACAAGACGAATTGGTATCGGATGCCCCTTTTATGCTTTGTTGGTCAGACATTAGGAATTGGTGCAAATTAGGTAAAAGTGAGACAAGATCTGTAACACCCTCATCCATCGTATGACATATAACAGAAGGTCCAGTGGGAACCCGACGTCATATACCACGGACAGTCGGAAGGGTTACGTATGAATAACCAAACTATCCAATTAAGACTACTCGTCCTAACACAGAGCATTCTAGCAGAAGTTTTTAAACAGTTGAAAGAACCCATAACAATAATCCAATAATCATTAATGTCCACAACCACTATAACTGGAATGAAATACAAATATACTGAAAGATACTTGGTCTTATGGCCTTACAAGAGTTCACTTAGCAATATAATATTTTTCATACATCGGCTCGCAGGCCGGCCACACATGACAAAATAAAGAACAACTATTCGCTTTGGCCTTCGAGAGCCAGCACAGTAACATGGGCTCCAACCCGCTATTTGGTACTCGGCTCCGCAGCACCTGCAAGCAACATTTCACTGCACGGTGGCAAACAAAGTAACGGTCAGTCAAAGCCGACCAAATTATAACGACCCCGCCCCTAACTCGGGACGACGGTGCTCCTTCCCTGCAATTCATTAGCCCAGCCAAACAATATAGAACAAACATACTACGCCACAGGTGTAGGCTCGCACGGCCAAACACTCCGTGCACTCAGGGCACATTATCGGTGAATCCTGACACTTCAGCGTCTTCACCACCACCCCCAGGATGGCAACCTCGTGAGCATCTAGCCTTTTTGACCACCGTCTAAGGCTCCCGACTATGCCAACGTCCAGTCCCCTTTTCGGATCTCTCGCACCGAACCACATAGCCCAGGTCTTATTCCATTTGCCCGTTGCTCACACCGCGTAGTTCACCTTAAGAGGTACGCACGAGCCAAGCTTCTCTCGGATCCTGATATTCCAAACAATCACATAACTCAGTTATGTTCAAGGCCGGTTCCCTGACCGCCAAGTTAGCAGAACAACGATTCCTCTCAGTTTTTCGGGTGCGCATTGGAGTTAATCCCCAAGTATCCCTGCTGCAATCTACCGCATAGAAACCCGAAAACCCAAACCACGGAGTCTTCTCCGGTAAACCATAACAAATGCAACATCACCGATGCAGACCAACATGTCCGGGTAGGCTTCACACACAATGTCTATGTCCGTACTTCGATTCCGGACTCTATATGCAACACAAGGGGGACTATTCACGTCAACCCCAGAGAACACCGCACACTCGCCGCACACTCGCGGGAGCGGGTTTCCCTATGCAAAAAGGAAGAGAGCTTCACATGCTCAAGTAGAGAATCGTTACTATTGTAGTACTCTTTTGCGCCATGGAAAACTATCCAGATAGAAGTCTTTGCAACGGAATTTCCTCCACGGATCCGCTCTCGGTTCTCTAAACGGTGCTCCGAAGCTCCGCCGGCGACCGGAATCCTCCTCCTTCTTCCTCCTTGCTCTAACCCCTTGTAAAGAGAAAGTTTAAGGGAGAAATGAGGAGTTAAACCACCATTCCCGGCCTTAACAGAGCAGGAACACATCGGGGCCATCAGATATTACAAAAAGAAAACGAACGGCTCAGATCTGTACAAAATTCCTCAAACCTGGGCCGAACACGGCCTTGCACACGGCTGTGTCCCACGCCGCGTGCCTCGATCCAGGCACGATCGTCAAACACGGAAAACCACACGGGCTAAGACATGCCCGTGTCTCGACCTGGCACGCCCGTGTCGGGTCCTCGACACGCCCGTGACTGGGGGCGTGTCACATATAACCGTCACGCCAATCGTCACGTCCCTGCTGAATACGGGTGGGGACACTGGTATGAACACGCCTGTGTCACCCCTGACACGCCCGTGTCAAAACTGCGCACAACCCGTGTTTCCTGCCGTGTCCTTCTCTGGACACAGCCGACCAAACACAAAGAAAGACACGGCCTTGGACACGTCGTGTCCTAGGCCATGTACCCCTATACAGGCACCAAAATTTCTTTTGGACGCGATCAGCTCAAAAACAATTTTCGGGGCATTACAAGATCTATGCATGAAACTTAATAGTCATAAACCTTTGTATGAAGGGGTTTTCAGTGACATTAGACGAAACCATTTGTTACTGTAGAAGGTAATGGACAAACCTTTTAGATTCTTCTTCATGTGTAAAATACAAGAAAGAGTACAAATATATAGGAGACAAGAGGGAGAAATAGTCCTATACAAGAGATGTGGGACTAAAGAAGATGAAGGAATTGAGCCTATAAATGGGCATTTACATCAATATTTCCTATATCATCTAACACTCCCCCGCAAGCTGGAGCGTACAAGTCGTAGGCACCAAGCTTGGACAAGAAATGGTAATATAACTTGCGAGGTAAAGCCTTGGTGAGGATATCAGCAACTTGCTCAGACGCAGGAACATGTTCAAGCTTCAGCTCTTTTGATTTGACCTTTTCCCGAACAAAGTGACAATCAACCTCAATATGTTTTGTTCGCTCATGGAACACAAGATTCTTTGCAATGTGTATTGCAGCTTGACTGTCACAAAACAAGGTAGAAGGTGAAGTCAATTTACCTCCCAAATCTACTAGGAGACTTTCAAGCCAGGTTGATTCAGAATTAACAGTCGTCATTGCATGGTACTCAGCCTCAACAGACGAGCGAGCAACTACAGTCTGCTTTTTACTCCGCCATGTGATGAGATTTCCACCAAAGTATGTACAGAACCCAGTAGTAGATCGTCGATCATCCAACGAGCCCGCATATTTGGCATCTGAGTATGCAATAAGAGAAAGGGAGGAAGATGTCTTATACATAAGTCCTTGCCCCGGGGAAGTCTTCAGATATCTGAGGATGTGCTCCATAGCCTGGAGATGAGAGATACATGGGGTATGCATAAATCGGCTGACCACACCAACCGCAAATGATATATCTAGTCTTGTAACTGTTAGGTAGATCAACTTTCCCACAAGACGACAATAGTATTCTGGATTCGGGAGTAGAGAATCCTCCTCAGATCCCTGAACACGCAACATGTGGTTTACCAACTCGAGAGGCCAGCATCATGCAAAAAATCAATGAAATACTTACGCTGAGACAAGACTAAGTCATCGGGTCGTCGTGCTACTTCTAGTCCAAGAAAGTATCGAAGATTTCTCAGATCTTTGATTTGAAAAATAGAGTTTAGGTGTTGCTGCACATGTTGTATCCCGATGGAGTCATCACCAGTGATCAGAATATCGTCCACATAAACCAGAAGTATTATGGTCCCTGTTGATTGGTGACGAGCGAAGAGAGAGGAATCTGCCAAGATTTGTTTGAAGCCAACCTCACGAACGACCTTGCTGAATTTCTCAAACCATACTCGGGGAGACTGTTTGAGACCATAAATAGATTTGTGAAGCAAGCATACACGAGAGTCCCCCGTGGTCTCAAACTCGGGTGGTTGATGCATGTAAACTGTTTCAAGAAGATCGTCATTCAAGAAGGTATTCTTGACATCCAGCTGATGGAGGGGTCACTGACGATGAACAGCTAAAGAGAGAAGGACCCGAACCGAATTCAATTTGGCGACCAGGGAGAATGTTTCCTCATAATCAAGGCCATATTGTTGAGTAAAACCCTGAGCCACAAGCCGATCTTTCAAGTGGTCAACTGTCTCATCTACAACATGTTTGATAGAGAAGATCCACTTGCAGCTAATGCAACTGTGACTAGGAGAAAGAGGCACAAGATCCCAAGTGTAATTACCCCACAGAGCCGTCATTTCTTCATCCATGGCGGCCCGCCACCGTAGATGCCGGAGGGCGTCCTGCATAGAGATAGGTATAGAAATAGAGGAGAGAGAGAGAGAGAGAGAGCAAAGTTAAGGAGAGGCAGAGATAACCGATGTAGAGAGACATAGTTGGCCATGGGATGTGTTGTCGAGGAGGAGGCCAGAACAATAGGCCGTGAGATTTCATCGGTAGAGGGAAGCTGCTGCAGGGCGTCTGGACGAGAAGGACGACGAGTGTAGATTTGAATGACATGAGGTTTGGAGGGGGCTGGTAGTATTGGGGAAACCGGGATGAGAGGAGATGTAGACTGGTGTTGCAGATGGGTTGGGAGAAGTGGTGGAAGTGGAGATGTGACAGGTATGATGGGTCGAAGTAGTAGAGGAGGAAGAAGGGGATCAGAATGGCTAGTGTTATATGGTTGCTCTTCTTGAAAGGAGATATCGGCAGACACAACCAACTTACCAGTGGTAGGATAAAAGCAGGCATACCCCTTCTGAGTGCGGGAGTACCCAACAAACATAGCTTTGATAGCACGAGGGGCTAGCTTGTCAGTGGAAGGACCAAGGTGGTGGTCACAACAGGTACACCCAAACACACGACGTATGAGAGAGAAGAGAGTTATGAATGGGTAAATGAGAGTAATGAGCACCACAAAGTTGAATACATACGAAGGCATGTGATTAATGAGATGATAAGCATTAGAGATGGCAAAGTTTCAGTGGAGGGGAGGAACCTGCATTTAGATCATAAGAGAATGAGTCACATCAAGGAGGTGGCGATTTTTCCGTTCGGCAATGCCATTCTGTTGAGGCGTATAATCACACGAAGTCTAATGTATAATATCGAACTCAGCGCACATGTTGGAGAAGGTGCGACCAGTATATTCTCGAGCATTGTCTGTACGAAGGGTTTTAACACAGGTAGAAAACTGAGTGCGCGTTTCAGTAAGAAACGCACTAAACATAGTCATGAGTTTGGTATGATCACGAAGTAAATACAATTTGGTAACCCGCGAGTAATCATCTATAAATGTAAAAAAAAGTACTAATACCCTAAGACACTAGGAACCTTATAAGGCCCCCAAATATCAGAATGCACTAGGGAGAAAAGAGAATCGCTCTGAGTGCATGAAGAAGAAAAGGAGACACGGTGTTGTTTATCGAAGATATATGATTCACAAAAGAACTCTTGTAGAGAGATAGTAGGAAGAGCTTTCTTAAGAATTGGGAGAGGGGCATGCCCAAGACGGCGATGCCAATCAGTGGTGGAGACAGAGGTAAGAGTAGAGGTGAGAGCAGTGGGAGGAACATCGAGAAGATATAGCCCATTAGATAGTCACCCTCTACCAAGTATAGTCTGCGTCAGTCGATCCTACACCAGAAAGGAAGAGCGTGAGAAAGTAATACAACAATAAAGGTCTTGCGTAAGACGACTAACAGAAAGAAGGTTAAAAGGAGAGCCCGGAACATGAAGAATCGAGGATAAGGAAAGAGAAGGAGTAAGGGACAAATTAGCAGCACCATAAACCGGGAGCATGTCACCATTGGCCACAGTGATGTGCTTGGGGTAAGCAGTATCCAAATATTTAGGCGGTTACTACGGAGAGAGATGGTGTGTAGCACCTGAGTCCACAATTCAGTGAGAGCTGTGTGAGAGACACGATATACCTTCCTGGAAGATTGAGGCCACAGAGCCAGAGGGGTGACTAACCACCCCTTGAAGCTGATGGAGTTGAGCAGGCAACGCAGCAATATCATCAACAGTGTTCCAGTCAGATGCCATAATCTTGATCTGCAGCTAGGCACGGAAATTGGTCGGCAAGGATGTATGCGGCTTGCCGGACAGAACCAGTGCCTACAACCGAGGAAGCACGGAGAACTGCGATCAACTGCAAGAAGATGCAGGCCGCAGCCAGAAGCAGAGGGCGCGGAGAGAACCAGGCCGCAGCGGCCAGCAGCAGCGGATTGAAGCAGGAGCCCGCTGGGAAGAGGGCGAGCAAGAACCCCGAAGGGCAGGCCGCGACGAGTAGAGCAAAAAGCGAGGAGGAGTAGTTCGCAACGAACTAGAGCAGACCGCAGTTATTAGAAAGGGCATGCCGCAAAGTGTGATTTGAGATAGGCCGCGGCGGATTGGACTAGTCCACAAGAAGGGGAAGCGCAGCGGAACTTAAACAGCACGCGAGAATAGGGCCTACAGCGATTAGGAGCAGTCCGCGACGAGATATAACAAGAGACCGTGAGCAAGAAGAGAGCTCGGTCTGGACGGGTAGAAGCTCACAAGGTAGGAGTGAAGTAGCGGACAGGAGGAGCAGTCCATAAGAGGGGAAGAAAGCCCGCAGCGGATTGGAGCAGTCCGCAAGAAGGGAAGAAAGCCCGCAGTGGACTGGAGCAGTCCACAAGAATGGAATAAAGCCTGCAGCAGACTGGAGGAGCTCGCAGCGGACTGGAGGAGCTCGCAGCGGACTGAATTAGAACATCAGGGAGAAGTGGACCCCACGAGACAGAGAGAGGAGGCTATAAGAAGCCTGAGGAGGAGGGTGGAACCACAAAGATGAAGAGGAAGCGGAGGCAGAAAAATAGGCCGCAGAAGACCGCAGGCCGCAGGTAGCTAAGCGGAGAAGAGCGGATAGACTGAGCAGGCCGCAGGAGAGCGCAGGCCGCAGGAGATCAGAGGAAGGCGGATAGAGTGTGGAGTCCGCGGGAGGCCGCCGGAGGCCGCAGGAGAGATTGTGGAGTCCGCGGGAGGCAACGAGTCCCTCTGATACCATGTAGAAAATAATGGGCAAACCTTGTAGATCCTTCTTCATGTGTAAAATACAAAAGTGAGTACAGATATATAGGAGAAGAGAGGGAGAAATAGTCCCATACAATAGATGTGGGACTAAAGAAGAGGAAGGAATTGGGCGTATAAATGAGTCTTTACATCAATATTTTCTATATCATCTAGCAGTTACAAACTCTTGATTGCACAGTAGCTCCAGCACCGGTTGATAAGAGGATGACATTACCTAATATGGGTCTTATTATCGTATCATGTTACAATGTGGTTGTGGTAGAGCTCTCAAGTGAGCAAAACTTTACTTTTCTTCCACTTCATACTATGCCACTAGCAGTGCAAATCTTAATTTCACTTGAATTCATAGACGGAAAGCACTGTCCAACTAGTTCTAAGAAAAAATTGTATGTTACCACGAATTTTCTCATCATAGAGTAGATTTCACGAGCATATTGCAGACGCATGTGACTTTTTTTGCAGCAGGGCGGCCAGCTGCGAGCTCGCCGGCCGCTCCACTGTCATGCGGAAAGATGAGCGCGGATATTTGGAAATCTGCGTTACGCGGATTTCCATTATATATATAGACACACACATGAGCATCTTCGCATGGGCTTCGTCTGTGCTCGATGCTCTCGAACGGCCTTAGGCTGCATCTAGGCGGGCTTCGCCCGCCTTTTTGGAAATCTGTGTTACGCAGATTTCCTTTATATATATAGACACACACATGAGCATCTTCGCACGGGCTTCGTCTGTGCTCGATGCTCTTGGGAGGCTTTAGGCTACATCTAGGCGGGCTACGCCCACTTTCACACGGACTTTGTCCGCATCCAGGCGGGCTTCGCCCGTGCTCACTAATTCTCTGCGGGCTTCGCCCGCATTCGAGCGGGTTGCGCCCGCATTTCAGTGGACTACACCCGCATTCGTGCGGGCTACGCTCGACTTTGAATAAGTTGTGTCCAAACCCTTACTTTTATTCAAAACATATGTCTATGAGTACTTAAAATGACCGTAAAAATTATGAATTAATATTTATATATATATTTTATAAAACATTGTACATTTTTTTCCTGAAAAAATTAATTTATCTCTCCTCTTTTTTTCCCTCCCCCCCCCCCCCCCCCCCCCTCTCTCTAACTCTCCCCACATTCTTCCGTCACCCCTCTCCCCCTCTAATTTTTTAATTTTTTTAATATTAATTGTCCTCCCCCTCTCTCTTCTCTCTCTTCTCTCTCAAACATGTATATTGTTTTAATAACACGCATGCACGCACGCACGCACGCGCGCACGCGCGCACACACACACATGAGCATCTTCGCACAGATTACTCTCGTGTTGGATACTCTCGAGCGGCCTTTGGCTACCTATATCAAGGCGGGCTTCCCCCTTGATCGATGCTGCGGGCGATCTTCGGTTGCATCCAGGGGTGCTTCACCCACATCTGCACGGGCTTCGCCCGTGCTCAATGCTTCGGGCGGCCTTCGGCCGCTTAGAAGCGGGTTTTGTCCGTTTCTACGCAATCCACCGACTCGGCGTCTCTCCGTCATTCGCTGCCCCCCGGAGCACGTATTGAAAATCACGGCGGTGCCGGCCATGAGTGGCGGATGTAGTACCGAGCTGGTGGATTGCATCAAGCACGGGCTATGCTTGTGCAGATGCGGGCGAAGCCCGCATCCAGGCAAGCCTGGATGCAACCGAAGGCCGTTTCGGCCGCTCGAGTGCGTCAACCAAGGACGTACCCCTTACGAAGATGCTCATATATAAATAAACAAATAAAAAATGTCTGGAGCCATTCTGACTTTGAATTAAAATAATTTTAAATGATTATAACGTATTTAATTAAAAACTACCCAAAAAATCATTTACTCCCTAAATTTAATTACATAAAAACATTCCATAGTAATCTCAACTAATCTGGATTGTCAATTTAGAAATTAGAACTGTAGAGCCAAACGACCCCTTCTAATGGACCGGCATCCTCTCCATTTTGGGCGAACTGGAGGGGTCCAGTTCGCGGCCTTGATTGTCTCTCCAAAATCGAACGGTAGAAAGAAACTTAACTGCACTTGCGGGGCCCACTAGCCAGGTCAGCACTCTTGTTTGTCCGCCGTCCGATTTGGGAGGAACAAATCATAGTCGCGAACTGGATCCCCTCCAGTTCGGGTGAATCGTAAACCCTAAACACTAAACTCTAAATCATTCTAATATCAATCTCTTTCTATCTCTATAAAACACTCCCCTTCTTCTCAGCTGCTGCTCACTTTTTCTGCTTTCCCTTCTTTCTTACATAGCGCTTTTGGAAGAAAACAGAAAAAGGCAAAAAAAACCCTCAATTTTTAATTTGTTAGAATCGAATTTGAGCGATCTTAAGAGCTAACTCCACTTAAGATCAAAGATCGAAGTATTAACGACACTGATAAGATCCGATTATATGCTTCCAATAATATTATGCCAGTACCGAAGAGGGCTGGCTGGGTGGCGGGGCTCGACTGGCGGGGCCGATCGGAAGAGGGCCGGCCGGGGGGCCGGCCGTATGCCTCGAGAGGGGTAGCGGGCCGGCCGGCCGGCCGAAGGAGCCAGCTGGGCGCCTGGCCGCGTGGCGGTGGCCGGCCGGCCGTGCGGCTGGCAGTTGTGCTTGTGGCGCACGTGAACGTATTGCTGAAGGTGTCGTGCATCCTTGCGACCCCAGCGGGGCAGTGGCGGGTGGCCGGCAGCGCCATTTGCGACCGCACATAGAGCGGGTGGCCGACCGCGCACTTGGCTTGGATGGGCGGCCAGCCGTGCGCATGACACATGCGGCTGTGCGGCTACTGTACGGCGGTGCGGCCACATGCAGTGGAGTCGCTCGTGCGTCAATGCGGTTAGGTCAGACATGACGTTACTGAGGTTGACTTTGGTCAATCCCACTTATCCTTCATTTTTCCCACCAAGTTAATGGAGAATGTGAGAATTTTAGCTATCCGCGGCCGGAAATTCCTATAAATTAAGGGAGCCCATATCACTTTCCCCCCAAGTTGTCGAAGTCCTCGGCTGAAGCGAGAGAAGTGCGGCAACATTCTCCCATTTGCTACTACATGCGTGGAAGGTTTGTGGTGGCCATGTCGAAGGTAAACAGAGTTGTGACACGCGCAAATGGGGTGGGTGGGTCCGCATAGGTGCATGGAGGCGTGGTCGGATTGTGCACTTGTGCGTGGGCACGAGGCTGCCCTACGTGCTTCCGCGGGGTTGTCGCACGCTTGCGTGCATTCCATGGCTCGAGAGTGGGGCAAGAGCTCTCGTGTACTTGCGCGCGGGACGGGTGCGCCCTGCGCACTCGCGCGTGGGGTGCGTGGTTTCTCCCGCATGGTTGTAATAATGATCGTGTTGGAATCTACTTATATTTTATATAAGTGAACCATATTTCAAGTGATTGGGAGATATTCTGTGCCGACTAGACTATTTTGACTAGATTGTCTGTCAATATAATGTATATTGTCTATATTATGTCCGTGTCGACTGGACAATATCGACCAGACCGTCTGTCGATATAATGTATATCGACTAAACTGTGTATGTGTCGATTGGGCGCACAATATCAACTAGACGGTCGGTCGATATTGTGTATATCGACTGGACTTTGTCTGTGTCAATTGGACAATATCGACAAGATTGTTAGTCGATATAATGTATATTGACTGGAATGTGTCGACTAGACTTCAAGTCGATATAGTGGTATCGACTTGACTTTTTGTCGACTTGAGTGTTGTTAACTTGACTGAGTATCTGTTGACTAGAATGTTTATCGACTAGACTTCAAATTGAGATAGTGATATCGACTTGATTGCCCGTTGACTGGATCATTGTTGATTAGATCTCAAGTTTTCATAATGTCGATTGGATCTTAAGTCTTACATAGTGTATGTCGAGAGTGGATCTCAAGTTAACACAGTGTATGTCAATGTGATCTCAAGCCAATATAGTGTGTATCCACTTGAAATTGTCTAGCCCGTTTCTCCTTCTCTCGCAGACCCGAACACAGTTTGACTTAATATTAGATTAAGTGCTTCTCAACCCTAAACCCGCTTCACTGACACACACACACATACACGCCCACACGCCCACACGCCCACACGCCCACATGCCCACACACACACACGCCCACACACACACACGCCCACACACACACACACACACACACACACACGTACGCACGCGCGTGCGCTCACACACACACACTAGCACGCACTAGGATGCACTGGCACGCACTAGCACGCCCTAGCACGCGCTAGCACGTGCACACGCACACACGCACACACACTAGCATCTTCGAACAGGCTTCGCCCGTTCTCGATGCGCGCACACACACACACATACTCACACACATACATACATACTAGCATCTTCGAACGAGCTTCGCCCGTTCTCGATGCGCTGCTACAGGATTTGACTGTAACCAAGTGGGTTTCGCCCACTTGGCAACGACATTGGTCGTGGGCGGCAATATTGGTCGTGGGGGCTACATTGGTTGTAAGTGGCGACATTGGTCGGGGGCGTTGATATTGTTCGGGGGCGGCGACATTCGTTGGGAGTGCCCATTCTCGATGCGGCATTGCGGGTTGTGTCAGCATTCTGTTAAAATTCAACAAACCGCAGACGCCCCCTTGGATACCCTGTTGAAACTCAACAAACCGAAGGAGGATACGCCCACTTATAATGTTGAAAGTTTTCCCGGATCGTGGAGTTAGCAGGGGTTATCTCAACAAAGCAGTAACAACCAGCAACACATGCAGCACAAGCTTCTTTATTGATCAAGAGCAAACTTCTTTACAAGGCGAGACATACATGGCGAGACATGCTTCACCAAAACCCAACACCGGAAGAGCAGAGACAGTTACAAAGACAAGAACAAAAAACAAGCCGCACGGACTCAATCAACAAGCCGCCGACCTACTGCTGTGGAGTCCGCTTAGTCCGCCAGGTCGCCAGACCGCAACCCAAGCCGCGCGGACTCACCCCTTATTCCAATGCTTAGCTCTTCACCGCCGATCTGCAGGCCGCCTGACCGCGAGGTCGCCTAGCCGCCAGACCGCACAAGCTGCGCCACCGAATGGAACAGTCCGCCTAAAGCAGGCGACTTCCTGAACCCCGAACCAAGTTGCCAAAGAGAAGACCGTCTGGTCGCTACCCGCGACCTGCTGTTTACCGCCCGTTGCTTAACCGCAGAGTCCGCACTGTCCCTGACCGCAATCAGAGCCAAGTCCTGGCTTTCCAGCGCTATCCGCACAACCTGCACAACACAACCGGGTCAACTCTCTATCCGTGCGGACACCAAAGTCCAGACCGCAGCAACTTACGCGAGCTCAAATACTGTTCACTTACTTCGGTTCAGGTTCCGATGATATTCCTGATGTGACATTGGTCCTATTTATAGGCACGACGATGAGTATGGTCACCGCACTTCCCGATAGGATAACCGCCACAACCCGCAGCAAGAACTAGTGTGTAAGCCAGCCCGCGGACACACATTCCAGTTCGCCGCTCCTGTGCAGATAGCCAGTCCGCCCCAGTCTCCAAGGCCGGACTCCAATATCCAGACCCGCCTTGCCGCCAGAGACCCAAGGCCAAGGACCAATACAGCGGACTCCACAACAGCCGTGTCCGCCATTTCTGCGGACAAGGCATCAGCCCGCAAAACCCGAGCCCGCAGCCTCGCCATCAAGGCACCTGCCGGACTCAGCGGACACCCGGCTTCCGTCCGCATATCCCAAGTCCATTGTCTTATTGCCAAGGCACCTCCGGACTTAGCGGACACGTCGATCCAGTCCGCTTACACAGCGAACTCCAGTCCGCTTCCCTGAGTCCATAACCTCATCACAAGGCTCAACCGGACTCAGCGGACTCTGGCTCCAGTCCGCACGCTCCTGCACAAGCAATTCTCCAGTCCGCATTTCCCAAGCTAGCAAACAAGGCAACAACACTTCTACTACGCTTGGCGGACTGAGAAACCAGCTCGCGCTCCACTGCGCGATCTCCCCGGACTGAGCCACCTGGACTTGGTTCAATTCCCACCAAGTCCAGCCCACTGGCCGCAAGGGCCAGTCCGCACTTACTGGCGGACACTGGATCTAGCCCGCCATACCGGGCGACCTCCAGTTTCTGTCCGCGTGACCGGCGGTCTCCGCGGCTTCTATTTGCCGCTCCACTGGAGCAAGACCAAGGCAACTGCCAAACCGGTCTGCCGAGCTCCAGTTCTTCAGTCTGCTTTATGCCGGACTCCGCGGATAGGATTTCTATCCGCCCGGTTACTTCCTGGGAGTCAACCGCCTGCTGAGCATCCACTGGCCTGTCAGACCGCTGCTACTGTCCGCGTAGTTCGCGCGAACAGACCGCCCAGGCCGCCATAGAGCAAACCGCCTGCAACATCCCTGCCGACCTAGCAGTCCGCCAACCCTGTCCGCGTAGTCCGCGCGGATAGGTTTCCCAAGCCATCCATTCACTCACTTTCACTTCACAAGTTTCAACACTCCCCCTTGAAGTGAGAAGTGGTGAATAACTCCAGCAGCTCCCGTAACCTCGCACCTGGTCCTTCCGATAGCATCTACGAAGAGATGTCCAAGACATAGTCCTCGCCCCGCATATCAAGGACCATGAGGGAGCCCTCCAGCATCTCCAAAAAGGAGTCATGCTTCCCTCTGCCTTCTTCAGCTTCAACCTCCACTCTTGCATCACAGGAGTATCACCAACTTCCTTGGACACTGAAGTCCAAGCCTCGTTGCCTCTGAGAGAAGTCACCTCTTCAGCCTCGGTGTCAACCACCTCCTTGATTCGAGTGAGGTCATCACAGCCAGAAGTACTTTGCTCGACCTGAGGGCTAACAAAGAAACACGAGACCAAGTCCGCCGTATTCCCTTCGCTATATCGAGCTGGTGGCTTACTGATCCTCTTCGATCTCCGAAGAACCGGATCATGGCTAACCACCTCCGCTGCTTCTGAACCAGCTCCGATCCCGGGCAAACCCGGAACAATGCTCCCTTGCTTCCTGAACAAGACGTCTCCTTACTGGAACCAGAAGCACCTGGAGCAACACTCCCCTTGCTACCTGAACCAGAAGACTCCCCTCTTGAACAAGAACTATCTGGAACATCGCTCCCCCTGCTTCCTGAACCGGAAGCCTCCGTCTTCGAGTCTGAAGTTCCTGGAGCATTGCTCCCCCTTCTTATTGACTCTGACGCCTTTGCCCCAGAGCTAGAACAACCTGGAGCACCTGGTGACTCAGGCAACTCCACTTCCTTAGCAGCAGCCTCCTTTAGCCCATCAACTGACCTGCTTATCTCTAGCTCTACATAAGAGCTACCCCAATACGGCGTCAACTCATCGAAAACAATGTCTCTCGACACTATGAGTTTCTTCGTCGCAGGATCCATACACCTCCATCTTCTTCTCTGCTCATCATACCCAACAAAGACTAGCTTTGTCTTGAGAGCACCCGGAGAGTGTATATAGCAGGTAGATCCAAACACCCGAAGGTGCTTCACTGAGGGCTTCACTCCGAACATCAGCTCATAAGGAGTCTTCACTATGATCGGACTAAGAGGCATCCGGTTGATGACATGAGCAGCACAGGCCATTCCTTCCGCCCAAAGAGCCTGCGGAACGCCTTTACTCTGAAGCCAACACTTGCAGGTCTCCGTTAACCAACGGATCATCCGAGCTGCAATACTGCCTTGTTGTGAAGTATGTCCACAAGAAAGCTCCCTCCGGATCCCTTGCTTCCTGCAAAAGTGTGAAAACTCGGTTGAGCCAAACTCACCACCGATACTTGTCCTCAACACCTTGATCCTCCGGCCAAGCTGGCCTTCCACAAGCTTCTTGAACTCCACAAACAAGTGTACCATGTTGGACTTCTTCTTCATGAAGTATACCCCAAGTATACATAGAATAGTCATCAACCAATATCAGCATGAACCTGCTGCCTCCAAGACTGGCCGTGACGGTCGGTCCCACCAGAGCACAATGGACAACCGCCAATGGTGCTTTACATTTGGATTGTGCTTTGTCAACCATGAAGCGATAAGCTCCACTTTCCTGACATCCCGCACACCCCCGACCATCGCCATAGGATGACAATCTAGGCAAGCCTCTTACGAGTCTTCTTTTCGCCATTGCTTTCAGCTTGTCCATCCCTACATGCCCCAGTCTTTCATGCCAGATAGCAGCACTATCACTGGCAATCCTCCGATCAGATCCAGAACTAGTTGAAGTCCCAACTACGTTCTTCTCCTTCCTCCCTACCTGAGCGACGTTCGCCGAGAGCAAGGTAACCTTGCACTCCTTCCGAAGATGACCTTGCTGCTTGCATTTATAGCACATTGGTCCTTCCTTCCTCTTCCTATCACGCCTAGGAGAAACACTCATTTCTTCCTGATACGAAGTAGAGGGACCATCTTCAGCAGCAACCTTCACCTTCTTCCTGAACAACCCATCAAGGGAAGTCCAAACCTCCGCAGCTGACTGACATCCACTGATGTCGTCCAAGAGCTCCGATGAGATCACCTGCTTGAGCATAGACTCCGCTTTCGCATTTGTCTCCTTCCAAGCTCTCATCGCCTCAGCATTGCCAGTAGTATCCTCTTGTCTTCCTGTTCCGCATACAACCTCCCAAAGGTCCTCGCCAAGAAGAAAGCTCTTCATACAGGACTTCCACCGTTCACAGTTCGTCTCTGTAAGGAGATCAATTCCAAGACAACTTGCATCCTCCACTGCCATGGTTCTACCACTGGTTTCCTCTTCAGAAGAGCAACTACTTCTATTGAGCACTGCTTGACCACTCCAACAACCTGCCTCTGATACCATGTTAAAATTCAACAAACCGCAGACGCCCCCTTGGATACCCTGTTGAAACTCAACAAACCGAAGGAGGATACGCCCACTTATAATGTTGAAAGTTTTCCGGATCGTGGAGTTAGCAGGGTTATCTCAACAAAGCAGTAACAACCAGCAACACATGCAGCACAAAGCTTCTTTATTGATCAAGAGCAAACTTTCTTACAAGGCGAGACATACATGGCGAGACATGCTTCACCAAAACCCAACACCGGAAGAGCAGAGACAGTTACAAAGACAAGAACAAAAAAAACAAGCCGCACGGACTCAATCAACAAGCCGCCGACCTACTGCTGTGGAGTCCGCTTAGTCCGCCAGGTCGCCAGACCGCAACCCAAGCCGCGCGGACTCACCCCTTATTCCAATGCTTAGCTCTTCACCGCCGATCTGCAGGCCGCCTGACCGCGAGGTCGCCTAGCCGCCAGACCGCACAAGCTGTGCCACCGAATGGAACAGTCCGCCTGAAGCAGGCGACTTCCTGAACCCCGAACCAAGTTGCCAAAGAGAAGACCGCCTGGTCGCTACCCGCGACCTGCTGTTTACCGTCTGTTGCTTAACCGCAGAGTCTGCACTGTCCCTGACCGCAATCAGAGCCAAGTCCTGGCTTTCCAGCGCTATCCGCACAACCTGCACAGCACAACCGGGTCAACTCTCTATCCGCGCGGACACCAAAGTCCAGACCGCAGCAACTTACGCGAGCTCAAATACTGTTCACTTACTTCGGTTCAGGTTCCGATGATATTCCTGATGTGACATTGGTCCTATTTATAGGCACGACGATGAGTATGGTCACTGCCCTTCCCGATAGGATAACCGCCACAACCCGCAGCAAGAACTAGTGTGTCCGCCAGCCCGCGGACACACATTCCAGTTCGCCACTCCTTTGCAGATAGCCAGTCCGCCCCAGCTTCTCCAAGGTCGGACTCCAATATCCAGCCCGCCTTGCCGCCAGAGACCAAGCCAGGACCAATACAGCCGGACTCCACAACAGCCGTGTCCGCCATTCTGCGGACAAGGCATCAGCCCGCAAAACCCGAGCCCGCAGCCTTGCCATCAAGGCACCTGCCGGACTCAGCGGACACCCGGCTTCCGTCCGCATATCCCAAGTCCATTGCCTTATTGCCAAGGCACCTCCGGACTTAGCGGACACGTCGATCCAGTCCGCTTACACAGCGAACTCCAGTCCGCTTCCCTGAGTCCATAACCTCATCACAAGGCTCAACCGGACTCAGCGGACTCTGGCTCCAGTCTGCACGCTCCTGCACAAGCAATTCTCCAGTCCGCATTTCCCAAGCTAGCAAAAAAGGCAACAGCACTTCTACTACGCTTGGCGGACTGAGAAACCAGCCCGCGCTCCACTGCGCGATCTCCCCTGACTGAGCCACCTGGACTTGGTTCAATTCCCACCAAGTCCAACCCACTGGCCGCAAGGGCCAGTCCGCACTTACTGGCGGACACTGGATCTAGCCCGCCATACCGGGCGACCTCCAGTTTCTGTCCGCGCTGACCGGCGGTCTCCGCGGCTTCTATTTGCCGCTCCACTGGAGCAAGACCAAGGCAACTGCCAAACCGGTCTGCCGAGCTCCAGTTCTTCAGTCTGCTTCATGCCGGACTCCGCGGATAGGATTTCTATCCGCCCGGTTACTTCCTGGGAGTCAACCGCCTGCTGAGCATCCACTGGCCTGTCAGACCGCTGCTACTGTCCGCGTAGTTCGCGCGAACAGACCGCCCAGGCCGCCACAGAGCAAACCGCCTGCAACATCCCTGCCGACCTAGCAGTCCGCCAACCCTGTCCGCGTAGTCCGCGCGGATAGGTTTCCCAAGCCATCCATTCACCCACTTTCACTTCACAAGTTTCAACACATTCAAGCAGGTTTCGCCTACAAACCAACGACATTGTTCGTGGGCGGTAACATTTGTCGTGGGCAGCGATATTTGTCGTGACTGCGATATTGATCGTGGGCGGCGACATTGGTCGTGAGAGGCGACATTGGTCATGGGAGCAACATTGATTGTGGACGGCGACATTGGTCATGGGGGGCAACATTAGTCGTAGGTGATAACATCGGTCGTGGGCAGCGACATCGGTGGGGATTCAAGACAATACATGATCATTGGAATAATATTCTAACACTTAATAATATTTACAAAGTGTTTAGAATGTTGCGAGAAGTATCCAATACAATAATTCATTAACAACATTATTAAAAAAATGCAGAGGTTGAGCTATTTGTATAACCTATACAGAAATTTTAAATAGCATCATTCAAAACTATACTAAATCAAACCAACTAACATTGCACATATTTTTTCTATAATTTTTAAAAAATCTTAGTAACTTTGCATTTAGCAAAATCTTGTATGATTATGACATTAAATAGGATCAAGGATAGTCATTCAAGACAATCAATCAATGTAATCAAGCAACAAGCCTAACCTTGTTTCTCACAATGTTGCCTATTAATTAAATTTTTTCTTTGGAAGAGACGAGCATCGTGTGTTCCTAATGGGGTTAGGACTAAAATATGAGGCAACATGTTGTAGAAAAAAATAGAAGGAACCACCGGCAGAACAGAAAAAAGCGGAAAAGAAAAACTCGCATGCATTCATCACCTAATGTCGTGATTTCTCTCCAAAATTCTCTCTAAATTTTAATAGTGGATCTGATCTCTCTCCAATTCGTATTTAATAGCTTGAACAACAATGTGAAATTGTGATTTGAATATAGCAGGAGAAGGTTTTTGACAGGAAAAAACATGGAATATTGATAGAGGAATGTATAATCTAGCATCAAAGCATGCACCGTCCTATGAATAAAAAATCACTGGACAGGGAATGTAATTATAAATAAATGTAAATACATGAATTACACCAGGAAAAAATTAATGGTCTTACTTGAGAAGTTGAAGAAACATGTGCATTTTTGCAATGTTGATCCAATTCATTTCTTGTATAGATATTCAAAGCATAATAGCTTGAGCATAATAGATGGAACTTCATGTAATTTACTGTTTAGCATTTTAAATGAGATGAAAATCTACTTGATGCAGTCGAAACCATTGATTGATAATGAGATGAAAATAACTTCAATGATGATAAAATAGAAAAGATTGAGCACATTTTAACAACATCTCCAAATCTAAAAAAATCAACACCCAAATGCACAAATCATCGAACTTTTGTCAAGGAAATCTGAAAGCTTCTATGACATAGTAAAGGACATCTGAATACAATCAATACATACATTCTATCCAAATCAGGAGATGGGGAGCCCTGATTCAGAGGAAGTTCTCAAATGGAGATTTGGAGATTGGCCATTGCAGGAGATGGGGAGCCACTATTCAGAGGAAGTTTTGCAAAATGATGAGCTAATAATAGCGAGTTAGGCAGTAGGAGGCAGAGGAAGTGATGGATTAAGAGGGGTTGCCATCAAAACAGGAGAGAACGTGGGGAAAATCCTAGAATGGCAAGACGACAAACCCTGGAGTAGAGGCTGGAAATGCGTCCAAGAACGTCTCTGACGTCTTCCAAACGTTGTTGTCAAAGAAGAGTGTCGATTCAAGCCATCTCCTTCAATACAATCGGTTGTCGTTATGGCTCCAGAGTGAAGGAGGCATTGTCGTCAGTATGCGAAGAGCTCCGAAGTGAAGGTGGAAGGAGAACCCTAGGCTGGATCGTGAAGTTGCAGCGGATAAAAAGGGGGGAGATGCGAGTGCGAGCGAGAGAGGTGCAGTCGAGGGGAGAGTCACGGGATCGTGAGGAGGCATCGATATGAATTAGAATAAGAAGGGTTTGGGTTGCACTCAAGTACCCGTGTCGTAACTGACGATATTGTTCGTGGGCGACGAGATTGTTTATGGACATCGACATTATTCGTGGGCGGCGACATTGTTCCGTGGCGGCGATATAGTTCGGGGGCGGCGACATTGTTCATGGGCGGCGACATTGGTCGGGGGGGGGGGGGGGAATTCGAATGAGCTCTACTCGTGCTCAATGCATCGCTACAGGTTACACCCGCATCAAGGCGCATCTAGGCGGGCTGCGCGCACTTCCAAACAAACGATGACATTAGTTTGAGCGACGACGTTAGGCAAATCGGCAACATTAGGCGAAGCGACGACATTAGGCATAGCGGCAACATTAGGTTTTGACAACTATCACGCCCACACTCCCTAACTCTTGGTGGGTTGTTCCCGCATTCGAGCGGGTTGCCCCCGCCTATGAGCGGGCTGCGCCCGCACCATAAACCCTAAACTCATGTCAAGGAGACATCGAAGGTGGGCGGCGATACTGGTCGTTGGCGGCAACAGTGGTCCTAGGCGGCGATATTAGTCATGGGCGGTGACATTCGTCGTGGTTGTTGACTCAAAAAGAAAATGACGAAAATTGGATCCATATAATCAAAAATTAAGAATCATATTGTCATTATGGCTTAATATATTTAAATATCTAGAGCAACCATAAACCATAAATGAAATATAAAGATTTAAGATACGGTGGTATAAAAAGAACTTTGAATGACAAACTCTTATAAACAACAATAATGAGGGCTTGGCAAAAAATAGATGCTCACCATGCATTTTGACTGTTTACCGCATTACATTTATCAGCAGCTGCATCTCATCGTAAAAGAAAAATAGTAGCATTCATGTACATAAATATAAAATAGCTCATAAATATATTCCTTTGTGTTATACAAAATCTGCCACAAAACATGAGATTGTTGGAGACAAATATAATCACAATTTAATTTTGTGGTTGGAAGTTTAACCAAAACATAAGAATCGAGTTTAAAATAATAAATTCAAGCATAGAAGAAGAATCAAATGACGTGCAAATGGACTTACCTGAATCTTTTGGAAGTGTAAGCTTTCTTCTTTTGTCTATTTATTCAATGTGAGAAATCGCTTTGATGTTTTAGAGCACTCTGTTAGGACTCTTCATTAAAATACCGATGAACATGAAATTTATAGATATTGTATTCTATATTTCGTAAAAATTCCAAGAGCAGCAAAAATATTAAGATGTGAGAAATGCTAGCAATGGAAGTTCTACTTTCTAATGAACAATGAATGAAATTTTTTAGATAAAAAATATAGAGATTTTCATGTGGACATGTATACATACTTCTTACATATATATTTTAAGTGCCAAAAACTCTTGATAAACAAAACTCTAGTGCAGAACATAAATGAACTCTTGATGAGTTTGAGTTACAGATAAATCTCCCAAATAAATCTATCAAAACCATTTAACTGTAGAGACCATTTACCCTTATAGATTACCTACACATTTAAGTCATAATCATTAAATCAAGCAATTGTCATATAAGTCAGTGTAGAGCAATTTGTTAACTTATAAATACCTCACATTGACAAAAAAACAAACAGTTTATGTGCATCATTGTACATCTATTCAGCAAAATCATTGGAGCAAAGGATGGAGACGATTATAAACCTACAATCAGAAAAACACATTAAATTATAAAACATTTTGTTCTTATGTTATCTCTAGTCAAGCGCTGGCATGAAATTTTAGGATCTAGCAAATAAGAAAACTGTTGTGCAAATGGCACCTGCCCGTGAGTACGGAACTCGTCGCGGACAATAGCAACGGAAGCAAAAATATTGAGCAAATAATGGCGCGCACCAAACAATCACAGAACGAGATTCCAAAACACAGAAAAAACCACAGACGACAAGAGATATACGTGGTTCGGAGTTAAGCTCCTACATCCACGGGGAGAGCGCGCCGGATCCACTAATCGAAAACAAAATCCGATTACAACACAGGCACTCAACGATCCTCAACGGATCGACACTAACCTAAAATATGAAATAAAGAACAACAGGAGAACAAAGAAAACTCCCCTATCCGCAGCCTGGATCTGAAACTGATCTTGCCACTGCCACGCGTCGCTGCTCTCCGGCCAAGAAAGCCGCTGCCCTCTTCAAGATGAAGGAACCGCAGCCTTATGCCTTCTTTCACCGCCGAAGTTGCCGCCGCCGCTGGAACGCCGGAGCCGCCGGAGATGGAAACCTGCACCCGCCGCTGCCGTGGATCTCCCCTCTCCTTCACCGGAGATGGAGCCGATGCCGCTGCCGTGCACTAGATCGGAACTCCGATCAATCTTTCGCTGCCTCCGTCAACCACCACTCGCCTGCAAGATCTGCTGCCGCTGCTGCCTGAGAAGAACCACCGGCCCAAGAATGCCGGAGAAGAAGCGCCTCTGCCCGATCTTGCCACCGCCGGATCCCAAGGATCGCTGGACCTACGTAGCCCTAGATCGGGCTTGCCGCTGTCGCCGGAGAAGAAACCCTAGACCGGGCTTGCCGCTGCGCCGCTGTCGCCGGAGAAGAAGACCGCCGCTGTCGCCGGAGAAGAAACCCTAGACCGGGCTTGCCGCTGCGCCAGAGGCCGCTGCTCCTCCCGATGTCGCTGATCTCCTCCCGAAGCTGCCGCTTCGCGATTGCTGCAGAACTAGGGCCGATCCCCCGATGTCGAGCTCGGGATGAGCCTTGGCCGACGCTCCCTCTTCCTCCTGTGACACTACCGCCGGATCTCCGACCGTCGCCGGAGTAGAAAGCCCGCCGCCTCGCTGGATCTTGATTCCCCCCGATCCGCCGCTCGATCGTGCTCTCCCAAGCCGCCGCTCCTCTGCTCTGTGTTTCTCCCGATAGTTTAGGTTAGAAATTAATCGGGGATTCCACCTGTAGGTATATAAGGAGAACAGCAACCGAACCGGTCCAACTGGACCGGTCCGGTTGGAGCATCACAAAAAACAACAATCTCCACCTTGATGCTCCACGAACACGAATACCGCCTAAAACACACAGACCCCTACTGGCGACTACAAGCCCCCTCTCCCTGGGGCCGGCACGATCAACGTGCAGCAGTCTGAGTCAAGTCAAACTTGACTCGCCTCACTGATTTCTCCCGCACGCTCGCAACGCATTCCTCCGTAGGAATCTCCCGCAACATCACGCCTCCACCTCGAGCGAACTCCCTCAACTCCCGGTGACGCACGTCGACGTGCTTCGTCCTTGCACGATAGACCGGGTCTACTGCAAGACGAATCGCACTCGAACTCTCACTGTGCAACTCCACCTTCTCCTGAGTGATCCTAAGTTCCTCGGTGAGACCTCTGAGCCTGATGGCTCCTCTCGCGGTGTCTGGGTACTCCTGAGATGACTCTCTACCCGTCTCCTGAACGGCTGCGAAGATTCTACCTCCGCCAAGGTCCTCTCTCCGTGCACACGCCCTTGCCACGAATCCTGCCCCGCTCCTCCGCTGGTCCTTCCTAGCTTTTTGCTGAGAACGGTCTCTGCTCTCTAAAGCTCTATCGAAGGAATCGCGATCTGAGGAGATCGCCTGAAATGCGTGCGCTACCGTATCCTGTAGCTCGAGAGACGGTGTGACCTCTCTCCTCGCATCTCCCCTGGCAATCGTGGTGCCAATCAGTCTATAGAGCGATCCTGAACGCTCTCCTCTCAAGACTGTCTGTGTGCCTCTCCTGACCTCCAAATACCCGCTGCTACTGGTATAAGAATATCCGGCAGCCTCCAGAGTGCCTAAAGAAAGCAAGCTCTTCCTCAACTCGGGCACATACCGAACGTCGGTGAGGGTCCTAACCACTCCATCGAACATCCTAATCCTGATGCTCCCGACTCCAGATATCTCGCACTCTGACTGGTTCCCCATCCGAACATGACCACCTCCACAGTGCCTAATACTGGAGAACCATTCAATGTTCGGGCACATGTGGAACGAGCATCCTGTATCCATGATCCAGGAATCTGTGGTCCCGACTACCACGTCGCGGCTTTGTGAAACGTGCAGAACGTCATCATCACTCACGCACTCAGATGCCACTGCAGCCTGCTGAGGCACAGATCCTTTGCCCTTGAGTTTCCTCACTGGGCAGTTGGCCTTCCAATGCCCCTCCTCCTTGCAGTAGTAACACCTACCCCTGGACCTAAGTCGATCATCCTCCTTGCCTCCCCCTCTCGATCTCCCTCGGGATGGGTCTCTGCTCTTCACGAGCAGACCCTCGCTCGCACTCGATCCGGAACTGCTCCTCTTCTCATTAGAGAGAAGCATCGTCACCACTTCCTCCATCTTAAGGGTATCCTTTCCATACAACATGGTGGTAACTAAATGATCGAACGACCTCGGGAGTGAGGACAAGAGGAGAAGAGCCTGATCTTCCTCCTCGACCTTCACATCCATACTCCGCAACTGGGATACCAGCTTGTTGAACACATTCATATGGTCCAACAACTGCGTTCCCTCGGACATCCTCAAGCTGTACAACTGCTTCTTCACGTACAGCTTGTTCGTGAGCGACCTGGACATGTAGAGCTCCTCGAGCTTCCTCCACAAGTCCACCGTAGTTTCCGCCTCGATAACGTTGTACATGACCTCGTCTGCCAAACACAGCTGTATGGTGCTGATGGCCTTGAGGTCCAGCTCATCCCACTCGTCGTCGTCTTTCACCTTAGCCTTCTCCTTTCCAAGGAGTGCCTTGTGAAGACCCTGCTGAACGAGTACGGCCTTTATGCGCTTTTGCCAAAGACCGAAATCGATCCGCCCATCGTATTTTGGAACCTCGAATTTGGCCGCCATTGAATTTGCTCACTGGTCCGAAGGTCGAACCTCCCTCTGATACCAATTGTTGTGCAAATGGCACCTGCCCGCGAGTACGGAACTCGTCGCGGACAATAGCAACGGAAGCAAAAATATTGAGCAAATAATGGCGCGCACTAAACAATCACAGAACGAGATTCCAAAACACAGAAAAAACCACAGACGACAAGAGATATACGTGGTTCGGAGTTAAGCTCCTACATCCACGGGGAGAGCGCGCCGGATCCACTAATCGAAAACAAAATCCGATTACAACACAGGCACTCAACGATCCTCAACGGATCGACACTAACCTAAAATATGAAATAAAGAACAACAGGAGAACAAAGAAAACTCCCCTATCCGCAGCCTGGATCTGAAACTGATCTTGCCACTGCCACGCGTCGCTGCTCTCCGGCCAAGAAAGCCGCTGCCCTCTTCAAGATGAAGGAACCGCAGCCTTATGCCTTCTTTCACCGCCGAAGTTGCCGCCGCCGCTGGATCGCCGGAGCCGCCGGAGATGGAAACCTGCACCCGCCGCTGCCGTGGATCTCCCCTCTCCTTCACCGGAGATGGAGTCGATGCCGCTGCCGTGCACTAGATCGGAACTCCGATCAATCTTTCGCTGCCTCCGTCAACCACCACTCGCCTGCAAGATCTGCTGCCGCTGCTGCCTGAGAAGAACCACCGGCCCAAGAATGCCGGAGAAGAAGCGCCTCTGCCCGATCTTGCCACCGCCGGATCCCAAGGATCGCTGGACCTACGTAGCCCTAGATCGGGCTTGCCGCTGTCGCCGGAGAAGAAACCCTAGACCGGGCTTGCCGCTGCGCCGCTGTCGCCGGAGAAGAAGACCGCCGCTGTCGCCGGAGAAGAAACCCTAGACCGGGCTTGCCGCTGCGCCAGAGGCCGCTGCTCCTCCCGATGTCGCTGATCTCCTCCCGAAGCTGCCGCTTCGCGATTGCTGCAGAACTAGGGCCGATCCCCCGATGTCGAGCTCGGGATGAGCCTTGGCCGACGCTCCCTCTTCCTCCTGTGACACTACCGCCGGATCTCCGACCGTCGCCGGAGTAGAAAGCCCGCCGCCTCGCTGGATCTTGATTCCCCCCGATCCGCCGCTCGATCGTGCTCTCCCAAGCCGCCGCTCCTCTGCTCTGTGTTTCTCCCGATAGTTTAGGTTAGAAATTAATCGGGGATTCCACCTGTAGGTATATAAGGAGAACAGCAACCGAACCGGTCCAACTGGACCGGTCCGGTTGGAGCATCACAAAAAACAACAGAAAACAACACACAAAAGGTGATATTATTAGAAGTTGACGCTAATATGTTCTGAATTGACATAATAGAACCAAATGAGTAAACATAGAAATTGTTTTCAAGCAGCTTAAGAACTTGTGCAATCTTTCCAACCAACATAATTTCGTCCTCATCATCAGTCTGGACAGTGTAAGAAGTCACATTCAGTGATATTTCATCTATTTTCCTACAGTTGTTTTATTACTCAAAAACTCAGAACATATATGTTGCGGGCAAACTCGATGTTCCGATCGGACCGGATTCAATTGGACCGCCTTAGCTTGCGGGGCGGTCGAGCGCGCACACAGTCAGAGAAAAGGGAAGATCGACTCAAGATGTGATGACATGGAAAAACCCCTCAATTGGGTAAAAAACCACGTGACCGGAGAGCGCCACGAGCGAGGGAAGAAGGATTTCCTGCTGCCTCACTTTCCCATCGTCATGACAACTTCCGGCGAGCGGGTGGAGACGGTGAAGGGAAGTGTTTCTAAGGTACTCGGAGCGATCTCGCCGCAGGGGGGTCAGCCGGCAAAAAACCCCGAACTTAGCCATGCGCGGCCTGGCGCGCGTCCCGGGCGACCCGGCCGGCAGGCCGCGCGCCCCAGCCACGCTCGCGGGTGGCGGCGCGCGGCAGGCCGTGCGCGGCCGCTGCGGGCCGCGCGTGTGGCCGACCGAGCACGCGGCATGTCGCGCGTGCTCATGCCGCGCGCTGCAGTTCGCGCGCGGCCGCGGCAGGCCGCGCGTGTGGCCGACCGTGCGCGTGGCATGTCGCGCGCGCGCGTATGCCGCGCGCGGCCTGGCCGCGCACGGTCGGCCACGCGCGCGGCCTGCCGCGGCCGCGCCCAGGCCGCGCGCGCCCTATCCATGCACGTGCCCAGGCCGCGCACACCCCGGCCTGGTGCGCACCGAGCCTCGTGCACACAGGAATGTGCGGGCGGCTTTTTCCTTTGACTGGGTGCGTGGCGCACATTTGTTTTGCGCGTAGTTTGGGCAAACCTGACCATTTTTACATTTGCGCTGTGCAGGTCTTGAAACGCTCTCCTGGTCCGATGCGTTTGCGCTCCTCTTTAACCAAAGACAGTGTGGAGATTTGGAGGAAGAAATATGGGTTTCCTGGTAGTTTGGAGGTGAGGATCCCACGTGCCGAGGGTCGAGTTCAGAATCCTCCCCGTGGTTGGCTGACGATTTGCGAGGTTTCTTTGAGGTCCGGCTTCCGTATCCCGCTGTGCGAGGAGGTGATCGATATTTGGTCCCAGGAGGTGGAGCCTCAGATGGACGATGTTCGTGAGCTGGCGCTTCGGCGTGGTGTCTCAAGGGCTTTTCACCTAGTTAGCAAGGGTCTGGGATGTGACACATCCGGCCTCAGCTTTGCTGACGTTTCTTGAGACGAGCATTCTGGCTCGGACGACGAGTAACATCCTTTTGTTCTCGCAGCTATGTATTTGTACTTTGTCGTTTTAGCCGGTCGTATTGCTTTTTTGTTCGATATTTGTTGTAATCGCCCCTAGGCGCTATTTGCCATTTGCTTGATCATTTTAGCTGTTTTGTTTGACGTTATTCTGGCTTCGTTAGCGCGTCTTTAGCCTGCGGCTGAGTTTGCGCGAGGGTTGCTCTCAGCTTGGTTTTTCGGAGAATGTAAGTACTCAATCCGACTGCCGGAGAATGTGGGTACTCAATCCGGTTGCAATCGCGAGGGGGGCAGGCCCTGGCGACAACATGACGTTGGTTTGCAGTAACGGCGGAGAATGTAAGTACTCAATCCGACCGCCGGAGAATGTGGGTACTCAATCCGGTTGTCGGAGAGTGTGGGTACTCAATCTGTTGCAATCGTGAGGGGGGCAGGCCCTGGCGATGACAATGCATTGGTTTACAGTAATGACGGAGAATGTAAGTACTCAATCCGACCGCCGGAGAATGTGGGTACTCAATCCGGTTGCCAGAGAGTGTGGGTACTCAATCCGGTTGCAATCGCGAGGGGGGCAGGCCCTGGCGACGACAAGGCATTGGTTTGTAGTAACGGTGGAAAATGTAAGTACTCAATCCGACCGCCAAATAATGTGGATACTCAATCCGGTTGCCGGAGAGTGTGGGTACTCAATCCGGTTGCAATCGCGAGGGGGGCAGGCCCTGGCGACAACAAGGTATTGATTTGCAGTAATGACGGAGAATGTAAGTACTCAATCCGACCGCCGGAGAATGTGGGTACTCAATCCAGTTGCCGGAGAGTGTGGGTACTCAATCCGGTTGCAATCGCGAGGGGGGCAGGCCCTGACAACGACAAGGCATTGGTTTGAAGTAACGGCGGAGAATGTAAGTACTCAATTCAACCGCTGGAGAATGTGGGTACTCAATCCGGTCACCGGAGAGTGTGGGTGCTCAATCTGGTTGCAATTGCGATGGGGGCAGGCCCTGGCGATGACAAGGCATTGGTTTGCAGTAACGGCGGAGAATGTAAGTACTCAATTCGACCACCGGAGAATATGGGTACTCAATCCGGTCGCCGGAGAGTGTGGGTACTCAATCCGGTTGTAATCGCGAGGGGGGCAGGCCCTGTCGACGACAAGGCATTGGTTTGCAGTAACGGCGAAGAATGTAAGTACTCAATCCGACCGCCAGAGAATATGGGTACTCAATCAGGTTGCAATCGCGAGGGGGGCAGGCCCTGGCGACGTTAAGGTGGTGAGCGATAATGTTGGCAAAGAACCTGCTTGCTCGGCTTGCAAGTATGGCTTTACCTAAAGCTTTCATATTAATATTACTGAAGCAAATATGATATTGTGTTTAAAAATAAGCATAGTCCGCGCGAGCCTGAGCTCGCGACTTTTACGATCAGTGAGTGACAAGATGTAAGGGGATGCAAACAATATGAAGTAAAAACGTATAAGGAAAGGCGTCATGTAAGTCGCAAGCTGCTGGTATGCTGCGAGGGATCTTCCTGCGTTGGGGAGAGCGTCATTCCTAGGAATCTGCTGCTGGGCGTAGGTTCATGCCGTCAATGCTGAAGGTGGTAGTGGATATTGGCTGTGCTTGTCTTGCGTAGCAGGCATGCGCCTCTTCTTGGTCTCCGCGAACAACTCCCACTCCTCCAGGGGTTGGGAATTTCATTGCGAGATGAGGGATTGACGGTATTGCTCCAAAGGTGGATTGTACTGGCCTTCCAAAAATGACATTGTATGTCAAACTTGATTTGATCACAACAAAGTTGACATCATGGGTAGCTTGCTTCGGGAAATCTCCCATCATGACGGGCAACGTGATTGTGCCTTGGACCGGGATGAGGTGGTTGTCAAAACCATAGATGGGGCCTTCTGCATGGCTAAGATGATGCTTAGTGAGTTTCATGCTTTTCAGGGTTGAGAGAAACAACACATCAATCGAGCTTCCACTGTTTATCAAGATCCTTTTGACGTTGAAGCAGGGATCCCCAATCCCGCCATGGACAATGAGGGGATCCTGGTTGGTCGTCTGCAGCCCTTCGAGGTCATTGTCATCAAATGTGATGGTAATATCCTGATTTGGCTTCCTAGCTGATCCTCTTACTGAAAGTATCTGGGTCAGGGGCTTCCTAGCTGATCCTCTTATTGAAAGTATCTGGGTCAGGGGCCCGGCGATGGTCTTTATGTTGCCCACTATCGTCCTCCCCCCACCAGTTCCCTGTGGTGGGTTTTGCTGGTATCTTTCACGATGTTGCGTTTGTTGGTTTTGCGCTTGCCCTTGCAGGAATCTCCCAAGTAGCCCTTGGCGGGCGAGACGCTCGATTTCATCTTTCAGCCCGACACACTCTTTGGTGCTGTGACCAGGCATGTGGTGGAACTCACAGTACCTTGTATGGTCAGTATTAGGGTTTGGCCGCAGTGTTCTTGGCCGCTAGAATGCCAGATCATTCTGAATTGCGTATAGTATGTTAGTGCGGGTGTTATTCAGAGAGGTGTATTCTTGAAGTGGATGTTGCCCCCCAGTCCTCTGAGGGTCACGTCGACGGTTGTCTCCACGACGCTCAGCCTGACGCCGCTCTTCTTGTCCTATGAGAGTTTGTTCTTATCCTTTCTTCCTTTTTTGTCCACCTTCAAATTGCTGGCAGTGTGCTTTGATGGCCTCGTCGGCCGCTATCTGGGCTTCGACCCGGTGAACAAGGTCTGGATAACTGGGCACATTTTCCCTCATCAGTGCTGAATAGAAGCCGCTAGGATGGAGACCCCCAAGGAACACCCCTCTCAACAGCTCTGGGTCAACACCTAGGATCTGGCGAGATTCTGCAGAGAACCTGCGGAAGAAGTCTTTCAAGGACTCCCCTTTGTTCTGGCGGATACCTGATAAATGAGATGGGTCATGGACGATCCTCCGATTAGCTATGAATTGATCCATGAACTGTTTGTTAGCTCTGGGAAGTTGGCGATGGTGCCCACCCTCATGGAGTGGAACCATGTGCGGGCTTGCCCCTTGAGGGTGGCTGGGAACACTTGACAGAGCAACTGATCGGGTGCGTTGTAGATCCTCATGATAGTAGTGAAGTGGTTGACATGTTCCAACGGATCGTCTGTTCCATCGAACGTCTCGATATTCGGCAGCTTGAAACTAAGAGGAATTGGATGTGCCAGGATTTGCGGTGCGAGGGGGGAGCCTTGACAGAGTGGTCTGCGAGCGTGAATATCCCGTTGGCCAGCCTGCAGGTATTCCTCTGCGATCACCTCCCAGATTTCTTCTCGGGTGAATCTTTCAAGCGGGGGAGGTCGGGCCTCGTCTCCCCAGTTGTGGCGGTGCCCCGCCTGTTTCGGTTCCTCCATGAGCCCGGTGAGTGGAATTGGCGGCATCAGAGTATTCTCCAGGCGCCTCTTGACTTGGAGCATCTTGTGCCCTGACATGACTTGGCGATGGCAGGTTAACCGGTGCTAGAGGAGGAGCAGGAGGCACTCCCAGATTCCTGAGCAGAGCAAGCATTTCAGTTTGCTACTCCTCCATCTGGCGAACACGCCTCTTAAGGGCGGTGACGGGGGGAATGCGACTTCAGCCGTCAATGGCACGTCCCCCAAAGAGTGGGAGTGTGCGGGTTCAACATGTCCGCCAAGGGCGGAACCTTCAGTGGTGCGAGCGCTTCTTTTTGCCATTGAAGCAGAACTTGGAAGTGGCAAGGCTGGTGATCTTGTTCTTTTGAAGGATATTGGGAATCGTGTTCCCACAGACGGTGTCAAACTGTTGCGGGCTAACTCGATGCCCCGGTCGGACCGGATTCAATTGGACCGTATTAGCTTGCGGGGCGATCGAGCGTGCACACAGTTAGAGAAAAGGGAAGATTGACTCAAGATGTGATGATGTGGAAAAACCCCTCAATTGGGTAAAAAACCACGTGAACGGATCTGTGCCGGTCAAAATCCACTAGCTGCTTACGGTTACAGTGTGTTTGGTGAATCAGGGCGACGAGCCGCTCCCGTTACAACTTGAGGTAAGAGAAGAGGACTTCAGCTCCCCGCGGGCAACAGGCTGCGTCGTGGGAGCGCTTTGGGTACTAGAATTCGAGCGGCGGCACTGGTGCTCTGTAGCTTGGGTTGCGGGTCTGTCGCGCGCCTACTTGCAAGGATCGTCTTCTTCCTCCTTTACTCGCTCTGAGACTTGGGCGTTTTCTGGCTGGTGGTGCTCTGGTGGTTCGTGGTGGCTCGCAGTGGCTCGAGGTGGTTGGTGGATGACCTGAGGGGGGAGTCCGGCAGAGCTCTGACCTGAGGAATAAGATGACCAGGAGCCAAAAGGTGTTGAATGAGGAGAGCCTGGGGCTCCTTTTATAGCCTTCAAGAGAGGATCATGGCGGGCCCCACCACCAATATAGTGGGTTAGTGGGTCGTTACCCACCAGATCGGACGGCGGGGAAAGCCCGCCGCGATCGGACGGTGGGAAGGCCGTCCACGGTGATGGGGCGGCCATGCGCCGACGGTGGAGGCGGCCGGCCGGCGGCGGCCTAGCCGGCGACATGGCTGGCCGGCGGCCTGGCCGGCCGGCGGCGGCCTGGCCGGCGACATGGCCGGCGGCAAGGCCGGTAGCCCGGCGGCTTGGCCGCGGCCTGCGGCGGCAAGACCGGCATGTGGCAAGGCTGTCGGCGGCCTGGAGGCTTGGTCGCGACAAGGCTGACCTGACAACGAGCCCGGCCAGCGGCCAGGCCGCCGGCAGCCTAGCGGCTTGGTCGCGGCCTGCAGCGACAAGGCCGGCGTGGCAGCCTGGCTGCGGCTTGCGGCGGTAGGCGGCGGCTGGCCAGGCTGGTAGCGGCGGAGGTTTCCCCCCAAGGGGCGGTTTTGGTGGAGAGTGAGGGAGTGGGCCCCACCCCCATGTTCTACTCATCATGGGAGGTGGGGTTGACTAGTCAAACCCATGATCTCCCATTTTGGGGGAGATCATGAGGGAGCCTTCCTTAAATGATGGTGTAACCCATCAATATATATGATAATTCTATCTGTTCTCCTTGATGATTTTATTTACATCATTGTAAACACTCAATTTCGCTCATATATGTACTCTTTCACTGTGTATTGAGGTGTTGTTTGGGATTTTTGCATTGCACAGCAAAATTAAGCTAAACATGTCACAATTAATGAGTAATAGATGGTAAATTAACATTGTTATCGATTTTGAGAATACACACATGACAATCCTACTCCTAATGAGGTACTCTCTATCCCTAGCTCTCCCTCTGTCTATGATTCTAGCTCAGACTCTAATGCATCCACTTCCTCTAGTTGGAATGAGGGATCATATTATGAAGAAGATGTCAATAAATTAATTAACAGATATGGTGCCATTCTGGATGATCTGAAGAAGATCAAATGGCTTGTCAAGAGACAATATGAGGAGATTGCCTCCCTACAGCAAGTTGCTTCCCTGCAGTCTGAGTCAGCTTCCTTGCTGCTCAAGTGAGGAGGGAAGTTAGCCAACTGAAGACAATCTTAATTATCCAAATTGGGACCATCAGCTAGAAGAACAAGATCATCATGGATCTTGAAGCGAAGCTCCTCAAGGAGAGAAATATAGTGGCCGAATTCTCAAACCCCAAAACTGTGTTTTCACTGATTGACTATTTTACCTCTCAAAAGGATAAGAGAGGTTTGGGGTTTAAGTAGAACTCTAGAGCTGCCCATTCTAAAGGGAAAGGCAAAGCTCCTGTAGAGCCTCAGACTACCTTTCACAAGGTAATCCTCCCTTCCAACAGTTATGACCAGGACAACATGTATGGTCACTGGAAGAATGAGTATTATTTTTGTAAGAATACAAAGGTATCTTACAATTGAAGGAGAAAGGTCATGGGTGTGAGTGCACTGAAGGCTCCCCATGAGGAAATTCAAATGGCCCATCATGGACCATTTACGTTTGGTGCTCCAACCCCCACACTCAAGGATATGGCAGTGGCCTACTCTCAGGTTCCTCCAGCAAACACCTTAACTAAGGGTAAGTCAGTCAGTAAGCCACACCCGGCAGTTTCTAAAGCCATCAACTCCATGTCAGCTGCATAGATGACATCTGTTGGTGCCACTCAGAATAAGCCATGTGCATCCACTAGTAGACTAACTTTCAGTCAGATACTTGCTGAAAGAAATAAGAAGAGGGATGTTGCTCCCCCCTCTAAACAGACAACTTCTTCCAAAATTGTTTAGAAGAGAAGATACAACATTAATGAATGTTGGTGTTGTGGTAAAGTGGGTCACTTTGTCATAGATTGTTGGCACAACCCTAGTGTGTCAAGGTCAAGGGTAAGTTTTCCTATCAGAAATGTTGTATATATTATTTGTCTGATTACGACGTGTATTGTGGGAGAACCAACTCAAGTTTTTTTAGACTTAAAAAAAATCTTGAGCTTATATATGTCACTTATATATATATATATATATATATATATATATATATATATATATATATATATATATATATATATATATATATATATAAGTGACAGTGCACGGGGGCCCCATGTGCCCTGCGCGATATTACTCGACCCGCGGCGGGCCTCGCCCGAACACCAGCGGGGGGCCTTGTCCGCCTGCCGAGGTTGGGCCTCGGTGGGCTTCACTTGTCATTTTGAAATATTATATTTAAGAATAATTTAATTATATATAATTTATGTATAATGAATTAGCGATTTATTATATCTGGTAGTAAACTTTGAAGTTTGGAATAATTTAATTATTAAATATGGATTAGCGCTATACTAACAGCATGGAGGCAATGTTAAATCTTAGAAATCAAACGGACGGGCTATTTTGTGGATGGTTTTTTCAATTTAGCCTTGGATTTATTTCGGTCCAGTCCAACCTGATTGAATTTTTTAGCCTAAAAAGGGTAAGCTGGTAATTTAGCATCGTAGGTGGAGATTTATTAAAAATATAGGTTTAGGACGCTCTATCATGTTAGGTTTAAGAGCCATATGAAAATCTATTCAGACAGTCATGATTCGTTCGTGCGATTGAACGACTGAAATGTTATGATCTAATCAGATCAGACAGTGAAAATTTTGAATGAACGGTCATGATTGAAAGTTGGTCTCACATAGTTAACTAAGTTATATAGCCATGATATTTCCATTTAACTAGTTATATATATATACATATATATATATATACATATATATATATATATATATATGTATATATATATATATATATATATATATATTCTCCCAAAACCAAACTATTTTCGCTCCCTCATTAAACATTCCCTCTCAAAACGCGAGATTATTCGGTCCGGGCCCCGGACGCCATCTAGCGTTCGGGACCACACAGAAGTCATGAAATGCACGCGGGGCCCACACATTTCTGGTGTCTGACATACACTTTTGCACGTGACCCGCACATTTGTTGTTAAACCACCGCACTCATTTTTCACTCCAAAACCCGGGTCAAAGATTGGAGAGGCGGGCCTATTATAAGCACGAGTGAACTGTCTGGGTAAGCAGTGTGAGGCTAATCTTGACTTTCCTTTTTTTAGTTCATGCTAAACCGTCCAACACGCCCCCTCAGCGTGAACCTTGCTATCACAACCCGCATTTTCTCGGTATTAAATAAAGTATCAGAGTGAGAGAAAATACGCGATGTGATGTCACACCGTACATGACACAACTGCAGACGCTCAAGCAGAGACTTCCATCCATTACTTTTCGTAAAAACATATTATTGAGATAAAAACATAGCTTATGTTTAAGTTTTGACGATCGTGTCCCTCGGTTCAGTGGATCCATTAGTCCACGGGTAAAAATATATGTATACACATCGGAAAATACTTGGTTTAATTCATTTATTGTCCTATATAAACATGAAGACTCTGCAAATTAGACCACAATTATTTTTTATTGAGTTCTATTGTGGTATCTTAGCCCATATTATTAGTTTTTTGAATTAAGTCATGAACAATCCAGATTATTTCAATATATGTTTATTCAATAATTATATTACTGAATCAACCATTGTTGGACTTGTAATTTATAATGTGCCTTTTTTGATACTAAGGTTTTGATTAAAGAAACAATGAAACATATATAAATACTCTAATTTTAAACGAAGTACGAATAAATACTTGTGAATATGGTTGGATAATGCACGCTTCCTTTGTATCTAAAAGGAATACAACTTTACAAGTAAAGACCATCAAAGAACAATATTTATGTTATAGGGCCTTAAACTCTAAACATTGCACTTTTGATTATCTTGCTAAAAAGTATCAACACCATCTTAGGAGAAACCCTAAGTGTTTGGTTACTTCTATGCAAGAGATGATGCAAATGAAAAATAAAACATCTCTATTAATTTGAAAAATGTATAAAGCTATTATTGGATCACAATTTATTATCTCTAAATGATACCATTTCTCTTATGATGGTTTACGCTCCACCATGAGGAATCTATAGGTTCCTCTTATTGGATCACAATTTATTATCAATATATATTCCTCATTGTATATATGATCGTTTATGCTTTTTTAACTAAAATATGGTGAATGCATTCACCTGAATGCATTCATAATGCATTCAGAATGCATTCACCTGAATGCATTCACCTGAATGCATTCACCTGAATGCATTCACCTGAATGCATTCACCTGAATGCATTCATCCCGCAGGCTGTGATCCCTCCCCTACCGAATGTCATTCCTTTTTAGCAGTTAGAGATTGGCTAGACCCTTACGGTCATCCCTCCCCTGACACGCGACGTCCGCGTTCGCCAACAAAGAAGGCACGCACTCGATCAACGAGCAGAGCAAGATCAATCTTGGGTAGGAATGGGCGCGACGCAACGGGGGCCTCCCCTTCCAAGAGATGACGAGCCTAATTTTTTGGATTTGCCGGGGGGCTTGCAAGCTCGCTTCCCGTGCGTACCCGCAGGAGCTTGTCCGTTCGCATGATCCCATAGCTATTGTTCTTCTTGAAACCCGACGCCAAGCTCACCCGATAGTTGTTGCTCCCTTTCCTTCCCCCCTCAATGTAAGAGCATATCATATACCTAGTGAACCATATATGCATTCCGCTACAACTCACATCAATGCATTACAAGATGCATCTCACGGTAACTGGGCACCTACATGTAACCCACTTTTTACTTGGGTGCCCCACCCCGCTGGATGGATCAATGTAATTTTTGATGGATCGGTAAAGAAAAAAATCTTTGCTTCGAAGGGCGATAGAAAAGATGCATGTCCTCTTCGCTGAATGCTCAACGGATGTTGCTATGGTAATCTTGAAGCCGAAATGGCCCGCCGCCTCCCAATGTTCAAAAGAGTGGAGACTTCTTTTGTTTTCCGAAAGACAGGCTCGGCATCCGATCAAGTTTGTAAGATTTATTTTAATGAATTCAAGTGGGAAAGGGGTATGCCCCTTACCACGTCGCTAGCGCATCTTTTGATGCAGGTTGCCACCTCTATGTAATTTTTTATCTGCGTTATATATATATATATAGGCTAATGCCACCTTCAAAGAAAAAAAAATGGACTCAAATCTTAATATGATCGAATTAGCTGGCAGGACGTAGAAAAATAATGATTGAAACTAAAGCAATCATGAATGGAGTGTCGGGCAATATTTTAAGATTTATTAGGAGGGTAAGTAGTGATTGGTAGAGTTTTCCTCATCAAATTTATAAGAATTTTATTTGTGTGACTAAGGACTCTGAATACACTTATTTTGCAAATAATAACATTTAATTTTTTAAAAACCACATTCTCCAAGGAATAAGTGCAAGAAAAGCAAAAAATTGATATAATCAATTCAATGTAGTGTAAATAATTTATATATGTATTTTAATTATTATATTATTACACTACACAATCATACATGTATACGATTAAAAACACACGTAGGTTATCAAAATAAGTGAGTGTGTGAATCATTATCAAACATAAAATATTACTCATACTTAGAAGCATGCTAAACAATTCTACACGTATTTTCTACATTTAATTTCATTGCACATAACAAGATATTATTCAAGGCACAATATAAACAAAACAATATTTTAAGAAACTTGAACTTCAAAAAACTGCAGTTTTTTGAGCTATATTGGAAAAAAAATTGGGTATCATGAGGTGAATGTGTATTCTGGTGAATGCGTATTCACTTTCATATATGCTTAATAAGGCATCTATGCATCACTTGGATGCTTGACGATCAAACTCAAGTCATCCATTATTTTTTCTATAATTTTCCCTCTTACCAAAATTTTTTTTCATTAATTTAGTCTCATAAGCAGCTAATCCGGTTAGCTGTGTTGTCTTGTCCCATCAACTAATCTCATCCCCTCCCCTTGAGCAATGTTCCATTCATCCCCTCCCTCGTTAAGTCCGTCCAGTGGCCTCATATCGAGGATCCTCCACTTCTTACTTATTAAATATAGCAGAAGGCGCAGCTTCTTCAAGCTATCCATTATTATTTCTACAATTTTCCTCTCATATCAAAAAAAATTTCATTAATTTTTCATTAATTTGGTCACATAAGCAGCTAATCTGATTAGCTGCGTTGTCTTGTCCCATCAACTAATCTCATCTCCTCCCCTCGAGCAGTGTTCCCCCCATCCCCTCCCTCATCAAGTCCATCTTGTGGCTTCATATCGAGGATCCTGCACTTTCTATTCATTAAATATAGCAGAAGGCGCAACTTTTTCAAGTCATCAATTATTATTTCTACAATTTTCCCCTCTTACCAAAAAACTTTTCATTATTTTTTCATTAATTTGGTCTCATAAGCAGCTAATCCGGTCAACTATGTTGTGTTATCCCATCAACTAATCTCATCTCCTCCCCTCGAGCAGTGTTCCCTCCATCCCCTCCCTCATCAAGTTCATCTCGTGGCTTCATATCAAGGATCCTCCACTTTCTACTCATTAAATATAGTAGAAGGCGCATCTTCTTCACAGAGCCGTGCCTACCACCTCCACGCTGAAAATCACGAGACGACACCTCCTAAGCTTCCAACCTTCGACAGGGATGATCATTTCTTTGCTTCTCCTTCTCCAAAATATTTCTTCCTCCTTTCTCCTTCGACCTGTTCTTTGCTTTGAGTCTTCACCCATGAGCCTCTGTTCGCCTTTTAATCTTCTAGACATTAAAATTTTTAATGTGCACTTATCCTTTCCAACTCTAAGGAGCTCAGTAATCTTCTTCTCAAGGGAACTAAGCTCCTCGGGTTGAAAAGGATAAGCGGCATTAAAAGCGGCTAAAAAGGGTTATGCACACACAAGAGAGCTAAGAAGAAGAGAGAAGAGATGGTTAATGTTCTGACGAATGTGCCTTCATTCCTCTTTTGATGTATTTCTCAGGAATTGGTTTTTGCCTCCTATTAAAAGTATAACTGTTTGCCGCTGTAGGAGAAAGCTGGAAATGACCACTCAATGAATGTGCCTTAATTACGTTCCATCAGTTATCGGAGAGCTCCTTCAATAACTTTTCAATCATGTTCAGTTAAACCCAAAATTTCTTGGTCCATTCACTGTAATATGTTTATAGAACTTATTAGCTTACTTATCCCTTCCAAACAATGTACAAATTAGATATTGAGCTATGAGATTTGATCACTCATAGGTTATTATGATACTCTCCCTCTTGTTTCTATTCTTATTTCTATTTTTTTCTTCTACTCTACAATGTTACTTCTTATATTTATATTATGAAGGACTTGTAATGGACCATGAAGCATCCAATATGATTAATAGAGCATGCATAAATATAAAGTGTTTATAGATGAATATAGAAATTATTTATATTAGACATTGTTACGAGCAATAGTTGCTGCTAGATAACCATATTTATGGATAATGTTTGTTGCACTAGATAGACATTTTTTATGGATGACTACTTTATTTTATTTTTTTTACAATTTATTTCTGAAATTATAACCCGGAATTGGTTTTATGTCTCCTATCAAAAGTACAGCTGCTGGCCGCTATAGGAGAAAGCTGGAAATGACTACTTAGGGGGCTGAGAGGGGCTGGTTAGTTGCCAAACAGCAACAACTCAAGTATAAACAAACATTTCATGGATTTCTATATTGCTGGAAATGGTTACAGCTATATGGAAAATGTTTAATGCACTAGATAGACATTTTTTATGGATGACTGCTTTATTTTATTATTTTTATAATTTTTTATCCGAAGTTGCAATCCGGAATTTGTTTTATGTCTCCTATCAAGAGTACAACTACTGGTTGATGTAGGAGAAAACTAGAAATGACCACTCATGGGGCTGAGAGGGGCTGGCCAGCTGTCAAACAACAGTAGTTCAAGTATAAACAACAGCTTCGTAATAAAGCATTGCTGATTTTTAAACTATATCATATACCTTTTTTCGATTAATTGACCTACAAATAATAATTTTTGTGCCAAATTTGGTACTCATTGAACATCATAGAATACTTTGTTACCTCCTTGGAATCAGCTACATTTGTCATGCCTCTGTCTTTTCTCTGAATGATTTTTGTTTCTTTATACGCCACGTGATGATAGTTTTGAAAAGAGAAAAATAAAGTTTTACCATTTCCAACAGTCTAGAAATCCATCCAGCTGTTGTTTATACTTGAACTGCTGCTGTCTAGTAGTCGCTGTGCTCCCTCCCAGCCCTCTAAGTGGTCATTTTCGGCTTTTTCCTACAGTGGCTAGCAGATGTACTCTTGATAAGAGGCACAATGGGCGATCAAATCCAAGCATATGTAATTATGTTGCACGGAGAAGCATCTCCAAATTTATGTGGTAAGAAAATATTATGAATAATTGAAATTAAAGTTTATGAAACTACAATCAAGATAACGATATTGTTTCATTTGTATAGATCCTAGTTGTAGAAGAAAAGTTATCTTCATCTAAACTGTGCTCAACCCCAATAAGAGAATCTGATTTTCATTTTCCCTACACAAATACTTCACTGCAGTTATCACATATAGGTATTTCTTAACATATTATTTAGTTATTTGTCTAATGGATGCATTTTCTAGCTTTGTTGTACATGTCAAAATAACCTAAAAATTTTAAATTATTTTATCTTGATAGATTACATTCATTCCGCCAAAATTCTCATTCATTAATTTATCATTCCAAATTTTTCCCAAACATAAATTTTAATATTCTTATTATCATTATTTAGATAAAGATAACTTTTCTGCTTATATCATTAAGATTTATACAAATGAGACAATATCTCTAGTTTGATTGCAGTTTCATAAAATTTAACTTCAATTATTCATAATATTCTCTTATCACATAATTTTGTTGAGACACATTCCTGTGTCATTTAATTACATATCCATCAAATTCACCTATGTCACATGATGAGATCATTGAAAATGCATTACAAGTCATCTGCTATCAAGCCTCCCTACAGTCCGAAAGCATCCAAGAGCCTCCGGGCTCCATGTCGACCTTTTACAAAGCAGCTGCCAGTCACCTTGAACCATTCCCCGCAGTCTAGAAATTTATCCAACTGTTGTTTATATTCGAATTGCTATTGTCTGGCAGCTGGCCAGCCCCTATCAGCCCTCTGAGTTTGATCTGGGTCGGGCACCAAGTAGTATTCTTTTTAACTAAATCACATACCAATTTTGCTCTATTTTGATGTAATCCGAATTACATCTGTATGCCAGAATATACTATTTTTTCCCTCATACAGGTTGGAGAGTGCTCAATTTTTTGTTATTTGTTCTCGTCATTCGACTGTAGTCGATCAAGAATCTGTATTCATGTTCCCTGAGTCAAGGGTCCGCCGTGATTTCTAATAATATTGATAGAGTAAATGCAAAATAATGTAGAAATTTAATATTGAGCTATGAGATTTGATCATTAATAGTTTATTATGATATACTCTCCCTTTTGTTTCTACTTTACTATGTTACTTTTTATATTTATATTATGGAGGACTTGGAGTTGACCATCAAACATCCAATATGATTAATAGTGCTTACATAAAAATAAAAGTGCATATAGATGAATATAAAAATTATTTATATTAGATATGAAGCCACACGATGGACTTGACGAGGCAGGGGATAGAGGGAACACTGCTCGAGGGGAGGGGATGAGATTAGCTGACGGGATGAGACAACACAGCTGACCGAATTAACTTCTTATGGGATTAAATTAATGAATTTTTTTTGGTACGACAACAACGCGATTTTTCAAAATTGGAAGAGCAGAAAGGTGTGCGTGAATATGTGTGAATATGTGAGTGTGCGTGAGTATGTGTGAATATGTTAGGGCATTATGATTGTTGAGTGTTATTGCATGAATGTTGAATGTGTGATTATGACTTGTTTGGTTTTATTTTTTTCTCATTCAGTTTACGCGTTATGGGTAAACATAAAGAAGACGGTGTTAGTGCAAATTGTGAGGTCAATGATGGTTTGATTTTTTGTGACTTGTATTTGAAAGAAATTGAATTGGGTAATTGCACAACCACATACTTTGCTGGGATGGGTGGACCAACATAACAACAAATTTCTTTGCTCGTAGGGGAAAGTCGTATGATCGAAATAAAATGCAAAATAATGTAAAAATTAAATATTGAAATATGAGATTTGATCACTCATAATTTATTATGATAGACTATTCCTCTTGTTTCTATTCATATTTCTATTATTTTCTTTAACTCAACTTTGTTACTTTGTATATTTATATTATGGATGACTTAGAATTGACCACCAAACATCTAATATGAGTAATAGAGCCTACATGAAAATACAATGCATATGGATTAGATGTCTCCGAGGAGACATACAATTCATATGGATGATATAGAAATTATGGATGACTTGTATTTGATCGTTAAGCATTCAAGTGATGCATAGAGGCCTCATTACGAATATATGAAAGTGAATGTGTCTTAAGTACATTCCATCAGCTGTCGGAGAGCTCCTTCAATAATTTTTTAATCTTGTTCAGCTAAACCCAAAATTTCTTAGTTGACTGTAACAAGTTTATAAAACTTATCGGCTTACTTCTCTCTTCAAAACAATGTAGAAATTAGATACTGAGCTATGAGATTTGATCATTCATAGGTTATTATGATACCTGAGTAGAGGAGCCGAGCTTGAGATGCGTTGCAAGGAAGGAGCTACAGAGCGGCGTATCGAGAAGTTGAGGGGGCTGTTGTGCGGAATGGCACTGTATGGGAATCTAATCGCTTATACGACTGTTTATCTGTGCGTTTATACAAAGTCGCACACAGGGAAAAGAAGGCTCGCTGGAGTAGAGGAGCCAAGAGAGAGTCGCGAGCTTGAGATACGTCATAAGGAAGGAGTTGTAGAGCGGCGGATCGGGAAGTCGAGTGGGCTGCTGTGCGGGAATCGGGGAATCGGACTGGTTGAGGTCAAAAATCGGACTGTTTATCCTTTCTAAATGGATTCTTACGGAAATTCAAATATTACGGCTTTTTTGGGTCGTCTAACAGCCAAAATTGGAATTGGGAATTGAATTCCAATTCCAAACCTCCAATTCCGACGAAACAAACAGAGCCTAAGTGAATATCCAAATAACCATCATTCAACTTCACAGCTCGTGCTATTCCAAGTGAATTAAACCACAAACAAGTCAATTTACTGATTTGAGATCTAAATTTGTTTGACAAAACAAGTATTCAAAACCGCAGCTTCGTTATAAAGCATTGCTGATTTTTAAACTGTAACGAGAAAATCTAAAATGATTAATAAAGTGCATGCGGATGAATATAGAAATTATGGATGAATATAGAAATTTTGGGTTAAACCCAAAATTTCTTGTTTCATTCACCGCAATATATTTCTATTATACACTGGTAGAAACATGCCTGAATTTAATCCACTTGTACTCTACTATATTACTTCTTATATTTATATTATGGATGACTTGAAGTTGACTACCAAGCATCCAAAATGATTAATAGAGCCTAAATGAAAATAAACTCTTTCAAATGGCAATCACAATGATATTTGTTATGAAAATTACTTTTCTCTTGGTTCAGGGATTGTTAATTGTATATTCAAATTATATATAAAACCAATTCCGGATTCACTTGGATGTTTGACAATCAAACTCAAGTCATCAATAATTTCTATATTCATCCATAAACACTTTTATTTTCATTTATGCTCTATTAATCATTTTGGATGCTTGGTAGTCAACTTCAAATCATCCATAATATACTCTCCCTCTTGTAGTTCAAACTACAGTGAACAACTCCTCAAGGAAATGCTAATGCATGTATATATATGTATGTGTGTGTGTGTGTGTATATATATATATATAATATCAGTTTTAGGGTTATGAGTTAACTGTTCACCCGAACCCCTTTCTGAAAAGTTCAGAACGACGATCATGAGAGCGACAAACTGCAGGTTTCTTTTCGTGAATTGGAACTTGAGTGTTGATCCTCTCTTGGAACGGATATAGTAATCTATGGAGATGAAGAATTCGATCTTCTTCCTGCCTTTTGTTCAATGAAAGCAATGTGTTTTTTCTGCGTTAATATGGATTTTTGTAAAGACACATATCTAGTTATGTGTTATCGAGGACTCAATCGAAGAAGACTGTCAGATTTTGATTCCAATTCAGGCACAAAAGTTCCTTCATCCTGATCGAGTCATAGATCTCGTTTCTGAACAAGTACCATTTTATTTCTTGAATCAATGGTTTTTGCAAGATCTGCTTCACTTAGGGTTTTCTTGAAGTCCTTCCGTTTCGCATACGATGCACCTGGAAAACCCACCTGAATTTGGGTAACATCCCTCTCCACGCAAGCCTTACGGGGGGGGGGGGGGGGGGTCACTTCAGGTCTACCAAGAGCTCTTTCAACACGAACAACAACTTTCTTCAAAGCTACCAGAGGGTTCTTCTTCAAATTTTGAATATCTACGGACATTGCCGAAATCCTATCAGCAAAATATATGTTATCCTTCTTCAAGAAGTGAATCTCATCTGCAGACAGTCAGATGCCCACAACAAAAGTCTTCTCTATTTTCTTTGTCCTCCGCTCTCTTGTCGTTTGCTCCTTCGTCAGTCAGATCTCTATCTCTAGTGTCATGTCCAACGTGGTCACTACACAACGACAAAAACGGTCAATTTTTTTGAAAGTAGTAAGTATCAATACATGAAATGAAGATATATATTATATGGTTGTCACACATATTTTGTTGTTTTCCCACAGACACTCCTCAGTAATCTGATTCGCCGAGTTAGTATTTTTCTTGTAGGAAAACGTTGATATTTTCTTTTCTTGGTATCCATAAGAACCAGCGCCCACTTCCGCCCACCTTTCCTCATAAACGCTTCTGGTTAATCTCCTCATGACTAATAATAAGCTCCCCCATTTATGAGGATAATCACAATCCATGGTCGCGGTAGAGGAGGCGCATATTTGAGCATTGACACCATCCTTAGCGAGTTATAGTTCAAAGTCATACCCACATCATCCTTGCCCTTGCCCTTCATGAGAATCTCTGCCACCGCAACTCTGTCCTCTTCAGTCTTGTCTGCGACAGCTTTATCCACGACAACCTTATCCATGGTACCTTGTCAGTCACTGCCTTAGTTACAAAATCCTTGTCTGTTACACTCATGTCCACAACATCCTTACACTCATGTTCACAATGGAACTACTTTCTTCAACACTTTATTCTCTGTCAGTTAAGGCCGAAGCTCCAATGATGTCAGTCTGACCAACTCCAGCCCTTTTGACCATAACACCAAAATCAATCTCCCTATGAGATCACACACGCTCACCCTCTTCAGGCCGAGAGGCGCTAACGTTCAAACAAGCCTCAACATCCGCGAGCACCCTCTCTTGAAGATCCTCCAAGACATTCTTATTTCCCTTACTCTTACTTTAATTTCTTTCTATTATTACCATTTTTTTCTTTTTCAGATAACCTTTTTCACAAATCACAGACTATTTCTCCAGTCCTTTTAAGATGTCTGATGCAATCGTATCAATTTGTGTTGATAGAGAAAGAATATCATGACTATCTGGAGTTTGGTGGTTCACAACCACTCCAGGAGCTCTATTGTCCCGCGACCTTCCAAGGGTCTCCAGCATCTGGTTTCCCAAAGGTCGCTTCAAGCGCAACCACAGTCTTGCCAATATTGTTCATGATACTGCCTGCACCAAGATCCATCTATTCTAGTTCAGGAATATCGTCGATCTAGATAATAGAATCTAAAGGTGTTCTCGTAGCCTCATGAATAGCCTTATCGGCCCCTTGATTAGCCTTTTGCTTCTTGGATGCCTTGGTCTTCCTCTTGTGATCGTTGGAGCCCTTCGTCTCCGTCATTTATCATAGAGATCCGTGAGCTCTTTTATTTTGCGGAGCTATTAAAAGAATGTTCATTTTCGCCTTATTTGTCATAGCTCTCCACATGATAACAACCCTGATCGGTGAGTGTCGATCGTTGAAATGCTTTATCAAATTCCTAGCCCCAATCAATATCGATAATTTTTCTAGATATCAAAGGGCCCCCACAGTCTTCACAATCAATGTTTATATTTTTGAAATTCGAGCGAATTAAAAAAATGTGGGGATCATATTATCTTCTTGGGGAATTATAAATGTGGCGATTAACCAGTCTAAGCGATCAGAAATGTGACGATTGTCCATACCCTATACTTGACATCCAGTGTGGTCACACTCCTCAAGACCGCACCACCTTTGGTTCAAGCTAGATCCCAAGTGAAGTAAACCATTTATCTGCCAGCACGATCAGGAGACTCGACGTCTGCCGAGCCTAGTGCTAAGAGATGTCCACCAACATATGTTGGTGTTACCACGGTGATCTGGAAGTGGTCAAACAGGTAGTTTCACTGCCAACGCGATATGAGTCTGCAAGGTCGCCCATAATAGCGTTTGAAGAAGTTGGAGGAATGGATTGTGTTGGTCTTACTCATATGTGATGAGTGAAGGACCAATCACTTGACTTATTAGAATTCGTAGAGACATCTCGTTGAGACGATGAGTTCGTCGAGACCTCAAAGTTAAGGCATCGAGTTCATCGAGACCTCATAACTAAGATGTCGAGTTTGTCGAGACCTCACAGCTAAGGCGTCGAGTGCATCGAGACATCAACTAATTTGTCGAGACATCTCGTCAATTTGTTGAGTCATCCCTGCTAATAATTTGAGTTAATTCCATTGGTTCTGGGACTGCGGATAGCGACGATTCAAGCTTGTTTATACTCTTGGTATATATATATCAGTTGCCTTAGGGTTTTTCATGGCGAGATAGGGCAAGAGACCCGATACTGATGAAAAGTGTTTCCCGAAGTGCCGATCTCGTCGCTCCTGTAAGCCTCGATTTCGGCGCCCTCCGCCGCCGCCTCTCCTGGTGCAGACCTAACAGTCTGTGGAGACGCAGAGGGCTTTCCATTCTCCATCCCAGATCTTGTTTAATAAGGTGCCGATGTTCTCGTTCGTGTGGATTCATGTAGAGTCTCAAATCCATTTTTGCGTGAACTCACCCGGCGGCCAAGGACTATTCTGGAGCATCTTGATTGAGTGCCGACTCAATCCCACTCATATATACTCCTATTTTATGCTATGCAAACTTCTTGATCAATATTCATCGCAAGATCCAGGTTTCTCTTTAGGGTTTTCTTGAACTTTATTTCGCTGCACACTACGATGTGCTCTTTAGAAAAGCCCTACAACATATTCTTCAATTTGGCTGTGCCCGCTCCTCTATCACCAGCTCTTGATGTGTTTGCGAAGCTCCAATGCCAGCAGCTAGCGCAATCACTCTTCTAGTGACTGCACATCCTACCCCTTTTATTATTCGCACATCATCTAACCTCTCATCCCTGTCCGTCTCTCAGATAAGCTGGAACGCTCATATTTCTCTAGAACTATCCGTTCGGGCAACTCACACTAGTACAAATAAGGGTGAACAATACCCCCAAAGAGGATCCACATTCTGATTTGAACTGGTCCCGAGGTAGGGTCAGCTCATCGCGAGCTTGGGAGCCTCTCACATTGTTGCGAGCTCTCTAGTTAGCGGGAATACTCTGCTGTAACCTTCTTCATTGGATCAATAAAATCACCCGCAACAAGTGGAGTTGTCGTTGCAGGCAATCTGTTGTAGGCGCTCACGACATTCTTCTCCCCCACGTTCGATCGCAAAGTAAACAACCGCTTTCAGCCTCTTCACCTTAGGTTTGGTGTGAGTTTGATGAGGTGCACCTTTGACATCAACAATATTTATTTTGGTGTTGGCTATGTAGAGGTGGATTTAAGGGAGGAGGGTTGCCACTCCACCCGCACCTCTCAAGAACTTTGTAAAATGGATAGTGAATTTAAATTCTTCTTATCACGACAATAAATTTTGACTACGTATATATAAAAATGATCATATGAGAAAGAAACGACTCCAATAAAATGAAAACAGTTAGATTTTATGTTGACTAGTGAGAGATTATGTATAAAGCTTTATTTGTTTGGGTGTTTCGCTGCTCTGTTTTGGGCAAATGCTGCCGGAAGGAGGGTAAACAAATGAATCTCCCACGGCGTTTGCTCTGTTTCCACCCGTCTGCCCACCTTGAAAAATGCCCCAAAAAGCTCTGTTTGGAGCACCCACATCCCCCTCTGATTCAAACACTCCGTTTTCATCCGCTGGATCGACCCGCCACTGCCGAACCACATGGAGTCTAAGGCTCTATTTGTTTGGGCATTTCACTGCTCCATTTTGGGCAAACTCCGTCGGAAGGAGGGTAAACAAATGAACCTCCAGCGGCGTTTGCTCCGTTTCCACCCGCCCGTCTGCCTTGAGAAACGCCACAAAAAGCTCTGTTTGGAACAGTCACCTCTCCCCTCGGTTTCGAACACTCCGTTTTCACCCACCGGATCGACCCGCCACCGCCGAAACAAATGAAGCCTAAGGCTCCGTTTGGGAGGACTTATTTTCACCGGTCAAGCGGTTACGACCGCATGAATCGGACTTTAATTAAGGCCCGGTTCATGCGGTCGTAACCGCTTGACCGGTAAAGATAAGTCCCCCCAAACGGAGCCTAAGTATAACCCTTCCTTTTAGAAGTTTGTGAATCCACCCTTCATTTTGGGGGTGAAGTTGATGATCAAGTTGAACCCCCGTGATTCCCATCTATCTCTAATTCTATATAAATCCATGTGTGCTTGAAGCCCTAAATTCTACAGCGATTCGTGACGTCGGTCGCCGCCGAAGCTCTAGGGTTACTTGCTAGCAACAAAGCGGGGCAGCTGCAGAAACCATGGCGGACGCTCTGATCTTCAAGGGGGTTCTCAGCGGTCACACCGGGGAGGTGACCGCCATCGCTGCACCCATCGACAACACTGACATGATCGTCTCCTCTTCCCGTGACAAATCCATCCTCGTCTGGGATCTGACCAAGGAGCAATCTTATGGCACTGACAGCGCCCCAGCCTCCGCCGGCCTCCCTCGCCGCCGTCTCACCGGCCACTCCCACTTCGTTGAGGATGTAGTCCTCTCCTCCGACGGCCAGTTCGCTCTTTCCGGCTCATGGGACGGCGAGCTCCGTCTCTGGGACCTCAACACCGGCTCTACCACTCGACGCTTTGTTGGCCACGCCAAGGACGTACTCTCAGTTGCATTCTCTGTCGACAACCGCCAGATTGTCTCCGCTTCTCGCGACAAAACCATTAAGCTATGGAACACGCTCGGCGAATGCAAATACACCATCCAAGACAGCGACGCTCACACCAATTGGGTCAGCTGCGTTAGATTTAGCCCTAATACTTTCCAGCCGACTATAGTCTCCGGTTCTTGGGATCGTACTGTGAAGGTTTGGAATTTGACCAACTGCAAGCTTCGATCCACATTGACGGGCCATGGTGGATATGTGAACACTGTGGCTGTGAGCCCCGATGGCTCTCTTTGTGCCAGCGGGGGTAAGGATGGAGTAACGCTCCTGTGGGATCTATCGGAAGGGAAGAGGTTATACTCACTTGACGCTGGTGCAATTATCTATTCGCTCTGTTTCAGCCCAAATAGATACTGGCTCTGCGCTGCAACACAGGAAAGCATTAAGATCTGGGATTTGGAGAGCAAAACCATTGTGCAGGATCTCAAGCCTGAAGCCACCGCTACTGGGAAGTGTCGGGTAATGCTTTCAACTTTCTTTTGCAGTTTTTTTCCACTTCCAACGCTTTTTGTTTACTCAGTTGAATCTAATTGATTTTTTTTATATCATTTACGTGTATAGGCATGCCCAAATCAGCTCATGTTTGATAGATTATGCATGAATAAAATTTCACCTTCATGCCAAACCACTGAGATTGTTTTTTTTTGAATTGTCAGATAGTTCTATACCACCAGCAAATTTACATTTAAATATTTGGCATAAAAGTTTTCTTATTGTAACAAATAGTGCTACCCTTTCCAAACAACTATCGATATCTAACTCCTTATGCATTACCTGCAATATCCTCCTTTGCATATCTCAAAGTAAGATATTTATATGGAAGGAAAACCTTTTTGTTGAATGCCAAAAAGGTTTTCAACAAAAGCCAAACACTTTATGTTGGAATGCATAAAGTGTTTGGCATGCCTCTTTATTTCTGTAAAGCGTCGTATTTAAAAGCCAAACACTTTTTTTTGGCTTGCATCAAATCAATGTATGTTGGAATGCCAAAAATTGCTAAATTTGAAGACCAAACCACGCTAAATAAACTGATTCATTTGGTTTCAACTCCATTGTATTAGGTTTTTTATATTACATATGCTATTTATTTTGAGTTGGATTAAATTTAATCCTTTGTATACATTTGTAAAACCAAATTACATTATTGATCTGGGATCTATCCAACACAACACCAAGCGTGTATTATAGTGTCAAACTGACTTCAGATTCTATTGTAGAAAATTTTGGAAGTAGTAAGCCAGTGTCATTGATGTTTATTGAGAATTCATCCAGGGAGATGGAAATAACTATCAATTTCTCACAAGGCTTTGTAGGCATGATGCTTCCATAATGTTATGCTATTTTGTAATCTTACATCAATAAACTGATCACTCTGCTCAAAAGTTTTTCTTCATTATTCTGCTCTTAAGTCATAATGTTTGTGTTGAATTTCTATAATGTTTCTTTTTGTTAAGTTGTTCTTTTTATCAATTTTTTTCATTGAATGATATGTTCGTAGGCGTTTTGAGAGTCTAGTCACTAGGCATGTTAAATGAGGGAGTGGTAGACCAATAAAGTCTTGGAATGAAACTAAGGAAAGACACGATGTACTTAGGCATTAGTGATATTATGACAAAAGATAGGACACAATGGCGACAAAGGGTCCATATAGCTGACCCCACTATAGTGGGATAAAGGCTTGAGTGTTGTTGTTGAATGATATGTTCCTACAAAATGTATAGAGAGCTGAAAATGTGTTATCATGGTTGGTTGTTTAAACCGGTGACAAATTGATTAGGGATTTTAGACGGGTCTTAATACGATGCTGTTTTGGTAAGAAAAAAACGGTGTTCATCAACCTCTAAACAATACAAATTAGTGTAATGGTTTGAAGGGAAAACTAATTTTGTTGCTTTAAAACTTACCAAACTAATCCAAGATGTATTGAAGAAAAAACAATTTCTAAATCAATCCATAGCAATTCAAATTATAGTTTAAAAGTTCATAGATTTGAACTTGAGAATTAAATTAAATCTGATTCAGTCAGGTTCTAATTTTTGTTCCATTTTCTTTCAACTGCCAACACTAATGTTGCTTTAATGTATCTTGTTTCAAATTATTCCAGTTATTAAATTAAATTGAACCGTTGTCCCTTTTAGGAACATGAGTCAGTTTTGTACACAACAATTTTGATATAATGTTTTTTATAGATTTTTATACAAGATCATATAGGCAGTTTCCCTAGTGCCAATTAACACACATTACTGATTATAGCATATTTCTTTCATTTTATTTCTTTTATATGCACATATCGATAGGCCTCTCCAGACATCTTTATTTTTTGTTGCTTGGTGGATTTTGGGAGGATTTTGCTATTGATACTTGTTACAGGCAGATGGTCATATAGTTTTGGCAAGTACTGATTCCATGTTGGTTGAATTTAGTGCTGGTTTCATCCTTTTCTCTCAAGTAATAGTTGGCTAATTTTAAATGACATGCATATAGTGGTATTTCTTCACACTCGTTCTCATTTTTAAATTGCCTTGCTATCAAAAAATTTGCCGATTATTTTTTTACAGCCTTGGTGCACCGGTTAAGGTGTCGCCGTGTGACCTTAAGGTTATGGGTTCGTGTTCTGGAAGCTGCCTCTTGCAAAAATGCAGGGTAAAGTTTGCCTACATTTCACCCTTGTGGTGGGACCTTCCCCCCCCTACGTGGGGATGCTTTGTGCACCGGGCTACCCTTTTTTTAAGCTCTAAATGCAGTGTTCTATTACTTTGAACTTTAACAGGTTGTTTTAGTATAATGCATGGTTTTGAAAATCAGACCGGACTGGCCGGTTCAACCGGTCGAACTGCCAACCGGTGCACCAAGCGATCCGGTCTGGGTTCTAAAACCGCTCCAGCCTAGAACCAGTCAAAAACCGGTAAACCGTCCGGTCCACCCGTAAAATCGCTAACCGGAGCGGGTTTAGCTAAACCGAGCGGGTTTAGCTAAACCGAGCGGATCTTGGGCGGGAAATTAAACTTTTAATTCTAAAATTCTAAAATTAATTCATATCAGCGCTTATACATCTTCTTAAATAAGAAGGCAGGGAAGGCAATATTTCATATCCCCATTGTGGGACTAATAAATAAACCTACCTAGCAGGAGGGCAGGACTATATTAATATATATAATTATATATATTAATATAAATAGGTATGGGCCTAGCCTGGCTATGGCTATCAAGTGCTTAATTGCTTATACATACCAGTGTCCGGTGCATATGTTTTAATCAAATAAATCAATCCATATTTTAATTTATTTATTTTTAAAAATTGTATATTCGTATCATATATATTTATATATATATATTATATTTTTTATTAAAATATTTGATGTGAATTTGATACACCCATCTAAATTCTAAATAATTTTTTTTGAATTATATTTTATTTTCAAATGAACTTCAATTTTTTCTTTTTAAAATATTAATATATTATTTTTATGGAAATATTTGATATGCCGTTGATAATTTGTTAAGTTGTCATGGTTCAACCCCGGTTCAACCTTGAACCTCTCATTCTTCCAGTTCAATATCCGGTCGGATTCTGAAAACCTTGGTATTAAGAGCTCCTTCCTTTCTAACCTTTATAATGACCTATCAATAGTAAAAGCTTCGGACATTTTTTTGAATTTGTTTTTTGTTATTGTTTGCTTATGTATTTTTTTCACCTTAATACAATTTTGGATGTGCTAAAATATATATTTAGATTCACACTCTGACCATCCCACCATGAGGCCCCTCTCCCCCCTTGCGCTCTCTCGAGGTCATCACTGTGTGCACTTTTGTCTTGTTGGACATGATAGATGTGATACATGATACTGATTTCTCTCACCCTAGTGGGGTGCTTTATCCTATGAGTTGTTTGCCACTTGAGCCTGACTCGAACCCTATGACCTCGAAAAAGAGTGAGTATGAGCAACCCGATGATCCTATAACGGTGTGTCCTTCCTCTACCTATTGCGTTGACTTAGTTATTGCTCTGATCATAGACTTTCCCTTGCATGTCTGTTCATTTGAGAATTCCTACATTGTCGGGGCATATCCCGAGTGAGGGTGGAGAATGTAGTATTAACTTTGTAGTGCTTGTCTCTCCTATTTTTGAGCTCTTATCAACGGAAATCATCTCCAATAATCCTTTCACGATTAAATTCTTTGATGAACCCTCAGCGTCCTAGAGAGCCACCTGACGAGTTTTTTAGTTTTAGGACGCATTCAACCACCCCAGCGTTGCACCCTTCATGATGATTTAGGCAATCATTTAGGTGTTTGTTGCATGCTCGATTGGCATTTCTACACCCCATCCGAAGAACCTTCATATAAAATACCCATCATTAGGGACTTTCATGCTATATAGAGTGGCCTTAGTCAATCTATTGTGTCGATTGTTGTTCATTTGCATTTGTTGCATGATTTGCATATCATATTCCGATGTAAAGTTATATTAAATAATGAAGATTTTAAAACTTGCTTAAGTAATCACATAAGAGAGTGAATGTTCAATAAGGGTGATCGAGTGATGATTTGCACATTACTTAGTGGTTTCCATTGGCGACAACTATAAATCCGTGTGCTAGGCGAATTTGTTCATACACTATCATAAGAGAATTTGAGTCAAATTTTTACGAGCTTGATATTTTTAGGAGCATGTATTTTTATTCATATTCAATATAGATGATATGATTCTAGATGTGGAGCTACTTATTGTTTTGGACCTTTAACCTTTCCTTTCAACTTCTGCCTTCACTTTTACCATTGTCTCGCCTCTACCTTCATCTTCCTTTGCAACTTTACCCTTTACCTCTGGGGTGGTTTGCTTTGTTCATGGTGCCCTCGACTATGTCGGCGACACGATGACCTTATGCAGAGATAGTCCTACCATGAATAACAAATAGTCTTGGTTGGATTGCTTTAGGAACGTATAGTCCTACCATGAATAACAAATAGTCTTGGTTGGATTGCTTTAGGAACGTGTAGTCCCCATTCTCTGGAGACCAGTGTTTCTTAGCCGGGGGATTGATGAAGATTGATTATGCCCAAATTCAGACATTTGCGAGATTGATATTTTTGGATCATCAGTTGGATGATCGAAGACAGTGGTCACAACTGGCTTGATTTTTCAGTTGGATGATCAAAGACAGTGATCACAACTGGCTTGAATTTTCATAATTTTTTACATATGTTTCTTTTATTTTTCTGAGTTGTATTTTGATAGTTAGATTAAATTGTCCGTCTGACGATTTTTGACCATCCGATGTTTTTAATCTAATTTTCACCTTTATATGACGCTGGTTGCCGACTATGGAGGTATCGAGAGTTGCGGCCATTAATTTCGCTGCTTGATCACGCTTGTAGGTGCTAAGCCAGGAGGTTTCAAGTCTTCCCTCTCCCGGTGTCGACGTTGGGAGCCTCCGCTGCTCTCAAGTGTTGATACCCTAGTGCCACAAACCCACCAACGTTGTCATTTTGTTTAGCCGAGACCCATACCAGCCGTCGTTGCTGATTCTTCAGTTGCCAGTCGCCGCCAGCCGCTTCTCAGCCCCTCCCACCACCACCAATCACTGCTCCACATCTCTTAGTCTCCCTCTACCGGTGCTGGTCAACCCCTCTTTGGTCTCCTCCACCCTTCATAAGTCCATCACCCACCCTCACAACCTTCTTCCACCTCCCTAGCACCCGCAACCGCCTCCTTCAGCTCTGACCAGCCTCCTCAGCCCCCTTCGACCTCCAACATCCCTGCCTACACCTTCACAACCCTCTTCCAGTCCATATTCAGCCCGCCTTTGCCTCCACAGCTCCTTTCAGCCTCTAGGAGCCTTGGCCGCCCCCTACTCCCTTTTAAACCCCGACCACCTTAAATCCTCAACTAGCCAACCCATCCTCAAAATAACCACCCTCCCTTCTTCGACAGCTCCTCGTTCAACAATTGTTGTTCCTCCGGAGTACCTACACCACATCTACAAGCATCAGATCACCACACCACCGTCTCCGCCCCCATTACTTGGCGAGTCAGCATTTACTTTCATGTTCATTGTATTCTACATATGAACTTTTATATTTCTTGTAATATTGGTCTGATTAATGTTGGCTGAATTTTGTTTCATTTGTCTTGTATTCGCTCTGCATTTTAATTTCAGTGCATTTTGATTTAGTTGCAAATATTATTTGTTTACTGAAATTGCGATATTTGTAATCAACTATGACACCTGCGTGAATTTTAAAATTTTTATAGTTTACTTGAGTGTGCTTCAGAAGTAATTGCATGATTAAAATGATGCATTTGCATTAGGGTTTGGTTTATGTTGTGAGCTTTCTATTCATCGGTCGTGTGTTGTATGATTATTCTCATCAACATTTTCATGTTAGGGCATGCCGGGGATCTTTGCAATTGTTTGAGGTTGCTTGCATTGTATATTAGGTTAAGGCATCACACATTCGTCACCTATAGATTTCCCCTGCTTATAGATTTCATCTTTATTATGGTCCATAATTATTTGTCTTGATGGCTCTTTTGTGACCTCAAATGGATTATGTTTTTTTTTATGGTTTACATGTGTGGATGTTATCTTGATTTTGGCCTCTCACTAGATGACAAAGATGTAGGTTTGAAACCCTGATTGATGTAAAACTAAGGGAACTAATGCTTATGATACTTCATTTAAATTAGAAATAAGGACGATGAAAATTAAAATATATAGGATTGGACTAGGTGTGTAAATAAAGCTTGAGCCTGAAAGCCCGGTCTTGGTCTGCCCGATTTTTATTAGATTAGGTCTTGGCCTAGGCCGGGCCTTAGGGGCCTTATAAGACCCCTATTTTTGGCCTGGGCTCGAGCCGGGTCTAGGCCCGTCCAGGATCGGGCGTTAGCCTGGTGTCCGATTGCCTAGTTTGCTACCCAAAAAAAATTTGGGCAGCGCCCATATATAGCCGGGCAGCTGCCCAACTATATTTAGGCGTTGCCAACTATATTAAATATAGCTGGGCGTTGCTAGCTTTATTAAATATTGCTGGACAGACCAACCAGCCATTGCTATATTTTAATATAGCTGGGCTGACAGCCCAACTATAAAATGCCGGACTCAGCCTCTCAGCCTGCCTGGTCATGCCCAAGTCTGGCCCGGTCTAGAAGGCTTAGGAAAGCCCTCCCTTTTTATGGGGAGCCGTTCTGTTACGTGCCTCTTTCGGTTGTTTGTCAGAGAGCGGCGGGTGGAGGATACAAGAGATTAAATCCCTAGAAGAAATCCGAGAGAGGGTGGACGTGAGGGAGAAGAAACCCTAAGTCCTAAGAGGAGAGGGTTTGGAGAAGAAAAGGAGAGGAGGACCCCAAGGGGAGATGGGAAGGAACTTAAGTTTTCTTCATTCATTGATATTCCCAAATACATGAGAAGGCCTCCTTACATAAGGCCCAAATGATGGAAGCGCAAGTACCTGCTACAAGTACACTATGCGAAATATTAAAATACTCGAGTTGAATATTTCTTGGCGCCCTTGTATAAGCCTACTGCCCCTTCTAAAATCTGGTAAATGATACCGTGTACCTGAATATGGTTTTAAAAAATCACGTTGTAGTAGATATCTGACGTCTACTACGTAATATTTGGCTGTAAAATTATATATTGTATGTCATGTGTGAATAATAACGACCATAACTAAAATAATCTTAAAAAATTCTTATAAAAAAGAGTCTCATGATATAAAAGGCTCATCAGGTGCAAATACGAGAAATTATAACTGGGGTCCATAAGAGCACACTGAAATATACGACTATCATGAGTAGAACCCTCCCAACCTGCTAATGCGAAAGTGAAACACTTGTTGAAATCACAAACCACCATGACATTCTGCGTAGTTGTGTCATGCCGACCAATGTAAGAATCTTGTTGATCAGCAAGAACTTGAGCGTCCACATGTGTTGGTGGAGACCAGCTCCGATCAGGTCGACACAAAAATGCCCGACGCCGCACCCGTCCGGACCTCTATCGACCTTGAATGTTACATTATATCATTTTGCAATTTATATAATTGTTTAGTATTTTGTGAAATATATATATATATATATATATATATACACATACGAGTGCCCGATACGGGGCTCCGCCCCTATGGCTACGCGCCACAGTACCCGATCCGTGACGGCGGGCTTCGCCCGCATCTGACGGCGGGCTTCGCCCGCACCTAGCTGCGCCCGCCCCGTGGCGGGATTTAGTCCCACACCGTGGCGGCGCGCCGTGGCGGCGGGCTTCGCCCGCACCTGGCTGCGCACGCGCCCCGCGGCAGGCTCCGCCCGCCCCCCGCCCCCCCCCCCCCAACGGGCTGCGCCCTTGGAAGAGGGCACAACTTATATTTAACTATTTTAATAACTTCCTTATATTTAAATATTAATATAATATTTTTAAAAATATTTATTTCAATATTTTAAAATTTTCTTTATATTTAAATATTAATTTCTCACACAAGTGGCTCCACGAAATCTCTACACACGAGAAATTTTCACACTTGTTCACACAAAGAGGCTCCACGTAATCTCTAACCATTCTAACAAAGTGGAACTACTTTTTTAACTGTTATGGAAATTTAGCAAGCATAGTGATCTCAGGGAGCAAGAATTAATCTCATTAACGTTAACTGCAACAGTACAACATTCTCCATATTCACCAAAATTTTCAATCCTAACAACTACCCTCACAACAACATTAATTTGTACTATTCATCTTCAACTTAACTCCAATCCCTAATTGAAGCTACAACAAACTTCCTAACTCCTAACATACATCACACGCCTAACACCTAGCAGGAAATCACAATCCGGCAAGCACACAAGAAATCAAGTTTAATCTCCAAAATATTCATCAATCACCCCCATTACCATTCGACATCTCCCCTTTTATAGGGTTTCAAGAAACTGAAAATAATAATAAAAAAAAACTTGCGGAGAGGGTCGGCCATGGTGGAAGCTTGGCGGAGCGGATATGGCGGAAGCAGGCGGTTGCAGAACCGTCGGGTGTTGGAACTTTGAAGAGTGCAGCGCGGTATCGTGGGCGGAAGCCGTGCGGGAGCGCTAATGTCAGGAGAAGTTGCTGTTGAACCCTAGTTGTGCGCCATTGATGGACCGGGAGAGCCTCCTGCTGTTCGCTGATTTGGGGGAATATGAATAAGCCCGGTCAAATTTTATCCCTTTAGCCTTTTTTTAATTAGGGAGAAGATAAAGGTTGATCGGTCAATTCTTACTTGGACCCGCTGAAATTAATTTGAACCACTGTTGCTGATGTCAGTGATGAGCATTAATATATATTTATGTATCATATTTGCTTTGGCTATTATCTATTTACTATATATATATATATGTTAATATTTCTTACACTTATATATATATATGTTAATATTCCACATAAAAAAATTTACAAAGTTTAGACAAATAAAAAGTGGCGCAAATATAATATGCTTGACTCAGGATCCATAGTGGTCTCGTCGGGTGCGGCGTCAGACACTTTTCGTCGACCTGATCTAGGTTGGTCTCCACCAACTCTCCCCCTCTCGAAATCACTCATCTCTGATGAGTGCTCCGAGCGGTGGTTCGAGAGAAATCAACATTCATGCCAATGAACAAAGTATCTCTGAAAACCATCATCAGTAGTGGTCACTGTCCAATATGTGCTCGAGAACTGTAAAAAAGATTTCTCCTGGTGTCCTGCTCAACCTGAAACTGACAGTGAAAACAGAAGGAACTACGATGGAAGTGTTAGTAGCAGAATGAACGTCGATATGTCCTGAATGTGGCTCCTCACTCTCGTTCACTAACCCAGACGAATCAAATGGAGGAGAAAACAATGGAGATTCTAAAGATTCATGCGAGTAATTGTAGAATTAAGTTAGATTGACTACATTAAAAACAGGATTTGTTTCTCAAACGGAAGACATATCAAGTTCATACACATTTTGCCCAATCCGATTTTCTACTCGAAAGGGTCCAGCTCTACAGTAGCTAGCTTCTTTACGGTACCAGAAGGTAACCGTTCCGGATCTAGCCGAAATATAAACAAGTCATCCATTTTAAAACTAGTAGCTCTTTTATGCTCTTTTTCAAATTGAGTTGCATAAAAATCATAAATACTATGCATTTTCCGCTCATATTTTTAATGCAAATCATCCAAATGCAATAAATGAACTACTAATATGAGTAACGCCACAAACCGATGGTTTCAGATAGCAAGAGCAACTCCCGAAAGAGGCACATGATCAAGAGGCTCAGACGGTGGATCATAAAAGACTTCATCGCGGGGGCGATGATCACTCAAGTGCAAATCAGAGACAACAGTGACCAAATGTGTCAACATAGTGTGCGAATTGTCTTTGCAAGTGTCCGTGACAAGATATAACTTCAACGAATCAGTGAGTGCACCCTCAAACTCGACTGTGTCACTAAAGATGGAAACATCCCAAATGTGCGGTGAACCCATAAGTTTTGCATCTGGGGGTTCACCGGGAGGGGTATAGCAAAATTCGTCGCAAAAATGACGCGTGCAAACATAGGCTCCAACAACATATGGAGTGTTCTCAGATAAATGTGCACGAAGTGTGACAAGCGTAATAAATGTGCTAAGGGAAAGTGAGGCATCAGGAGACTCACCAGGTGGGAAATAGAAGAACTCATTGCAAATACGATGGTCAGCAAGTGGTACGTCCCATAACTCATGTAGAGTGCGAGTCAGCAGATGGTTATGCCCAAGCACTATCGACATCAAGTGAGACAATGGAGCAGGTATCCATGTCCTAAAATTCGCAAGTGTACTACTTAGAATAAGCTCATCCACACATGGACGTGGTGGCTCGTCTGGAGGCTCAATAGGAGGGTCGCCAAATGACCCATCGGTCGAGTGATGGTCCTCCAGAAATGAACCATCAGAAGGGGTCATACTCCTAGAAAGGTAGGGCTGTGACTACCTTAGATCACTACTAAGCTCTTGGCTCTCGATCGTTGTGGTGCGCACTCACAGTGTAGGGTAGTGACTACCTCGAGATCACTACTAAGCTCTTGTCTCGATCGTAATGTCACTGGTGCGCCATCAGGTGGTGTGTGACTCGATGCGTCATCGGTTGGTGGTGTGACTCGATGCGCCACTAGGTGAAGTGTGCAAGAATCTACACTCAAAGAAAGCTAGTCGATATCGAATCAAGGGAGGGTTCACTAAGTGGAGCAGACTCACATGTGGGTTGACTCCACACATCCTATACTAGAACATCAGATAGAGTCGGTGATGTCTCCCTGCTTCGGGCAGTAGAAGGCTCTTGCTGCCCCTCAATATCTATCATCATGTTCACCTTCGGAACACTAGGAGGATCACTAGGTGTGACGTACTCGTGACGATAGTGACTTCTATAGATAGTTCGAGGGTAATCATGATGAGTGTCCATATCATAATCATGTCGTGCTCGTGGATGATCATAAGTCCTACGAACGTGTGGTGGTGGTCGCACATATGCAGTCTCAGATTCCTCATATAAAGGAGACATGTAGTATCGATAACTAGAGGGATAATGAATCCTATCCTCATAATAAGGTGTCGAGGGACCAATATGATCCACTCGAGTACGAGGATGATAACGACGATAGTTATCGTACTGATCGTCTCTAGCATAATGTGAACGTGTTGGTGGATCAACACGATCTCTGGAAGTGATATACGATGATCGAGTATAATCGTCGAAGTGTCGTAACCATCTCTGTGATGGAGTACGATATGAGTAGATATAAGTGAAGTCGTGATCCTCAAATAAAAGATTTCTCCTAAAGGCAGACCTTTCCACGTAATGATGAAGAACATCGTATTGTGCACGGACAGAATGCTCATCTCGAATTTGAGGCGACATTGACGCTCGAGGGGGTAATTCTAACCTACCCACCCTACCTCTAAGGTGTTCTAACCTTTCACGTAACTGGCAGGTACTCTCAGTTAATGCCGTCATTTGGTGGCGAAAGGTAAAACCACTGGAGTGGTTGTTCCCCTTCGTGTCCACGACTCGGGTGACCATGTTCAACTTGACGCATTTTATCACTACGCAGATGCATGCGAACAAACGTCAAATGCAATGTATGATTATGCCTAAAAAACTCTTTTTTTTTGAAAAATATAAAATGATATGCGGGCTCCTATTCTACGCAGGGTGGATCCCAAAACTTAGAAAAATTTTGGAACCTGACTCTGATACCAATTGATGCAGGACGACGCGTAGGGTTTACGCGTCTGTCGGCTTTTTTCTAGAAAACACTAAATGCATGCAATTCTTAAATTAATTTTGCAAAAATTTAGAGCGGGCGCAGCACTTCAGAAATTACGCAACTAGATTTTAAAGCACAAAATCAATATTTTGTTTAAAAATGATTTTTCTTAATAAAAGTAGTTCAAATTAAATCCGGGGAAGGAAGCTCGCAAATTTGTTCCGTTCCCCTTGTCGCAGCAAAACGGAAGTCGTGAACTCCAAATACGTTTCTGTTTGGAGTTTTCGACGTAGCGTTCGCTGACAAAATTCGGCGAAAACCCAGCAATGAGTCTAAAAATCCTAAGAGAAAATGTAGACACACACAAAGAGGAGATAGAAGCAAATTACCCACGAAAAGAGCCGTCTTTCCGTATCCGAAGTCGATGGCGATCACGCGAGGAGTTCGTCGTCACCTTCGAACTCCGCTCCGAGGCCGGCCGCTATCGCACACGGGCACCAAGGAACTTAAGCGCTCACTCACACGAGGTGGTTCCACGGAATCACTCAACAAAGCAAGGAGGTCACAACTAAACTACCTAAATTCACTCGCTCTCACACAAGTGGCTCCACGAATCTCTACACACGAGATAAATTTTCACACTTGTTCACACAAAGAGGCTCCACGTAATCTCTAACCATTCTAACAAAATGGAACTACTTTGTTAACTGTTATGGAAATTTAGCAAGCATAGTGATCTCAGGGAGCCAGAATTAATCTCATTAACGTTAACTGCAACAGTACAACATTCTCCATATTCACCAAAATTTTCAATCCTAACAACTACCCTCACAACAACATTAATTTATTCATCTTCTTCAACTTAACTCCAATCCCTAATTGAAGCTACATCAAACTTCCTAACTCCTAACATACATCACACGCCTAACACCTAGCAGGAAATCACAATCCGGCAAGCACACAAGAAATCAAGTTCAATCTCCAAAATATTCATCAATCACTCCCATTACCATTCAACATCTCCCCTTTTATAGGTTTTCTAGAAACTGAAAATAATAATAATAATAAAAAAAAACTTGCGGAGAGGGTCGGCCATGGCGGAAGCTTGGCGGAGCGGATATGGCGGAAGCAGGCGGTTGCAGAACCGTCGGGGGTTGGAACTTTGAAGAGTGCAGCGCGGTATCGTGGGCGGAAGCCGTGCGGGAGCGCTGATGTCGGGAGAAGTTGCGGTTGAACCCTAGTTGTGCGCCATTGATGGACCGGGAGAGCCTCCTGCTGTTCGCTGATTTGGGGGAAGATGAATAAGCCGGTCAAATTTTATCCCTTTAGCCTTTTTTTAATTAGGGAGAAGATAAAGGTTGACCGGTCAATTCTTACTTGGACCGGCTGAAATTAATTTGAACCACTGTTGCTGATGCCAGTGATGAGCATTAATATATATTTATATATACATATACTTTTTGCTTATATGTATTATAAATATTTATATATATACTAACAGAACTTATATATATATATATATGTTAATATTCCTTACATATATATATATATATATATATATATATTCCACATAAAAAAAGTTACAAAGTTTTCACAAATAAAAAGTGACCCAAATATAATATGCTTGACTCAGGATCCATAGTGGTCTCGTCGGGTGCGGCCTCAGACACTTTTCGTCGACCTGACCTAGGTTGGTCTGCACCACCTGGAGCCTAGGAAAAAGAGTGCGCCTGACCAAGGTAATATACAAAAATATTATGAAGATAATATAATAACTCTAAATATTAAATCACAACATAAAATATTTATCATTAATTTCAACAAGGTAATTGTTAGAAAACTGTTTGTAAAAGCCCGTTTAGATGCCCATTATAGGACTTTTTACTTTCTTTCTCTCTTCTCCCTATATATTTGTACTCATACTTGTATTTTGGAATTCAAGAAGTATATACAAGGTTTACTCCATTCTTCTACATGGTATTAGAGTCAACAGATCCGTCTACGCGACGTGTTTTATTCTAACCGCCCACCTCCTGCGGCCGCATGTTTTTTCCTAACCGCCCACCTCCTGCGACCTCTAGTGTTCAACGAATAGCTATTTTTGGCGGATTGCAGTGTTTGCAATTTTCTCTCTCGAACTTCAGGCGGACCGCTAGTCCTAGACCTCCGGATACTCACAGCGCTGTCCTCCCTTATTTTTGTGGGCCTTCTCTTGGTTTTATAATGTTGGATGCTGGGTCCCACCACCCTGCCCTGACGCCGTCTGCTTCTCTCCACCGTGGTCACGTGACCTCGCTCTTTACTCGCAACGGTCCGCTCCTTTCGCCTGCGGACTGCACGCCATTCTGCCACTTTTATCCATTGCGGTCTTCTCCTTGCTTGGTGAAGTTTTACCTCTAGTTGCTGCCCTCTCCGCGGTCTCTTTTGTCGCTGCTCTCTTAGCGCGGGTTGCTTGCCCCAAACGGGTTGCGGCCTGCTTCGGTTGCCCCCCCGTTTTGTCTTCGTGGTCTCTTGCGGTCTGTCCTTCTCTTCTCTGTCGCGGACTGTCGCTCTTCTTCTCCTCTAGCCGCAGCTTGCTCTTGCTGTCGGTGTCCTCCTTTCTCCGTAGCTCGCTCTTGTTGCTGCCTACCTCTGCCCTTACCGTGCGGTCTCAACTCCGTGTTCGTCTGTAGTCTCATGCTTGCTCTCTTGCCGGCTTCTTCTTCTGTTGTGCGGACACTGCTGTGCGAACTGCCTCTCTCCCTAACCGCTCCTCTCTGCTTCCTCAGTATTATCGCGCGGATTGCTCCTCTACCTGTTGTGCTTGTCGCATGGACTGCTCCTCTACCCGCTCTGTCACTAACGACAACTTTGTTGCCAGACCGCCCTCATTGCTTTTCTCCTTAACCGCCGCTCTCTGCTTCCTCACTACTTGTTAGGCGGATTGCTCCTCTACCCGCTGTGCTTGTCGCGCGGACTGCTCCTCTACCCGCTGTGCTTGTCGCGCCGATTGCCCTCTACTAGCTGTGCCGCTAACCGCAACTTCGTTGTCAGGCCGCCCTCTTCTCTTGCTACAATGGACCCCATGACAACCTCCTCTCTTCCAGCTCGAGCCGCTGCCCCCTCTCCTGAAGTTGGTGACGAGCTTCAGATCACCACCATCTCTCTCAGTGGGAAGCACAATTTTGTGGAGTGGGTGGATTCTGTTCGTCGTGTTCTACAAACTAAAGGTCTTCTTCATCAACTTACCTGGGACATACCCATTGATCCTACTGACGAATGGTTGCGTGATGATGGCCGGGTCCAATCTTGGATCCTCAATTCCATGGACACCGAACTCTATCGCATGACCATGTATCATTAGACCGCCAATGCAAATGTTCTAACCTTGCTTTGATACCAAAATGTTGTAGGGTAGGCTGAGGGGTTCACGAAACCTAGGACTCTAGGTATAAATGCAAAGGTGACTCTAGTATGAACCTAAGTGCAATGCGACCGTCAGTTACGACGACAAATAAATTTGAGCAATTAAATTTTCTAACACCACACAAATATTCAAAATTGAAAACAATTATTTAATTCGACAACTTTATAACGACTTTCCTCCGCTCGGAGGGTCAAAGCAAAGCGCGTGACGAATAACTTCTGCAAATTAATAGCGTATCGAAAATAATTTTCTACTAGCAAAAATCACAACACATATATTATTAATTCACCAATGAAAATGTCAAATCAAATAAGTCAATACCACAAAAAACTCACAAAGTAGCGGGCTGAACCGAGACACTGAAGAATTTCGGTCCGGATGTGTATATCGACGATCAAAGATGGAACCAGAGGCGCAACGATGATGTCGGTGGCTGTCCTCGGTGGAAAGTGGGGAGATCGGGCTGGAAACGGGTAGATCCGGCCATTAGGAGGAATATCCAGGCAGGAGAGGGTAGATCCGATATTTTGGGATCGGATCCGGGTGAGGGATGATGAACGAATGGTGGAAATAACAGATCGGGGTGTTACAACTTTAGATCTGAACTGATCTAAAATTTTAGGGTTGTTTGGGCGGTGGATCCACAAAAGGGGGAGGAAAACCAAGGGAAGAATTTAGGGTTAGTGGTGGCCGGCTGTAGGGGTGTGAGGAGAGGCGGTTGGGGGCTTACGTGGAGAGGGAGGGCTGTGGGTGGCCGACGACTGTAAGAAGAGGGACCAGTGGCCGACGGGTTGGGAGGAAGGGGGCAGACGGCTTGCTGCCGGCCGCAGGTGGTGCGGGCGGTATGGCGGCTGTTTGGGGCTTCGTGGAGGGTGCAACTAGGGATTTTGGAGGAGGGGGAAGAGGGCTATGGATGGGCAATACCTTGGGGAGGAGTTTGAGCGCCTAGGAGTCGTCACCTAGGGTTCAACGGCGTCGTCACCGAGGGGTGATCGCTGGAATCCGGGAATACTTTTCCAAAATTCTGCAATGACCTCATTTCATCCCCTACAACACCTATTTATAAGAAGAGAACAAATTAGGGCTTCCCATCAACGACTATGAGTGGCCGGTGGGGTCGACCACTAAATACATGATAATAAACTCAAAAAAAAAAAACTAATACGAGCATCTTCTCACGGGCTACGCCCGTGCTCGATGCTCTCGTGCGGCCTTCGGCCGCATTCAGGTGGGCTTCACCCGCCTCCGAACGGATTTCTCCCGTGCTCGATGCGTCGTTGCGGGTTGCGCCCGCATCAATGCAGGATGCACGCACATCAAGACGGGCAGTGCCCGCAATATATACATATGAGTACTCAAAATGACCGTAAAAAAATATAAATCAATATTAAAATTTTTATTTTATAAAAAAATTACGTTTTGTCGTAAAAATATTAATTTCACGCAATCTTTCTCTCCCTTCCCCATCTCTCTCCGCCCCTTTCTCCTCTCCCTTCCGCCATCTCTCTCCCTTTCTCTCTCCTCCCTTCTCTTTCTCAACCGTAGGATTTGTTTGATGCAGATCTAATGGTTAAAAATTAAAGTTTGGCGTGACTCAAAATATGTATATTGCTTTATATATATAAGATATGTTTTTGACTCGCGGATACGTGCCAGATGCAACCGTGGAGTCGGATCTGTGACCCGATCAAGTCTTCCTGTGCGAATAAATGAACGTGGGTCCCGCCTTGCAGCGAATCCCTCCAGGTGCACGATCTGATGGATCCCATCAGAAGGTATTCTGTACTGCGAGGTTAACAATAAATATTGCAGAGCACTGGACACAAAAAAATATATCATATTTAGGACATATAATACTATTTAATTCAGAACTGCTAAATCTGTTGATTAAAGATGCATTTGAAGGAGCAAAAGATTTGAGCTGCTTACTTCTCAAGACAAGGCCTTCAAACCATTAAATGTTCTTTTGCACTACACTACATGTACTCTGTAGACTGAAAGAGTCCACTTTTATTGATTTCAGGGGAGATTACCAATTGACAAGATGAAGATTACGCATCTTCTTTTTCCTGTAAATCACTTCAACAAGATGTGTATTGTATCATGTAATACTAGCTTTCACAAGAGAGGAAACATCATAGTTCTTCCAACATGTTTAAAAAAATTTGAGTTACCTTATCATCATTTTATACTAAGCCAAAACAGTAACTTTTTAAAGGACATTTGGGGTTTGATAGACATAAAGCTGATTGAGAGCATCACTTTTCATCCTCGGATTGATAAACATACATAGATGGAGAATCAGACAAATGTTTGTATGTTGAGGAGTTACACAGACAGGTGTGTACATGAGTTCAAGGAATTCAAAAACTGTGATGAATGTCTTCCCTACATGCAATTTTTCTTTCAGGCATTCCATAATTGAATTTACGTCCAACTTGGGTTATCTGACACAAAGCATGCTGATCTTGGAGGTGTCAGTTGGCACACCTGAAGATGGAAACGATTTCTTCAGAATCCTTGACATATAGGCTGATATAGCATGAAATTGTGGAGAAATTGAGTTGTATAAATTGCACAATATTTTCTATGAATTTGCTGTACTTAGGGGCAGGATAATTTGGATGTTGAAGGGAGAAACATCAAATTTATTCTTTTCCATATATCACAAAAATTCGGGGGCAAACACTTCTCAATTGTATTTTCCTTCCTACACGATGAAGATTTACCTTGTCATGAGTTCAAAGAGTTTGAAGTTGTTTATCACTGTTAGACAATGGACATCATGTTAGAGAAATTTTACCTGTGTGGGGTGAATGAGACATACAAAATCACTATGAAAGGTCATGGAGAACATGCCAAGTCTTTTTGAAATAAGAGCCACATTGCCCTCCGATCAACTTCCATTCACACAGTGAACAAACTTATAGGGGCTTAGTGGCGATTCCAGAGGATTTGGTCAGAAATAGATTTTTCACTTAGGCATTCACATGATTTTCGACAAACTTTCCAGAGCCCCTTAGTTGGAATATGCATACATATGCAATTCTCATGTGCGTACCCTCCCATTCTTTTGCATATCATTGTCCATTTCAGCAGGTTGTTTTGGCCGATTTAGTTGTTTATTTTGTGTCTTCATTTTAAATCCTTAATTTCCTTAAATGCAAGATATCTTGGGAAACCTACACCCTCTCTATTATCTGGTGGTTAGGGCATGTACTGACGGCTATTTCAATTGGAAGGCGATACCAACTGAGATTAGAATCCAGTTTTCAATAATCTTTCACCTAATGGGAAGATGGTATCTTATGGTTCCACGACTATCATTCAATAACAATACCCTAATTCTTGGGATGTTACTTATGTGCATACGTATAAATGCATATGCACATGCATGTGTGTGTACACATGTGTGCCTATATCTTTACTTTATTTAAAAGAAGTTCCGTATTGTGTAATTCAGAGTTTTTTTTTTCTTTGTAAAAGTAGTGTGCCCACATGCATATGATAAAATGGTGGGGTGGGATAAGAAGGGGTGCAGTGTGTGTTTGTAGGAGCATGTACACATACACGTGTACACATACACGTGTACACATACACGTGTACACATGCAGATACACTTACCGATAATTTTGTGCACACACGTGTGTATATGTATGTATTTACTTATATATATATGTATTCCGTTATCTTAATGCAATGAAAATGTTGTAAACCGATTGGGGATATCATGTTAATTGATGGAGGATTAGAACGAGCCTCGCACGTTCTTTTCACAATCAAGACAAATAGATCAAACATGAATTTAAAAATCATAGTTCTAGAGTTATTTTACCAAGTGCTCACAGATCGTACAATATCAAGATTCATTTATTTCTCAGGCTTAATCACATTAAATAATTGATGGAAAAATAACGACAAATCATAGATAATGAAAGAGATCCTGACAAGATTATCACTTAAGATGCTTAAATTAAGGCATAAAATTTATTTTAATAATTAGGAGTTTTTGAGATACAACACTCAAGCCTTTATCCCACCATAGTGACTCTCCGCATGTATTAGTTGTGTTGTCTTGTATTTCACACATGTATTGTATCGGCTTAATTGGAATGACCATCTAGTAAAACCATGAATAGGTTCGGCAATTCGAGATAGTTAGGGAAAGAAGGCAAAGCTATAAATGTTTAAATTGGCATTAATTAAAATAAGCATAGAATCCTTTCTAAATCACAGACAATAAAAAGAGGCATAGAATACTTTCAAAATTAAGGAGAGTGAGCCAAAAAGGTCAACAAACAAAGAACTTCTATTTACAAAATAATAATACTTTAAAATAAAACCCCGCATTAACCCTAAAGGAAGGCTGCCAAAATCGCAGAGGAACGAGAGCTTCTCGTTTCCCTTTGTTGGTCATCTTATACCATACCATTCCTCGCATGTTTCATGTTTCTCTTAGACGAGCCCTCTGAAGCATCAATGTCACAATTTTAGCCAGTAGTCGACGATCCATGCTGACCCGACGACCTACTTCCTTGCAAGTGTCACGGTCTTGTCCAACCGTCATCGACCTCGACAAAATATGCTGACAGTCTCTCTACCGCAGCGATGCTCATGCGACACGACGATGTCGGCTATTGTCGACCTCGACTCTATCTCAGACGACTATTTCAGCTTCGTCGACCCCCTCTATCATACTTTTGTCCACACTTACTATGACATTAACAACCTCGACATATTTAATACTTTCAGGAATTCCATCAGTCGTGACAAGCTTGCCATGGATCCTCTTTTCTGCTCAAAATTGGTATTTTGCCTGGGTTATTTTTCTCCCCAATCTCAATAACTCCTAATTATTTAAAACTATTTGAAAAGACATGATACCAATCCTCGCATGTTTCCGGTTTCTCTTAGACGAGCCCTCTGAAGGATCAATGGCACAATTTTAGCCAGTAGTCGACGATCCATGCTGACTCGACGACCTACTTCCTTGCAAGTGTCACGGTCTCGTCCAACCGTCATCGACCTTGACAAAACATGCTGACGGTCTCTCTACCGCAGCGATGCTTATGCAACACGACGATGTCGGCTATTGTCGACCTCGACTCTATCTCAGGCGACTATTTCAGCTTCGTCGACCCCCTCTATCAAACTTTTGTCCACACTTACTACGGCATTAACGACCTCGACATATCTAATACTTTCAGGAGTTCCATCAGACGTTACAAGCTTGCCATGGATCCCTCTTTTCTGCTCAAAATTAGTATTTTGCCTGGGTTATTTTTCTCCCCAATCTCAATAACTCCTAAATATTTAAAACTACAAGGAAAGACATGATGTATGTAAGCATTAATGTGATTATGACTAAAGATAGGGAACAATGGAGACAAAGGATCTGTATAGCCGACCCAAAGACACATAATATAATGTTGAAATGAGATAACAAAAATATGGAGACACTATGACGCGTCTCTGGATACTACAAACAATGCATCAATTCTCCTAGGGTTGAGAGAGCTCGACCTTGTTGAGAGCTCAAAAGGATTGGCTGCAACAAAACTAAAAAGCATTGATATGCCCCATGGCAAGTTCAGCACTCTCGTACACTTGGAATTTGATCTATATCTTCAGTAGTAGGGGAGGAGACCCGCTCCAAATTGTGTGCGTGTGTGTGTGTTTTTTGGGGGGGGGGGGGGGGCGATTGGGGTCGGTAGTGGGGGGCTCTCCATATAATAATTAAAGTTGTCATGATTCCGATTCGGTTTCGATTCTACTAAAATCGTGGACTGAAAGACACCAGTTCTTCAATTTAGAACTAAAACTTTATTTGGTTTGACCGGTTTTAGTTCTGGTTTTGGCATAACTTTTTGGAACCGTTGTGCCTACTGTTCTGGTTCTAGTATATTTTTAGAAACCGTTGTGCCTATGGTTCTGGTTCATCAAGAACTAAAACTAAATTATTCAGTAGCAGTTTTGTCTGATTATATGTGGTTCCAGTTCAGCCCGGTTCTATGTTGTTCCGTTTCAATCTGATTTTGTTTCAATTTCTATTGCATGAACTTAATGCGACAGAAACATCGTAACATCTACCCATTTTCTATCACCAAACAAGAAACGTTGGCTAGATTTTGTCCTACATTTCAAGCTCCACACTGCTGTTTTCACAACATTTTCGAATATCAACTATTGTGAATATCAAGATGCTCCTATATATATTGAAGTACAATAACATTATTTAATTTAATGAGTATGACAGAAATAAGAAAATACAAAATGTGGAAATTTGATTAAAAATATCATCAGACGTAAAATCAGTGAATACTCCTACATGAATTTCAACAAGAGGAGCACGAGGTGGAGGGTGGACTACTTTTGAATGTGAATTTCAACTAGAGGAGCACGAGGTGGAGGGTGGACTACTTTTGAATGTTATAGTCGGAGGGAAGAGGGACAGTACCCCGACCCGCTCATATGCGGGCGAGGGAGGGAAGTACAGTACCCCGACCCGCTCATATGCGGGCGCAACCTGTTCATATGCTGGCGCATCCCTTCATAGGCCAGCGCAACCCGCTCATATGCGAGCGCAGCTGCGCAACCCGTTCGAATGCTAGCGAAGCCCTTTAAGAGTCAGCAAACACGGGCAAAGCCCGTGCGGAGCTGCTCGTGTATATATATATATATAGAGAGAGAGAGAGATTGATAATGGCAGTATTGCGGATCAACAAAATAAAGAGTGAGATGGTATGTTGGAAGTGCATATCTTTTTTTCATTAAAGCTATGAAGAATTTGATTTAACATTTTTTTATTATATATTAAGGATTAAGTGTTGCAATTTGGTAGTGTTTCTATTTGTTCAATATGAATTTTTCTACGTTTTATCTTCTCTTTTTTTTAAAAAAAGGTGTATATATAATATATATAGACAGGAACATGTACATGTGTGCGTGTGTATATTGTGTATTTATATAAGTTAGTTTTTAATAACGTTGTACCTCAAAAGTACTCATCCTTATTTTTTTATTTTCCCGTACCACCGTACCAGATACATATCGTCCTCAATATTTTTACCTGTACGATGCTTCATAGGCTGTGACACATGCAGAGAGTAAAGCAACATAATATCATGCGGGAATAAGATAACCGGAATAAGGAGACACCGTGATGTGTCTTTAAATGCCAAAAGATGCATCTGAAATCTCCAAAGGAGTATATATGTGGGACAGCTCCGGCTGATTGAAAAGCTACATTCCAACCGCAGTCGCCGTTTTTACACCGTTTGAATACGCAACTTCGCGAAAAGCATTTTTCATAAACCAACGCTTTAGGGTGGTTGACCGTCTTCTCTTGTCAACCACCTCCAACGAAATGAAAGGAGTAGCCTCCAGCGAGTACCCTCTGACGTCGTTCTTCTTCTCTACTTTGGCGATCGACCTCCAACGAACTCTAGCGATTCGTTTAGCCTCCAACGACCTTCATTGAGTCGTGAAGCCCTTGTCGTACTCTAGTGAATCGACCTCTAGTGAGTAGCCGCCAACAATCAATCTCCGTCGGTCTTCTCCCCCGCTCTCTGCCTACGTCTCCTCTTCCGACCTAGGACCAGGCGAATGGGGATGTTTTCTTCTGTGAAAAGGATGAGTGGAGATGGGAAGAAGCTAACAAGGATCAAATTCCACGCCCATGGAGGTTACATATCACTATTCTCAAGGGGATTCATTGCATTACAGTGCAAAGCAAACACGTTTGCCTCACGATACTGGAAAATTCCATGAATCATCTACAACAACAACACTCAAGCCTTTATCCCGTTATAGTGGGGTCGGCTATATGGATCCTTTATCTCCACTGTGCTCTATCTTTTGTCATAATCTCACTAATGCCTAAGTACAACTGGTCTTTCCTTATAGTTTCATTCCAAGTCTTTAGTGGTCAACCCCTCCCTCGTTTAACATGCCTAATGACCAGACTCTCACAACACCTAACAGGTGCCTCTAATGGTGTTCTTTGTACATGTCCACACCATCTTAGGCTTCGTTTGTTTGGGCGTTTTGGCCGGCCGTTTGGAGCAAACGGCTCCGGGCAGCGGCTAACCAAATGGGGCGGCGTCTCCGTTTTCTCCGTTTGCGCTTGCAGCTAAGAGGAAAAGCTTTCCCGCCGCTCCGGTTTGATCCCCACCTCCCCCCTTCAGTCTCAATGCTCCTTTTTCAGCCGCCGGATGCTCCCGCCACCATCTAAACAAACGAAGCCTTAGTCGAGCTTCTCACATGTTCTCTGCAATTGGTGCTACTCCTGTCTTATCCCTGATACATTCATTCCAAATTTTATCCAGTCTCGTGTGTCCACACATCCACCTAAGCATTCTTATCTTCGCAACTATCATTTTTTGCTCATGTACACAATTCCCTGCCCAACACTTAGAACCATAGGAATCATCATCTCTGGCCCAAAAATTTAGGAATCCTGCTTGCTGTCTACCGCTGCATAATAGATAGCCAAAGATAACAGGAGATCCAACGGCTGCATCAGGAGATCCTACTACTGATAGGTGTTCACATTGTTTGCAGTTTTAGTATTGCCCTTTCCTTCATGGTTCTCTTCTAGTATTGGATTCAGACTTGGATTTCAGGATTATTCTTCATCCCATTTCCTGAGTATTCATACATGATCTTGATTTCTAAAAGTTGTTCTTTCATTTTCTGATTAACCAGGGTGCAATTTATTCTTTAAGCTGCTAACAAGCCACAAAAATTCGAAGTTTCTTCACTGCTCAAAGTTTCTTCACTGTGATGTTGGGTATGATATGAGGGTGCACAAATCAGAGACTACTAGGGTGGGAAAGGATAGCTTGAGACACTGATCCATATTCTATATGCAATGCAACAAACAATGATGGAGACAAATGAGCATGAACAATAAAAACAATCAACCCACACAATAATATGTAAAGGAGAAAACAAAGACATTCTGTTAGCTAAACAATTAATGGTTTTCCTCCCCTCAGAGGGCCAAAGAAAAGCGCGTGGCAAATAAGTCTCACTTGCAACTCACAAGCGATCTAGAGCAATCTATCTACAAACAATTTATCTAAGCAAATATGAGATCAAAGTGATAATATAATATTGAAAATAATAATCCCGTACAACAAGTAGCTCACCAAGTAAGGGTGCTGTCCAAAGCAATGGAGATACTGAGAAATGATGCGCTTTGACAACGATTTGAGGCAAAAACGGAGCCGGGATGATGAGGGAGACAACTGGATCTGTCTGTGGGAGGTGTAATCAAACTGGGGAAGGTAGATCCGGCTGTATGGAGGCGAATCCGGGTAAAGGAGAAGGTAGATACAGTTGTATGAGGGCGGATCCGGTCGTATGAGGGCGAATCCGGGCGGTGGGGAGGTAGATCCGACTGTATGAAGGAGGATTCGAGCTGCGGGAGGGTAGATCCGGCTGTATGGAGGCGGATATGTGCTTTTGGAGCAGATCCGATTATGGAGAGGCTTATGGTGGATCCACAGAAGGTGTGGTGGTTGGTGGGGTCGGCTGTAGCAACAGACAACAGTAGGAAAGGGCTGACAGTAGCATGAATCGGAAAACATGGGTGGCGGTAGTAGGAAACATGAGTCGTGCTGGTGGCGGTAGCAGGAAACATGAGGGGATTGGGTGGCAGTAGCACGAATAGCGACCGAGGCGAGTAGGGGCAGGCGGCTGTAGCAGAAAATAGGGAATAAGGGCGGCGGTAGAGGCTTTAAGAGGTGGAGGAAGATGGCTAGGGGTTAGGGTTACCTTTGGGGAGCAGGAGTCGCCACCTAGTGTTCCCACAAAGTTAACACCGTGGGGTGATCGTTGGATTCCGGGAATACACTTTCTCCAAAATCTGCCTTCAAACAGGCACCTACATCTCAATTTATAATAAAGAGGCACTAGGGCGTCCGAGCATCAACGATTATGATTGGCCAAAATGGGGTAGTCCGATTACATCAGAATAAAAACAAAACTAACAATATAATATATGAAATCATGTCGGAATGCGGTTCCTGGCGCATCTGCGGTGTCGTTCTGATCAAATCCTCCTGCGCGAGTACACGAAGGCGCCTTGCGGCGAATCCCTCCTGGTGCATGCTTTGATGGATCCCATCACATTGCCTCAAATGTATAGACAATAAACAAACCACAATGCCTTTGGGTGCGTCTCAGAGCCCACACCACTAGGCATTATTGATGTAGGGTAAAGTATGCATCTTTTGTCATGGTAGACAATCTTGTGTAATTTTCTTATTAAGCCCACAAAATTGTTTGAATTTTGATCCAGAATATAGCTATTAGATTGAAAACTCTCATGCAGTCGGTTTGCAAATGAGAAATAAATGGCAAAAGATCATACTATTATTGCAGTTTCTCTGAAGGACAACATATAAACTTGTTAATGTTTTATTATACTCAATTAATCTATCAAGTGGGACAAATATGTCCTTGTGTACATTATTTGTTTAGAAATGCCTACAAATAATATACATTTCAATGTTTTTGTTTTAAAAAATGATTTAAAAAAAACTCTTCCAAACAACTTAATTGAAACAACTCTATTCAATCAACATTTATGCACAGACTCTCCAATCAGTCTACATGTTTTTCATTACAGCATTACTGCATCCCAAACAATTCTATTCAATTAGTTCAATCATCAACTTTTTCATCCGCAATAATGGAGGCAAACATAGACATATTCTATTATTTTAACGCAATAAAAGGTCCAAAGTACTAAATAAGTTAGATGTTGTCTTGTGATTGCCGCAACTTCTGGCCACCCAACATGCTGTTTATTGGGCAGGTATAGCAGTATGGGGCCATTCACTACGTTGCCCCCCCTAGGATTTATTCTGAATAAATATGCAGATTTTGTTGATTAAAATAGATCTTGCTTTTTTGCGTTTGCCTAGAATCTATATTGCTGTTAATTTGAGGTTCTTCTCAATTCTGACTGTGTGTATATATATATACATACACTTATACAGGGGAATTATAGGGAGAGAATCAGTTCTCTCCCTAAGCATAGGTAACCGCATCATGACCACATCATGAGTGGACCGCCATTCTTTAATACATGTGCGATGAGATGTGTAGTCATGATAGCGGTTCTCTATGCTTAGGAAGCAGAGAACTGGTTCTCTCCCTAAAATTCCTCTACATTTACACACATATATATATAGGGTTATTTACCGGGACCTCCCCTCGAAGTTTGCTTAATTACAGCTTACACCACTCTAACTGTTAAAATTACAAATACCTCCCCTCAATGTTTACATTTCGTAACATCAATGCACAAAAGTAGCTCCTTCGAGTAAATCTTTAGGGGTTTCTTTTTGTGCATGGATGTTATGAAATGAAAACATTGAAGGGGTGTAATTATAATTTTGAAAGTTAGAGGGGTGCAAGCTGTAATTACGCAAACTTCAAGGGGAGGTCCCCGGTAAATAACCCTATATATATATATAAGGGCCTTGTCTAGTAATTCAGTCATTTCTTTAATATTTGCAGCTGCTGTATTGCACAAGCTTGAGCTGGAGCTTTGATGGTAGCACATTATATGCTGGGTACACTGATGGTCTCATTCGTGTTTGGAGAATTTCTCAATATTAACTCATCCGCCCTTCATTGCCTCTTCATATGTGACAGACTGCTGTAGCTGTAGGAAAAAAATCCCTATCTATCTCTGCATGTTTTGAACATTTGTTTTTCAATCCCTAGACCCTTGAAATCATGAAATGTTTTGGGATGTTTGAGCTGATTATTTTTGATGCATTTATGCTGGCACTTTGTTTTGGATTCCTTCTCCATTTCTTCCCTTTTAATACCTCTTTAACTTTGTTTATGTATACTGATTGCCTTAGCTTTCTGTGTATTGAAATTGTGTTAGTCTCTCTTCTTTGAACATATGCAGGAACAATTAGTGATGTGGTTGAGCAGTCTCTTTATTTAGGCTGTGTTTGGCGCGGCTTATCACGACTTATTTGTTCCGGTGTGGATGGACAAAAATGTCATTATCATACCAAAATCTTATGCCTCAAACTAGTTTGTTTTTTTGTAATTTTTGTGATACCAAACATACATGACAATTGATACTTTTTGTCCAACCTCACAGGAGCAAATAAGCTGCAATAAGCTGTGCCAAATGCACCCTAACGCTGCTTTTGAAGCGGCTTATCACAACTTATTTGTTCCGGTGAGTTTGGACAAAAATGCCGCTGTCATACCAAAATTTTATGGCTCAAATTAGTTTCTTTTTTGCAACATTTGCGACACCAAACATACATTCTATGACAATGACGTTTTTGTCCAACCTCACCTGAGCAAATAAGCTGCAATAAGCCGCGCCAAACGCTGCCGTAGTCTCAAAATAATTTGATTTACTTAGTATCCCATAATTAAGGCATTGTTTGTTTCGGCTGTTGCGGATCCAAAAAGGAGTTTGATAGAAATGAAATTTGAAAAAATAGCCGTTTTTGAAAAATGCATTTTGCAGTAGAAATTTGTGTAAATGGAGTTGGCGGAGTTGTTTGAAAAGCTGTTCATATAAACTGCATGTGGAAAATCATGCTTTGTAAATGCAAAACTATGAATAATTTTTTTAAGTTACACAACATAAAAATTAACAGTTATTTATCAGTGGTAGGTAGGTCCATTTCCTGAGAATCATGTGCTTATATATCATCTAAAAGGGTGAATTTGCAAAAAAACAAATATTTGTTCAAATCAATCTCCATACAACATTCATGACAATTAATCATATAATGAATAATTCATTCAGATTCTTTAAGAAATCACATAATCATTCTTCAAGACGATAGGTGGCCGATTTAGAAATTTAAATATTGGAGGCCGGACATCAACTTCCACCAATATAAAAAAAATTGAATGTCTCCATTTTATTGTAGCCGTTTTTTCTTCGTCCGATTACCGTTTTTGACGTATAAGTAGTTAAAATTTATTGTCTCGACGAGAGTAATTTAAAATCATTAATTATTTTGCAAAATTCTTGTGAGGGCCTTGAATACAATCTTACAATCAATCTGCGAGCCTAAGATTGTCTTAAAATATCATGTGTATAGTAGAATAATATGTGGTATGTCTTATAGTAGAAGAATCTGTGGTATCTAGCAATTTAAATATTGGAGGCCGGACATCAACTTCCACCAAAAAAAAAAATGAATGTCTCCATTTTACTGTATCCGTTTTTCCTTCGTCCGATCACCGTTTTTGACGTATAAGTTGTTAAAATTCACAGTCTCGACGAGAGTAATTCAAAACCATTAATTATTTTGCAAAATTCTTGGGAGGGCCTTGAATACAACTTTACGATCAATCAGAGAGCCTAAGATTGTCTTAAAATATGATGTGTATAGTAGAAGAATATGTGGTATGTCTTAAAGTATGATGTGTAGAGAAGAAGAAATCTTATAATCTGAGATAAGATATAAAGTTATTATGGTGTGTCATAAAAGTCAAGAAGGAATCTTATTATTTAAGATAAAATATAAAGTTATTATGACTTGTTGTAGAAGTTAATAATTGAATCTTATCACTTAAAACAAACATACCACACATTCTTCTACTTTACACATCATATTTTAAGACAATATTTCATTCTTTCCAATGCAAAGGACATCGTCACGGTGAAATCATTACCTTGATCGAATTGGAGAGCTAAAAGAGGGAGGGTAGAACGCACAACCATGAATGGCGAACACGACCATCTATCCTGAGCGTGAGGAAGATTGTGAATAGGAACAAAATTGCGTGGGCTGCTGCCACCTGTGCCGATTTCCCCATCCTCGCTCACGTTATCGCCTTCCTCGTCTCCGTCCTCTCTTACCTGATCTTGCAGGGAATAACTATCGGAATCGAAAAATCTGATACCGCCCCTCTGTTGCAGAAAAAATCGGCAACGATCCCCGCGGAGAAGATGCTAGCGGGAGATCTAATCGAGGAAGCCCCGTGGAAGAAGATGCTAGCATAAGATTTGGTCGAGGTAGTCCGTGGAAGAAGTTGCTAGCGGGATTTCTTCCGTCGTCGAGTGAGTCACGATATCTCTAACGGAGATTCTGCTCCCGCTAAGACCATTCCAATGCTCGTTTTCGAAATGACGAAAAGAATCATTCTCGAAACACATGAAAGACCGTTTCCACAGAAAAATCATTTTCGTAGCGGATTCCTAATTGGTTCCAAGCGGTTCTATACCCGATGCATCACTCTAACATGCATCCAGATATAGAAAAGTGTGCATTGAGGAATCTTTCTAGGTAGCCAGGCTTTACCTCTCAATCGACCCAAGCTCTCCACTCCCATGCCTTTCTTGGTCGGACCAACCCAACCGGCGATTTCCTACATGTCTTTCTTCATTTTGAGAGCAAGACAGAGAAACTTTTGCCTCTTTATGGATAACCAATCCCTTTTCCAATATAGTTGGGAGACTTTCCCCAAGAAACTCTTCCTTTCATAAGTGAATAGGGGTTCAAGTGTCTTGTGGATTAAGCATCTATTCAAGACATAGCAAGCAGTATTTACTGCTTAAGCCCAAGAAGACACAGGTAAATTCTTCAGCAAGTAAGGTTCTACCTGTTTGAATGAGTGTTCTATTCTTTCTCTCAGCCACTCTATTTTGTTGTGGGCAGAAAAACGATGTTTGATATTCCTTAACTTGAACAAAATTCATTCATTTTATAAGATTCAAACTCTGTTTCATGATCACTTCTGATCATAACCACAGAAGTGTTCATCACATTTTGAACATACTTATGAAAGCTGTGAGAGTTTGAAAGAACACCCAAGTCTATCTAGAATAGTCATCCACAAATCCAAGTGAATATGACTTCCCTCCTGAACTACTAACAGAAATGGGATCAAACAGATCCATATGGTTTAGATGTAGAATTTTTGAGTGCGTGCGGGCGTACAGGCGGGGGGGGGGGGGGGCTTGAATCCCTAGTTGATTTGGCTAGGTTCACTAACTAGAATATTTGACCTACCATGTATAGCCAGAGTCATGTCTGTGTCCTAGAGTTTATGCTAAGTCCTTAGTATCAACCCCACATGGACCAGCCAACAGAAGAAGCAGAAGACTCAAAGACTTAGAAGAAAATACAGTTCAGAAAAGTGAGTTTGACGTTCGTTGAACTCAGCTCGACGAAAGTTGTGCTCAGCTCAACGAACTCATAGTAAATTCTCTGAGTTCAGCTCGACGATATTCGAGCTCAGGTCGACGAATTTTGAAAGTTCAACTTCAACACATTAAGTCCAGAATACTTTCTCTGAACTCAGGTCGATGAAGTTATTCTATCAGCTCGATGAACTTGGAGCACAGAAATGGGAAGTTTTCCATAGAAAGCAGTTAGCTGAACTCAGGTCGACGAACTTGGTTCTCAGGTCGACGAACAAGAATTCCAAGGTCGATGAACATGATTTCTCTGGTCGATAAACTTTGATCTTAGGTCGACGGAATCTGTTCTCTGGTCGACGATTCCTGTGCAGTTCCAGACTTGGAATTTGCCCTCATTTTTGTTGAAGTTGGTGACCGGGCGGTCTGGCAGTCTGGCTTGGCGGGTTGATGACCGCGCGGTTTCGAAGTTACCCTTCAGCGGTTTGGTTGTTGTGTGTTGCTGTCTGAGGTCCAAGCGGTCTAGCGGTTTGTCTCTGGCGACTTGGAGACCGGGCGATCTAGCGGTCTCCCATGGCGATCTCTCTCTCTGGTAGTTGCCGAGCGGTTAGCCCTTCTGTCTAACCGCGCGGCTTGTGCGGTTTGTGTCTGTATAGTCCGCTTGTGTCCTGTAAATTTTTAGTCTCACATCTCTTATTTGTATTCTCTCTTCTCTCCTTCATTCTATATAAGGGAGGTCATACCTTTATAATAGACACCTTTTTCGGATAATAAAGTTTCAGTTAAACCACTTCCGGTTTGTTTTTTGTTCGTCTTTTACATGGTATCAGAGCACTCGATATTCTCCTCCTGATCCTGTGCGCCTTCCCTGTCCGTGCGGTTTGTTTCCTAACTGCACGGCTTCCCGTTGTCCGCGCGGTTTGTTTGCTAACCGCACGCCTTCCCTGTCTGCGCGGCTTGCTTCGCCCGTTTGCGCCCTGTCCGCGCGGCTTCTTTCTCTCCTTGTCATTGCCCTCTGTGTGTGCGACCTCTTTGTTACCTGTGCTAAGTCGTCGCCGCAACCTTTCGTCGCGACCTGTTGCCTTGTTTGGTCCTTGCTTCTGTTCGAGCGGACTGTCTTCTAGCCACTCGACTTCTATCCCTCTGCTCGAGTCTGCGGCTTGGTCGTGGCTTTTCTGGCCGCTGGTGTCTGTCATCGTGACCGATGCAACTATTCTTCTTCCTATCCGCGCGGCTTCTTTCCTAACCGCACGGCTTCCCGTTGTTTGCTCCTATGGCTCTTTCTGATGCTTCTACTGCCACCACCCCTGTCGCCAATCCGGCTCCGCCTCTTCCACCTACTCCTTCCGGAAACCTTGGCACCGTTTCCAAGCTTGTCGGCTCCAACTACCTGGATTGGAGCGTCTCTTTCACCTTTCTCCTACGCTCGCAACACAAACGCCACCATCTCGTTGATGACCCTCCTCCTACCACTTCACCTCTCTTTGATGACTGAGATGCGAGTGATGCGCTTGTGCGTACTTGGCTCGCTAACACCTATTCGATGAGTGCCTTCCCGTCATCCGTCATGATGAGACGGTCAAGGCCGCTTGGCTTCATCTTGTCGCTCTGTACTCCAAGGGGGCTCAGACGTCCCGCATCTATACGTTGTACGCGGACCTCTTTGCCCGTCCTACCTTATCTCCTGCTGCTGCCTACCAACAGGTTCAGGCTCTTGGAGCTGAGATTCTTCAGAATCGCCCCTTTTCTGCGGATTTGGCTCAAAAACACAAGCACTTCCAGGAGCTTCTGGTTGTGTGTTATCTGCTCCGGCTTCCTGATACTTATGACATGATCCGCCAGCAAATTCTGGGTGAGGCGTAATCTCCTACCTTAGATGCCACCGCTGCCCGCATCGCCGCTATCACCTCTCTCCTTCAGCGTCCACTTTGCCCGCTCCTCCACCGGACAACTATGCTCATCACACTCAGCGGAGTGGCTCTGGTAGCCGCAATCACCAGTCCGGCGGACGTACTTCTTCCCGTTACCTCTGCTCTCACTGTGGCCGCACCGGACATACTTCCGAACGCTGCTGGACGAAGCATCCCCATCTTCGACCCTCCGGTGACTCTTCCGTCTCCTCTTCCAAGCCGTCTGCCTCCATGGTCACATTCTCAGGTAGTGCCCACGTGGTGACTCAAGGTAAATGGCTTATTGACTCTGGTGCAACTAATCACATGACGGGCAATCCTCAGTTCTTCTCTCTACTCGAATAGCATGATCGGTTGCCCCCGGTCCTTGTTGCAGATGGTTCTCCCTCCCCGGTTCATGGGTCGGGAGTGGTTCATGTTACTCCGTCCCTTCGACTACCGGACACTCTCTATGTGCCCAAGTTTCCGTGCAATTTATTGTCGGTTACCTCTTTATGGAAGCAGCTTCAGTGTTCTGTGACGTTTACTTAAACTTCTTGTTCTTTTCAGGATCCGAGCTCCCAACGGACGATTGCTACTGTGACTGAGAGCGGCGGCCTCTACTTCCTCGATAACGTTTTCGCCTTGTCCGCCTTCTCATCTTCTTGTCCGGATCTTCTCCAGTGGCATCTCCGCCTCGGTCATCCTCCACCATGGCTTCTACATCAGCTTCTGCCCCACCTCCCTCCCTCCAGTACTCCTCTCCATTGCGACACTTGTAACTCGGCAAGCATCACCGTTCCTCCTTCCCGCCGAAGCAAGGTCGGGGCTCTAATCGTCCGTTTGATCTTGTCCACTCCGATGTCTGGGGACCTGCTCCTACCCTCACCATTGGTCGGGGTAGTTCTTATTTTGTAACCTTTATTGATGATTTTTCTAGATGTACTTGGGTGTATCTCTTACGAGATCGCTCTGAACGTTTCAATGTATGGCTCTCTTTTTATCAATTAATTAAAACTCAGTTTGGTATTTGTATTAAAATCTTTCGCTCTGACAATGCTAAAGAATATCCGAGTCATGCTTTTACCTCTTTTTGTGTGCAACATGACATTATTCATCAGACTAGCTGTGTTTATACCTCCCAACAAAATGGGGTGGCGGAACGCAAAAACCGTCACCTCCTCAATGTCGCTCGCACGTTGATGACCCAGATGCATGTCCCTCGCTCATATTGGGGCTATGCTGTTCTCCTTGCCTGCTACCTCATCAATCGCCTTCCCTCCACATTTCTCCATGGGAACACCCCATTCTTCATTCTGTATCCGGGCAAGGAGCCTTTTCCTCTCCCTCTCCGCATCTTTGGATGCACTGCATTTGTGCATGCCCCCTCTGCCACCCGTGATAAGCTATCCCATCGCTCCACCAAATGTGTCTTTCTGGGGTACTCCACCACTCAGAAAGGCTACTGTTGCTTTAACCCCATTCTTCGTCAGCAGTTCGTCTCCGCTGACGTTACCTTCTTCGAGAATGCCTCCTACTTCTCGGCTGACTCCTCTTCTCTTCCCCCAACTTCTGATTCTCCTGTTATTCCCTTTGTTCCCTCATCTCTTACTGCGATATCCACCCCTCCACCGTCTCCGTCCACTCCTCTCCCTCCACCTCTCTCTCCCACTTCTCCGCCACCGTCTCCCTCATCTCCGTCGTCGTCGCTCTCTTCTCTCTGGCCAGCTTTCTCTGCCACGGATGCTCTGGATGTCGAGGGACCCGCCGACCTGGATCTTCTTGTCGCTTTTTGCGAAGGGGTGCAGACATGTACCCTACACCCCCTTGCTGTTGTTGTTTCATATAATCGTCTTACCTCTTCTCGCAGGGCCTTTGCGCTGTCTATCTCTGCCACTGACACACCTCGTTCCTACCAGGAGGCCCTTGTTATTCCTCACTGGAAGATGACCATGGATGAGGAAATGGCGACCCTCACGGAGCGGGGTACCTGGACTCTTGTTCCTCCTCCCTTCGGTACTGATGTTGTTGGGTGTCGCTGGGTCTTTGTGGTCAAATTTGACCCGGACGGCACAGTGGACCATTATAAGGCTCGCCTTGTTGCTAAGGGCTTTACTCAGACCTATGAGGTTGATTATTTTGACACTTTCTCTCCCGTGGCTCGTCTCAGCACTATACGTGTCCTTCTCTCTGTGGCGGTCAATCGAGATTGGCTGATTTCCCAGCTGGATGTAAAGAATGCCTTCCTTTATGGTGATCTTCAGGAGGCCGTCTACATGGAGCAACCTCCTGGGTATGTTGCTCAGGGGGAGACATGAGTATGCCGGCTGAAGAAGGCAATCTATGGCCTCAAGCAGAGCCCTCGGGCTTGGTTTGACAAGTTTAGCGGCATCGTGGCGGCCGTTGGTTTTGCGCGCAGCTCTACCGATCACTCGCTATTTATTCGCAACACCTCCTCGGGACTGGTGGTTCTTGCTGTGTACGTCGATGATATTCTTCTCACTAGCGATGATCGGGAAGGGGTAGCCTTGACAAAGCGACATCTTCGTCAACATCTGGTCACGAAAGATATGGGCTCTACGAAGTACTTTTTGGGGATCGAAATCTCTCGGAAGCCCAACTCCTTAGTCCTCTCCCACCGTAAGTATGCCCTTGATCTGTTAAAAGAAGCAGGATTGACTGGAGCCAAACCTGCCCGATGGCCCATGACAATTGGAGAAGACAAAACCTGGACAAATGATTCGCCTCTTCTTTCAGATACTACGCGGTACATGCGTCTAGTTGGTAAGCTCATATACCTCACAGTGACCAGACCCGACATTTCCTCTGATGTGGGCAAGGTGAGTCAATTCATGCAAGCACCTAGGGAGTGTCATCTACAGTCCGCTTTGCGGATCTTGGAGTATGTCAAAGCAGCGCCTGGGAAAGGATTACTCTTTCAGAAGAATGGTCATCTGAGGGTTGATGCATACTCAGATGCGAGTTACGCTGATGACAAAGGGGATCGCAAGTCTACCTCCGATTTCTGCACCTTTGTTTGAGAAAATCTGGTAAGCTGGAAGAGCAAGAAGCAGTCTGTTGTTTCCAGGTCCAGTGCTGAAGCAGAGTATCAAAGTATGACATCGACCACTTGTGAGTTAAAATGGCTACGGGCTCTCATGCTGGATTTAAGAGAGTTCTACAACCATCCTCTACCTATATTCTGCGACAACAAGACTATCATATACATTTCCAAAAATCCGGTCTTCCATGAAAGAACCAAGCACATTGAGGTCGACTGTCATTTCATTCATGAAGAGATTTTGAAGCAACAAATTTGCACTCCCTTCGTCACTTCTAATAAAGAGCTGGCTGACATCTTCACCAAGGCAGTATCCGCCTCGTTTTTTCATATTTGTGACAAGCTGGGCATGATCGATATATATGCTCCAGCTTGAGGGGGAGTGTTGAAGTTGGTGACCGGGAGGTCTGGCAGTCTGGCTTGGCGGGTTGATGACCGCGCGGTTTCGAAGTTACCCTTCAGCGGTTTGGTTACTGTGTGTTGCTGTCTGAGGTCCAAGCAGTCTAGCGGTTTGTCTCTGGCGACTTGGAGACCGGGCGATCTAGCGGTCTCCCATGTCGATCTCTCTCTCTCTGGTAGTTGCTGAGCGGTTAGCCCTTCTGTCTAACCGCGTGGCTTGTGCGGTTTGTGTCCGTATAGTCCGCTTGTGTACTGTAAATTTTTAGTCACACATCTCTTATTTGTATTCTCTCTTCTCTCCTCCATTCTATATAAGGGAGGTCATACCTTTGTAATAGACACCTTTTTAGGATAATAAAGTTTCAGTTAAACCACTTCCGGTTTGTTTTTTGTTCGTCTTTTACAATTTTGTCCCTATTCTTTTGCAGTAATTCTTGAATAATTAATGCTTATATTCTCTGAATATAGCCGTTAGTGGCAGCATTGGTTATGGTATTCATCAGGAATATTACTTATCGTTTTCAATGTGACAGTTGAGAAAACTCATTAATGAAATTATTCTCCAGCCGTATTTCATTCTCCAGGCAGTCAACATTCAATGCAGGAATTCAAAATTCAAAAGGAGAATACGACTGAAGATATAAAAGAGATTTTTTCTCTTTTCTGAAGACATGGGTCTTGACAATAATACACAGAGAAGATCTACAACAAAAATATTCTGAACCTTCATCTGTACATAAAACACTTTGTTTTCTCCTTGACATTACTGAAGAAGAAGAACAATCATCAAAAATCAAGAGTCTTCTTCAACTTCATTCCAGGAGCTTTCAAGGACAACATATTCATATCAGTCAGAAGTTTCTGGATCAACATTTTCAAGTCAAGGCTGAAGACAAAAGACCTACACCTTGAGCAAGGCTTCAATTGATTTTTGGAGAAGCCTTAACAACAACAAATCCACTTGTCTTCTCTGTTGAAAAGAGAAAGAGAAGACACCATCAATCTCTCTCCCCCTCTGTATAAAGGGCTTATTAACTCCCTTTAAAAGTTTATTTTGGTTGCAAGTCTCCTGATCAAAGGAGTTGAGTTGGTTTTTGAGCACCTGATCAAAAGCTCAAAGGTAGCAGTCACCTGATCAAAACCTGCTAGTGGATTCCTACCAGGGTGGTAGAAGAGTGGATGTATCCAGGTTGGGGAACCACTATAAAAGTTCTTGTGTTGTCTGGTTGCCTTTTTTTGTTTTTGTTGTGGCTGTGATAGATTAGGTTATCTGTGTTGTGATTAGATTAGATTAACTTAGGTTTCTATTGCTTTCTGGTAACCTTGGTATCTCTTATTTCATTACTCTGATATTATAATATAAAAAACAAAAAGATTTCAATGTACTCTATTCACCCCCCCCCCTCTAGAGTAAATTAGGTCTAACCCTATCTTTCAATTGGTATCAGTACAGTTCCCTTGGGTTATACAAGCTAACCCTTGAACTAAAAGATCCTGCGTTAGACATGATCTTTATTTCTCTTAGGTTTATTTATACACAACATGACACAGAATAAGGATTATGCAAGCACCAGACCTCCAGTCTGCAATTTAAATAAATTTGTAATCTGGAAGGCAAGAATCAGATTGTATATGAATTTCATTGATGAGGACATCTACAATTCCATTTTGACAGGTCCTCCTCAACTAACAGCTTCTACATCCACATCAACTTCAAGCACTCATGCAGTTCCACCACCTGAGTGGACTGATGCTCAGAAGAAAGCCAAAATAGCTGATGCAAAAGCTATGCATATACTGGCCCAAACCATGTCAGATGACATCTTCCAAAAGGTGGCTGAGTGCACCTCTGCAAAAGCAATCTGGGACTCTCTCAACCAGATGGTTTCTGGCTCTACAGATGAGAGAAAAGTTAGAAGATCAACTCTCATCTCACAGTATAAGAACTTCAAGAAAGATGAAGCTGAATCTGTTGGTGACATGTACAATAGATTAAGTGTAATTATCAGTGATTTGAAGACCTTAGACAAAAACATCTCTCTCACAGAGATGAATGACAAGATCCTAATTTGCTTCCCAAGCTCATGAGATTCCAGGATCTGACCAATCAAGGAGGCCAGAAGTTTGAATGAGATTTTCACAAAATCTCTCCTGGGAAAGCTCAAATCTTATGAGTAGTTGATCAAATCCAGGGAAGCTGCAGAAAAAAGGACTCCTCCACCAGCAAAAAAGGAGCAGAATATAACATTCAAAGCTGCAGAAGAGACTGAAGCTTCAACAGTCAATGAAGAATTGATGAGTCTCTTTGCAAAGAGATTCTACAAAATGACTAGGAAGGACTTCAGGAGAAAGTCATCCATGAATGATGACAAGCCCAGATATGATAAAACTCCTACTAAAAATAGTATGTTTTGGTGCAGGAAATAAGGACAGTTCATCTCAGAGTGTCCTGAGAATCATAAGAAGGAGAGGAGAAGAGAAAAAGACTCCAGAAGTAAGCAATACAGTAGGCCTTCCTCCAGCAAGTATAAAAAGAAAGAGAAGGGCTTTGTGGCGGAAACATGGAGTGACACAGAAGATGAATCCACATCTTTCAGCTCCAGTGAAAAGGAAGAAGAGGCCAAGGCAAGGGAAGTCTGCCTCATGGCTATCAATGCCTCTTGCAGCCCATCAGATGCTGAAGAAGAATCTGATAATGAAGAAGCTTTAGAATCAGAAGCAGATCAGGTACTATCATCATTTAATTATAGTTCTGATAGTTTTAAAATTGAATTCAAAACCATGTGTATAGATTTAATTAACTCTAAAAAAGAAATCAAAATGCTTAAGGAAAGATTGTCTAATCAAGAAGATTTGATTTCTGAAAATATTAAACTTAAAGATGAACTAACATTAGCTCAAGAGAAAATAATTTCACTAAAATCTGAATTAGCTGAGGCTAGGAAACTTGAAGAATCCCTAAATGAGAGAAGTATCAAGTTGATGGACATCACAAGCACAGTCAATGCCAGACTTAATGACAAGCTAGGCTTAGGTGCATCATTAAGCCAACCCCCACTTATTCAGAAAAATATATTAACTACACCCATAAAATTTGTATCAGAAAAGGGAAAGGAAAAGTTGGATAATAATAATGTTAAACAAATTGAATCAAAACCAAAGAATAAGAAAAGAAAACAAAATAAGAAAAATTCAAATAAAAACAATGTTCCGCAGATTTCGTCGAACGTAGATCGACGAAATATGTACAGTTCGTCGAACTCCATTCGACGAACTCTGAACGCAGATTTATATAATAATTATTCGTTGAACTACGATCGACGAAACCAGTATGGTTCGTCGACCAGAGATTGACGATTTTGGTGCTCAGAAAATGACCTTTATCATTCTCTGAGTGGAGTTCGACGAACTCATCCCAATTCGTCGAACTCAGGTCGACGAACTCACCAGAATTCGTCGAACGCAGTTCAGTATAACAAAAATCTTAATTTTTCTAAAACTTATAACCAACCAAGAACATTTAATAATCAATGGATAATTCCACCTAGAAAATATCATCCTTTAGGATATAAAAGTCAACCTGAATGTTCATTTATTTCCAGTTTTAGTTATGTAAAGAAAGAAGGACCCAAGATAACCTGGGTCAGGAATGGCTAATCTATTTCATTGCATGTGAAAGACTGTCCTACCACAGAGCAATAATGATATCTGGATAGTGGTTGTTCTAAGCACATAATTGGAAATAAGGCCAACTTAACACATTACAAGGCAAAGCTAGGACCAAAAGTAATATTTGGTGACTCCAATTGTGGCCAGACTGAAGGCTATGGACAAGTCAAAGTTAGAGCTGTCACCTTCAGGAATGTTGCATATGTAAGTGGACTGAAGCATAACCTTATCTTCATAAGTCAATTATGTGATGAAAGGTATATGTATCATTTACTAAAATCTCCTGTATTATTACTTCTTTAGAAAATCATGTAGTATTGACTGCACTAGAGTAGGAAACATTTATATTGTTAACTTCCAGTCAGCTAAATCTAAAATTTGTCTGTTTAATTCAACTAGCAACAATAGTGACCTTTGGCATAGGAGACTAGGTCATTTTAACCTGAAAAATATTGTCAAACTATCTAGGGACAACCTTGTTAGAGGATTGCCTTCTTGCCACATAAGAAGGAAAGCCTTTGCAGGGCTTGTCAATTAGACAAGCAAACTAAAAGTAGTTTTAAATCATTAAATAAAAGTGACTCACCTAGGATACTGTACTTACTACATATGGACCCTTTTGTCCCTATAACAGTACAAAGTCTAGGAGGGAAGTCTTATACTTTAATGATTGTAGATGACTTCTGTAGATTCACTTGAGTTTTCTTTCTGAGATCTAAGTCTGATAACTTCAAAGTTCTTACAGATTTTCTCAAGAACATACATATTGAGTACTCTACTCCAGTTGCATTGATCAAAAGTGATCATAGTACTGAGTTTGAGTCTCTTCTTATACAAGAGTTCTGTAGGAAAGAAGGTATCAGACATTGTTTCTCAGCTCCCAGAACACCTCAACAAAATGAGATTGCTGAAAGGAAGAATAGAACCCTAATTGAATCTGCATGCACATTACTTGCAGATGCTTATTTGCCATATCATTTTGGGCAGAGGCTGTAAGCATAGCAAATTATATACTGAATAGAAGTCTTATACACAAGCTTAAGAATAAGACTCCTTATGAGCTACTAAAAGGGAAGAAACTTAAAGTAGACTACTTTAAATTTTTTGGATGTTTATGTTATATACACAACAACAATAAGAAACACATTAGAAAGTTTGAAGTCAAGGCTGATATGATAATTTTTCTTAGATATGCCCAAGTAAGCGAGGCTTATACGGTGTATAATAAATCTATCTTAAAAATTGAAGAATTTATCCATGTTTATTTTGATGAGACTAACATGTTTTTCAAGGAGAAGACTTCTTCTACCAATGAATCTTTGCAGGAACATAATTTGTGTGAGAAGCTTAATGAACTGACCCTCACCAATGAGGCAGTTAGCCATCCTTCTCCACAAGGCACTGAAGAAAGTGAAGAAGAAGACATTGAAATCAGTGATGAACCAACAATAGCCAACCTAATTCCACAAGAGGAATTTATTCCCCAAGCTGTTGAACAACCAACTCCATCCACTGAATTTGTCACACTTAGAGATCACCTCATATCTCAAGTGATTGGAGACATGTCAGTTGGTGTGCAGACAAGGCATCAACTCAACCAAGATTTGACGTATGTCTGCTTCATATCTCAAATTGAGCCCCAATCCATCAAAGATGCCGAGCAAGATCCACACCGGACTATTGTAATGCAAGAGGAGCTCAATCAATTTGAGAGATGCAGAGTTTGAGACTTAGTTCCAAGACCCAAAGACTACCCAGCCATTGGAACTAAGTGGGTACATAGAAACAAGCTGGATGCCCAAGGTGTCATCATAATGAATAAAGCAAGGCTGGTTGCTCAAGGTTATAGGCAAGAGGAAGGGATTGACTATGACCAGAATTTTGCTCCTGTTGCAAGGCTGGAAGCAATCAGGATTTTCCTTACATATGTTGCCTACAAGAAATTTAAAGTCTATCAAATGGATGTCAAGAGTGCTTTTTTGAATGAAGAACTTAAAGAAGAGGTTTATGTTGAACAACCTCCAGGTTTCATCTCTCCAACTCATCCATTATATGTCTTTAGATTGCATAAAGCTCTCTATGGTTTAAAGCAAGCTCCAAGAGCTTGGTATGAGACCTTAGCTAGCTTCTTGTTAGAACATAAATTTTCTAAAGGCATAGTAGATAGAACATTATTCACTAGGCACCATAAGGATCGAGTTTTGTTGGTACAAATTTATGTAGATTATATTATATTTGAGTCTACAGATTCCAAACTATACAAGAGGTTTTCTGACCTCATGCATTCAAAGTTTGAAATGAGTAGCATGGGTGAGCTCTCCTACTTCCTTGGTCTCCAAGTGAAGCAGCTACCTGATGACATCTTCATATCTCAGGCTAAGTATGCTAAGGATCTTATCAAAAAAGTTTGGAATGACAGATGCCTCAGCAAAGAAAACACTCATGACCACTAATGATGTAATAGATTCTGATGAACATGGGAAACCTATTGATCAGAAGATATATAGGGTCATTGTTGGGTCCCTACTATACCTTACAACAAGCAGACCTAACATAATATTTACTACATGCATGTCTTTGTGCTAGGTTCCAAGTGAACCATAAATAATCTCATCTAGTTTTCTTAAAAAGAATTTTGAGATATATAAAGAGTTGTCCTAGTCTATGACTTTGGTATCCCACTGAGTCAGAGTTTGAGTTGATTGGATACTCAGATGCTGACTTTACTAGATGCAGAGTAGACAGAAAAAGTACCTCTAGAACATGTCAATTCCTTGGTGCTAGATTAGTCTCCTGGTTTGGCAAGAAGCAGTCATCTGTGTCCACATCAACTGCTGAAGCAGAATATATAGCAGCTGACAGTTGTTGTTCCCAGATGCCGTGGATTCAGAACCAACTCCTGGACTATGAGTTCAACTTAAATAATTCAACTATACTATGTGACAACACAAGTGTTATATCCATATCACAAAATCCAGTCCATCACAGTAGGACTAAGCATATAGACATTAGGCATCATTTCATTAGAGAGTGTGTAGACAAAAATAAAATTAATCATGTGTATATCTACACTGATTTACAAAGGGCAGATATCTTCACCAAACCTTTGGACGAGAGGAATCATATGTTCTTCATAAATCAGCTTGACATGATAAATGGAGAAACCTTAATTTGATTTCTGTCTATGGTTAACGAATTTTTTAAAGTTCGTCGAACGGAGATCGGCGAACTGGGAAAAGTTCTAGAGAAATTCGTCGAACGAAGATCGACGAATTCTCTATAAGTGAAGCTATTTTCGTCGACCGGAGATCGACGAATTTGCCTCAGAAAACTTTCGTCGAACGGAGCTCGATGGAATATTTTCACATCTTCTGACAGAGATCGACGAATTCTTTTGACTCTAAAATATTTCGTCGATCTCAGATCGAAGAATTTCTATTTTTCGTCGAACGGAGTCTGTCGGTTCATATTCTGAAAACCTTATATCTAGGTTTTCTTCGACCTCCGTCCCGCACTTTCAGTTCATTTGCACTTGATCTTTGTTTCTCTCTTGCAGGTGCATCCATGGCAATTCTAGCAAGTGCTCTTTCCACCATGAAATTCAGCATGAGTTTCGATATTGATTTTGACTCCTTCCAGTTCTCTGACCCAATCTTAATAGAAATTCTGAAGATATTTGAAGATCAACATCTGAAGCAATTCATGACACTCAGAATAAAGATTGCAATGACATAAATCATGGAATGGGTCTTTACTTCATCAAACTCTGAAGATGACATGACAGGAACTATTTCTGGTAATCAAGTTTCCCTTTCCCCGAATGTACTAACCGAAATCTTCGGTCTATTGAATGGTGCTGATGACATAGAAATGGACTTTGAGGAGTATAACAATATGTTAATCAAGATGGGTCATTTTGGAGATAACCCTAACAAGTTGCTAAAAAAGAACTTGTCTGTTAAATACAAGTTCTTAGATGTAGTCGGGAAGGTGCTGTTAGGGAAGCATACAACACATGACTACATCACCAGGCACCAGTTCTTGGTGATGGGTGCCCTGGTTGATAAGAAAGGTATTAACTGGGGAAAGTTATTATTTGATCTGATTAAGAAGAAGGACAGCAAGAAAGAAGTCTGCTTTGGACGGGTTCTGGGGATTTTTCTATAGGAAAAGGCATCTGAACATATGGTTTTCACACCAGTGTTCATAAATGCCTCCAAGAGGCTAACCTCTGCCCTGTTTGGATGATGAGAGAGGAGGATCACAAAGCCCTCCAAGGCTTCCTCCTCCTCCAGGCCTTCTGAGAGCACAAGGGTCGTCATAGCCACTCCTCCCCCCCCAGAAGAAGTTCCTTCCACCTCCACCATTCATTCTCTACCTCAACCTCAACCACAACAACAACAAGTTCACATTCCAACTCCAGTTCCATCTCCTGAACATTCTCCACCACCACCACCATCTCCACCTCCATCTTCTCCCCAGATACATATCTCTGATATACCATCCTCCTCCATGCAGGAACCCTCATTCAACCTCCTGTCATCACCACATAAATCATCACAACCATCCCCACATCAATCTCCTTTACAATTTCCACATCAATCTCCACTTCCACCCCATTTAACTGTCACAAACCCTGATACATTTATCTCCTCCCACACTTTCAATCTATTGTTTCCTCCACCATCTCCACATCAGGAACCCATCTCTTCCCCCGCAACAACAGTTCCCCTTTCTACAACTGCAATTCCCTCTGTCCCCTTCCCTCTACTCATCTAAACTGACCTTCCATCTACTGTACCTGACTACACATACACAGATATGTCCAGTGCATTTTCTGTCTATTCAAATTGTGGTCATCACAATCCCTACTCCTTCACTGCTCCAGAATCCCTCTATCTTAACTTTTCTGACATTGCTAAAGATTTGCTAGCATTCATCTCTCCCACACTTAATAAACTTTTAGCTAATGCTCTAGCACCTCTCACTGCCTCCATCAATACTCTATCTGCTCAAGTTGATGCTCTATTCCCTGTCCCTTCTTCTGGGGCACTGGCTCCAGGGTCCCCTGCAGCTAGTTAGGGGGAGTTACTCTATGATGAAGAAGCTCCAGTGGTGACAAAAGCAACAACAGTAGTAGAAGTAGCAGCAGCAGCAGAAACAGCAGAAGCAGCAACAAATGAAATAATGTCTGATGATTCTTCAGAGGAAACAGCCACTCCTACTGAAATAGTAGATTTAATTGATTCAGATACAGAAATGGATGAGCCAGTTATGGCTGAAATTGATACTGCTTGTGATTTTATTCTAAATCACACAGTTAATTTAAATTCTTTATTAGAGTTATTCAATTTTGTGCACAAAGATATTCTTCCCAGCTCCTTTTATCAATATTCTTTGGTCATTGTACCATACACTACACCTATAAGCCCCACAGATGCCAAGCAACTTAAGGCTATTTTTGCAGCAACAAAGCTACCAACTGTACAATTCCCCTCCAAGGAAAATTCTTCTCCAGAAGCCATCTCAGCTCCAACATATAAGATGGATGACAGTCCACTGCCATATTTGGATGAAATCATCATGGCAGATATAGAAGAAGAGAATTTGTTAATTGCTGAAAACAAAACAGTTGCTGAAAATAAAACAGTTGCTGAAAGCACTGCTAGAACAGTTGTTCTTGAAGCTCCAGAACCTCCAGCACAGCCTCAGGCTGAAAAGCCTATTGACAAATAACTTCTGAAAGCTTTGGATGCCTTATATGATGATCCTTAAGGCTCCTCTGGAGATGATGAAGATGACAATGATGATTCTGATGAGAACACTTCTGCCAAGAAGAAAGTTTCAAAGAAAAGGAAGGCCCCTCCAGTTGCTGTTCCTAAGCCAAATCCAACTCATGATACTCCTTACTATATCCTTCAGAAAATTACTCCTTATCCTGGGATGCCAGCCTGGATGTGGCTGTCCAAGAATCAGCAAAAGGAAAGAAAGAAAAACAGAAGATATTCTCCTCCTCCTCAGAGACATTGGAAAGGACCTCCTCCTCCACCTGTTGCTCGTGCTTCAGGAAACATCTCTCAAATGTCTACCTCATACACTCAAACATATCATAGACAACAAGGTAGATACTCTTCTCATCATGGAAGCAGCCAGCAGAGGTACTCTTCAAGCAGGCATCAACATCAGCAACAACAATATTATCAGCAACAGCAACAACAAGTTCCTGAACCAGTAAAAGCTGACAGTCCTAAGAAGCCAGAGTCTCCTCCCATTCCCTTTGCGGATCCAGAGACAGAGACAACTGCTAGGATGGTCAGGTTTCAGGAACTGGTTGGATTATCATTGATAAACAAAGCTAAAGTTGAAGGAAAAGATCCATCACAGTATTTTACAATGTCCAAATATAGAAAAGAAGAATTAAACAGGTATGAAAAAACTAACAAATTCTTTAATGTATATGCCTATATGAATCTACATCCAGAGGCTGTTGTGCCTAGAGCTACATCTCTCAATATCATTGGAGCTGCTGATATTACTATGACCAAGAGTCAAGCAGCTAATCCTAATAGAGAGATCAAATTTACATAACCTGCTGAACAGGAAAAAGAAGACAAGCAAAAGGAGAAGATGAAGAAAAAGAAGTTATTTATATTCTGTCTAAGTTTCTGTCTTTCTGAACTCTTTATTTATGTACTATCACAAAGCTTCTGTGTAAATATTTGCTGATGTTCTAATTTTTCTGCCAGATATGTTTTCTGCTTTGTGATTATTTTTATTTCATTTGTATTAGTGACCTCACCCAAATAGGGGGAGATTGTTGGATCCCTAGTTGATTTAGGCTAGGTTCACTAACTAGGATATTTGACCCACCATGTATAGCTAGAGTCATGTCTGTGTCCTAGAGTTTAGGTTAAGTCCTTAGTATCAACCCCACATGGACCAGCCAACAGAAGACTGCAGAAGACTCAAAGACTTAGAAGAAAATCCAGTTCAGAAAACTGAGTTCGACGTTCGTCGAACTCAGCTCGACGAAAGTCGTGCTCAGGTCGATGAACTCAGAATAAATTCTCTGAGTTCGGCTCGATGATATTCGAGATCAGGTCGACGAATTCTGGAAGTTTAACTTCAATACATTAAGTTCAGAATACTTTCTCTGAACTCAGGTCGACGAAGTTATTTTATCAGCTCGACGAACTTGGAGCACAGAAATGGGAAGTTTTTCACAGAAAATAGTTAGCTGAACTCAGGTCGACGAACTTGGTTCTCAGGTCGACGAACAAGAATTCTCAGGTCGATGAACAAGAATTCTCAGGTCGACGAACATGATTTCTCAGGTCGATGAACTTTGATCTTAGGTCGACGAAATCTGTTCTCTGGTCGACGATTCCTATGCAGTTCCAGACATGGAATTTTCCCTCATTTTGTCACTATTCTCTTGCAGTAATTCCTGAATAATTAATGCTTATATTCTCTGAATATAGTCGTTAGTGGCAGCATTGATTATGGTCTTCATCAGAAATATTACTTGCCATTTTAATGGGACAGTTGGAGAAACTCATTAATGAAATTATTCTTCAGCCATATTTCATTCTCCGGGCAGTCAGCATTCAATGCAGGAATTCAAAATTCAAAAGGAGAATACGACTGAAGATATAAAAGAGATTTTTTCTCTTTTTGAATATATGGGTCTTGACAATAATACACAGAGAAGATCTACAACAAAAATATTCTGAATCTTCATATGTACAGAAAACAGTTTGTTTTCTCCTTGACATTACTGAAGAAGAAGAAGAACAATCATCAAAAATCAAGAGTCTTCTTCAACTTTCATTCCAGGAGCTTTCAAGGACAACATATTCATATCAGTCAAAAGTTCCTGGATCAACATTTTCAAGTCAAGGCTGAAGACAGAAGACCTACACCCTGAGCATGGCTTCAATTGATTTTTGGAGAAGCCTTAACAACAACAAATCCACTTGTCTTATCTATTGAAAAGAGAAAGAGAAGACACTATTGATCTCTCTCCCCCCTTTGTATAAAGGGTTTATTAACTCCCTTCAAAAATTTATTTTGGTTGCAAGTCTCCTGATCAAAAGACTTGAGTTGGTTTTTGAGCACCTGATCAAAAGCTCAAAGGTGGCAGTCACCTGATCAAAACCTGCTAGTGGATTCCTACCAGGGTGGTAGAAGAGTGGATGTACCCAGGTTGGGGAACCACTATAAAGTTCTTGTGTTGTCTGGTTGCCCTTTTCTTTTTGTTCTTGCTGTAGCTGTGATAGATTAGGTTATCTGTGCTGCGATTAGATTAGATTAACTTAGATTGTTATTGCTTTCTTGTAACCTTGACATCTCTTATTTAATTACTATGATATTATAATATAAACAGCAAAAAAATTTCAATTTACTCTATTCACCCCCCCCCCCCCTCTAGAGTAAATCAAGTCTAACCCTATCTTTCAGGGGGGGGGTGCGTCCGGTTCCTCTCCTGTATGAGGGGTAAAAGGGGGGAGGGAAGAGAAAGAAAAAGAGGGGGAGGTGAAGGAAGGGAAAAACACTGATACACAGTGCTTCATATATATAGTGAGAGAAAAACATTGTGATGCAAATCTTTACCACAACGAACAGATTAAATTGAGGTTATGAGCCGTTTTTTATCATGGCGGATCAAAAATGTTAACTATTTATGATCTTCACGACAAAAAAACTGTATATGAGAACTCTATTTCATAGCTTAACCCTAAACTATACAGGGATAAATTTAGCTTTTTCATATTAATGATAAAAATAAGATCGATTGTCCACGCAGAGCAATATGTGATCATTGATCCATTTCAAATTTTCAATCAATTAAATTCCATTAGAAAGCAAAAGAAGGACCATGGATGACTTTGATCATCGACGATAATATTCCATTAATATTTGTATGCACGGAGACAACAAAGGGTGGTAAGTAACTGCAACCTTAAGAATCTAACCGACACACAACATCTCAAGCAACTCAAATCTTAAGGATCCTGGATGCTCTGACCACCAGATATTCCCGCTGGTGGCATCTCGACCTATAGTCTTATAATCAAAGATGTAGGGCTCAGATATCACTCTGTTCTCGAATGACGTCCATATTCTCTTCTAATCCTCTTTTTTTCTTCTCATCCTTGCTCAGATATGGCTCTGTTGTCAAATGGCGCCCCTTTCTTCCTCATTTCCCTACAACATTCAATCCCTAAATTAAGCCGACAAAGAAGAATAGATCAAGCCCAGTCTGTAGAGAAGGAAGTCAGAAGGGCGGTAATTAAGCAAGAACTCAGGAACATCTCTCAGTCTTGTTTCACAAACCCACTCCTCACAGAATGAGTTGCAACGATCAAAATATCTAAAATTATTGCTATAAATTTACATATTAATACTTTACATAAATAATCATATCATACAAAAAACAATCACTCCTCCTAATCCTAAAAAACATAACTTTTAATTTAGTATTGCACAAATCAATCAATGGATTTTTTTTAGAAAAAACTCTGTTCCTGCTCTTCTCATCACAATCAGTATCTAAAAGAGTCAAAACTGACCCTTCTGGCGACGTCCAAGATTCTGGCGACGTCCAAGATTCTGGCGACGTCCAAGATTCTGGCGACGTCCAAGATGCTAAATTTGGGAGTTCTGATTCATCCAAACAAGATGGAACTGGAGAAGTTTGATGTCAAATTCGTTGCTTAAAACTATTCAGGATGAATGTAAAATGTTTCAAAAACTATTCAGGATGAATTTTACAAGCTTACAAAGGAGTTCCAGAAATAACGTCCCTTATCAAATTTGTTCAGGATGAATGTAAAATGTTTCAAGGCCTTCTATGTACAGTCGCAATGCTCCCACTACTAGTCATAATAACTAGGCTGAGGGTGACAAAGTACTCCATACAACACAAGAAATTGGTCTCCATAATTGAAACTTTAAAGCTCAGGTTTCATACATTTGATTATTTTTTAATCATATTTGATCCCTCTCTTATCGTATGCGATCACTTTCTTATCATGTGTGATCACTTTTTTATAATGCGCACGCAATTGTATAATTGATCACACATGATAACTTGTTTAACAAAATAACATTGGAAACCAAATTACATTAAAAGGATGGAGCCACATTCATGTCATCTTCAACATAATTCACACCAAGGCAACACGGTACAAACATAAGCTTCTTGCATCATAGATGCAAGCTTGTAGCAACCATGGACATGTTTTATTCTTCATAGGATCATATAACACACAAAAATACATAAACATTGGGCCAAGCTCCATCTTCTTCCTTCAAGTTCATCTCACTTGCAGGTGCAGGGATCACAGTTGCAGTTGGATCAACACTTGCATCCATTCTCGGACCCCTCAGTCATCTCAAATCCCTCAAATCCTCTATAAAATTTCAAATTCAGTAAAAATTCATCAGCTATCAGCAAAATTTAGATCAAATATGACATTTCCCTAGGGTATATCTGATTTGAGATTGCATAAGCACAAATGAATAATAATTTCAATGAAAAAATATCAAAGGTTAAATTCAAACATAAAAGAATCATGTTTATGAAAAAAGGAGTGAATTTTATAGGATTAAAGATATTCTTTAAAAATATAGTCCCACATCGGGAAACTCATATGACCTAAACACACTACTATAGATCCTGGGCCTCACCACCAATATATTTCATAAAGATTCTAGAGTATTTAAAATGTGTTGGGTAATATTGAGGAGTTGTGATGCCCTGGTCTACTATGGGTGCGCTCACAAATCTGTACACTCCAACCCATCTTCACAAATCTGATTGCCCGCAGCCGCTAATTCCAATGACGGGTTGTTGAGGTTAGGCTTGAACCCCATACCCTCTAGATAAGAGAGCTCTAAATTGGTCCTCAACACCAACTGAGATGCACTTTTTATGTAACGTCCGATCTACCGTGGGTGAGCTACAGGTCTGCAGACCAGTGACCCCAACCCCTTTTCACGGACCTGATTGGCTACAACCGCTAACTCCAATGGTGGGTTGTTGAGGCTGGAGCTTGGACCCCTAACTTTTAGATAAGGGTGCTCTAAACCGGTCCACATCACCAATTGAGCACCCACAATAAACCAAGGCGTCATAAAAGTTGCATAAAATATGTAGAATTTGTTTGATGACTTTGATCAGTGATATTATGTATTTTAAAAGCATTTGCATACCTCATCCGATCATTATATAACATATACTTAAATAAATATATAATATCATCATTCAACATAACAAAAATCAATTTAATTATAATTTTATATCATTATTTAGAATTATATTTAATTTAATCAAAGGATCAAATACCCCTTGCCACTCCAAGAATCACAGTTTGGGTGTTGTTGAAACTCTCATCAGTCAAGCCAAGGTACAGGTCGCACCTGCGCAACAAAATCACAAGCAAGATGATCAAAGTGCCTAACGTAGAAAATTTTAGCATCATAAAATGGATTAAAAAACTCGTGATAAGCACCATAGTTCTAAATATGAGGATGCTCGGGGCACAAATACCATGTGATGAGCTTGAACAAGTGCATTAGAAGATGAGTGGTCGATCTGTGGGGACAATAAAACAAAGTCAACATCATGATCTTGATTTTGAGCGCTAACAACCTTCAAATCAAGAATTTCATTATTTAACGACGGGAAGCAATTGGTTAATGAAGTCACGAATTGTATACTTAAATCAATTTTCCCTCACCCGTCTCAAATTGGAATTCAAGTCCTGAATTGATTGAAACTTCATGCCTTATTTCAGTCTTATGCCATCAGCATATCAATGTTTTGAGTAAGTAGATGAGGAAATCATTTAAATAGAACTACACCAAGCTCAGAAGATCTTTATAGGGAAATTCCATGCTATACTAAGCAGTTTTAGAGAGGTGTTAGGATTACAATTATCGAGGTGATTATAAGCCGCACGGGTTTCCTTGTCCAAGGCCATCCGTAAGCATAGGAACATAGATGAGAAGCCGGTACCTCAATCCACAACATTTATCATAGGTACAAAATAGAGATATACCTAAAATTGGATAATCCAATCACCCATTAAAATAACCCAACCAGAGCTCTCAGAAAACTCATCATCAGTATAAAGGGATAATTAATTAGAAGCACACATGCATAAGAATCTTTGAAGATGTTCAATAATGTTAATATTTTTTTGTCTTTAACCATTTGTCATGGACATGTAAAATGTATTTTTGATACAATTTATGAAGCACATCTGATAAGAAAAACAAGCCGCATTTTAAAAGTGATATAATTCACGGCCTAGTGTTTTCGCGTTTAATAGATATCGATAATTGCAAGCATACTTTAAGAGAGTGGCTATCCACAAGAAAATCGTTATTTGCATAATTTTTAAGCTTGAGAAAAGCAATAATAGAAGATGATTAGCTTAATATATGAGTTAGCTTAATATATGAGTCGAACAAAAATAGAAACAAAAGCAAGTCTTTGGACTTGAAAGCTTTAGTAGATCCGATCATAAAATTAGGATGAAAACTGCATGTTCACCAATAACACCTAGAGTTAATTCAACCTGATCTAAAAATCAAACCCAAATTGGAGGTTTTAGGCTTGGAGTTGTATTGGCTTGGTGCTGTTACAAATTCAAAGAAAGTACTATAAGATAAAGAAAATTCGCAGGTGGCCTGTAAATGACTAGGATCCTAATCTTCAAACAAATGTGAACTTGGATTAATGGAGGAAACACATGCCGACAAGGTTTAATCCAAAAAAGGGCCACTGCACCTCTTCTCCGAAGACCGAAAAAGCAAGGAATCAGGCCACAGAGAAGGGATTGGCGATGTGAGAGTCCAATTGCATGAGTAGTAGGTGCATCTCAACAACCATCTCCAGAACTTGAATGAGTTGCCGATTGAGAGGAAGAGAAGCACCACCGCCGAAAATCTGGAAGTATTCCTAGCTGCTAACATACATAGAGTTCAATAAAAATTAAATTACATGCGACTCTTAAATGTAAACTATAAGGGAAAAGAAATTTTGGGTTTAAGCTATATGATTCTGCATGATACTCTTATCTATTGTAATGAGAGATTTATGACTAGGATTGTAATCAAGGAGTTGATCAGATATGAACATCTGAGTTTTTTTTGTACTTCTAGCACAAAATAATAGAGGCCAGGTGTTAACATAGATTAAAATAAAGTCTTAAGCGATTTGAGAGTTTTATGACTATTCTATCAATGTTTAAAAAGACAAAAAATTTCACCTAAAAAATATTTATTTGGTACTTCAAAAACTAATCTTAATTAGTGCTCTCCTAATAGAAACTTGCACCATCACCGCTCTGAATCTGATACATGCTAAAATACCTAAGATACAAATTAGAAGAAGGAAATATGAAATAAGGCAGAAAATTGTGAAATACACATAAATTTTAAAATGCTACGAGGCTCTGCCATCCATTTCTAGTCAATTTCTCAAACGATAGCCTCAGTTTCTTAGTCAATTTTGCAAAATTATTCTGGATCACTTCACTTCTATAATGTTGTCTGTGTTAGTTTTTTTAGGCAGTAATTGAAAATGGCTACATTGACAGGTAATTACTAGCTTGCCGCCTCTTGATTCAGGGCCCGAATTGAGCTTATAAAACCTCAATGAGCAACTTGATCTAAAGATTCATTTCCAATTAGACAGCAAATCCGCAAATCCTTTCAGGACAATTCACTGATAATGAAAAGCTTATCACGAGCATTCACCAAGCTTAATTGGGTGTAGTTCTATGCAATTAACAGGAAAACAAGCTAATTATCTTCAAGCTGTAAGAGACGCGGAAGAATGACAACTAAGAAAAAAAGATTTGAGTCTTAGAATAGAATAGTAGGTGATAATATGGCATCACATTATCTTCTATGCCATATAAAAAAGTTGTCCAAGTTTTGTAAAAATGAAATTTTTTAGTTGTGGCACACAAGCATAGAAGAGAGGGTGACAGAGCGCTGTCAAACTCAATGAAACAAGATCGATGTCAAACTCAAAGCCATAAATTGAAGAAGATTGAGGGGTTACCACAGATCAGAATGGCGGTGCCTGGCGGGTCTCCTGGAAGGTGAAGAAGGGGCAACAAGCATCGAGTTGGCTGGATGTTGCCAGGAAAATAGCTGGCTGACCGTGGAAGAATTGCTGGCAGCGGGGTAAAGGCTCAGGCGGCAGTGGTAAGCCCAGGACCAGGGGTAGCGCCGACTGGAAGCAAGGAAAACACCGGGATGGCTCCCGATCCACCAGAGTGTCACTGAAACAACCAGAATTCGAGGCAGGAGGGGGTCGCCGGAGTCCTACGATGGCTCTAGAAGCAGAAATGGCAGCCGACAGAGCTTACATGGAGGTTTCCGTCGAAGTGGTTGAAAGATGGGAGGTTGTCGTGGCTTCAGGCGGCAGGAAACAGGGACCGAGATAGGTGGCGGGGACATGAGCCTTCCGCTGGGAAGAACGATCGCTGGATTTGGGGGCTTCCGTCCTGGAGAGAGTAGATCGGGGAGGAGCTAGGGCTGCGCCAGTTACGGGGAAGAGGAGAGAAAAGCTGGAATGTTTCAGTCCTATATTAGTGATTGGTGGGGGCAAAATGGGAATCCCATATTTTCAGTCCGATTAGGTCGGGCCGGAGTGAGGCCCGACCGCGGGGGGGGGGGGGGGGGGGGGAGGGGCACCGGGTTCCACTCCGGTATGAGGGAGGAAAAAGGTGGGGGGGGGGAGGGAGGAGAAAGAAAAAGAGGGGGAGGAGAAGAAAATGGGGAGAGAAAAATAATAGAGAGAAGAAAAAAAGGTTCCTCTCTTGTATGTTGGGTTCCTCTCTGGTTCCTCTATTTGTATCATTTTTTGTTGAAAGTTGGTTATTATATTAGACATAAGACTCTGTTCGATTGGGCTGAATTGAGGCTGATATTAAATTAAATTGAAAAGACCTTCAATTTTAATTGCAACCTTTTATTCTGTCCAACGGAGTGGACCCTTCCAGATTCCTTTTGCTCTTAATAATAATAGAAAAATAGTATAGAGATAGCATGGTTTGGATATTAGCTTTAATAATAATAATAATTAATTAAATAACATTTTAGTGGTCTTCTGTTTATGATGTCATTAGGTTTACTAAATAAAATTGAGTGAGTTTTTTTTGTTTGTGATTCATAATCTCTTTTTGTTAACAACATTTCATAAATTTCCTTCCTTGCATCTTTCTTAAACTTTTGTGGGTACCAATTATGAGCAAAAGTAACACAAAATATACAAGGAAACATGAGATTCCCATTGCAGGACAGATATTCAACAATGAAAACTTGAGGATACATAAATATAAAATATGTATAGCTTGAGGATACATAAATATAAATTTTAACTTCACAAAATAAAGTTTGTCTTATTCTTCAGCTTGGAAACTAGAGGGGATTGGCTGCTGAATCAAGCAAAATACGCTGTCTCTCTTGACGCTAGAGGCCTAAGAACCAGTCAGATTATCCTTCTTATCCTGATTGAATCCTAGCTCAAAAAATGAAGTTTTCCCAAACACTTTCATTTATCTAACCAGATAAATAAAAAATACCAACTGAACAAAACAAAATACCAAACCGAGACTCAAATAGTGTCGTTAACAGGGAAACCAAATTAAAAATTTTGCAAACATTCAAAAGCTTTTTCTTTTCTGTGGTGGTTTAGAAGAAATAATATCAGTTAGGACCGTCTTGCAGATGAGCATAACACCCAAAAATGATCGGGCCTGCATTTAAAGAGAAAAGAAGAGCAGCAAATAAATACCAAATAAAAATCAGTAATTAAAATGATCCAAACATTGACAAAGAAGTTACATTGCACTCAATTACCTTGCCATTATTAATGGAAACTTTGCCAACCATTTCAGAAACTGACAAGTTCACTCCACTGACTATGGCAGAGATGATTGATAATGGAGAAACTTGAAGATTATCTGAAATCATATACCTTTTTTGAGCCCACAACAAAAGCTTTGCTTGCATCTGCCATTATCTTTGCAGACTTGGGATTCCACTCTTAGGGGTGAGGAGTAAAAACCAAAAACCGACTAAACCGATCAAACCGACCAAACCGCACAGATATTGAAACCGAACCGCCTGGTCCGGTGTCGGTTCGGTCTGGAGCTTTTGAAAACCGAAGGACTATCGGTTCGGGTCGGTTTTCAGGTTGTGAAAACTGATCAAACCGAACCGAACCGAACCAAGTTTTTTGTTTAACATAATTAAAGTTTAAGTGTTTAACTAATTAACTTTTTAATTTTAAAGTCTACTTATCTACCCGATGTGTTTGACATATTTTTGAACTAATGAATTGATGGTTATATCAATGATACTTTTGCTGTCACAATAAATTGGATGTAAAAAAACAGACACCCATATCAAGTAGGTGATTACTAAGTCATTTAAATTCATTAAATCAATCTATCATTGTCTTATACTTTATCTCAATGCTGGATCAGCAGAAAATGGTCTGACATTTGTCGCGCCAAGATATGGAGGAACTCAAGGAGACACTATATCTAGTGGAGGACTGCTATGATATAAAACACTTACTTTAATGAGTTGATAGCATAACTGTATCTTAATTCCTACATGGGCAAAAAAAAGTAAAACAAATAAAAAATATGGGTTTGATATTAACTATTATATGTTTGTTCACAAAAAACCGACACCGAACCGAAAAAAACCGATTGAAAACTGAACCGACTATGAACCGAACCGACCGGATTCGGTTCGGGTCGGTTTGGACAAGCCAAAAACCGAGGTATGTTGGTTCGGTTTCGGTTTGGGTCCAAGCCGACCCAAACCGAACCGCTCGCAGGCCTATCCACTCTATGACTTTTGCCTTTTTTTTATTCCATGTTGGCATGTAGCTGATACACAAGATTTGTTGTATCCATTATCAAAATAGCACTTTGGGAAGCCCTTCGAGACCATTAACTTTATTGATGTAATTCCCTTCAATTGTGGTATTTGGTTCTTATTACATCCGTAGAAGGTAGGGAGCATTGGATTCAACAACATGTATCTACAGATTACTGATTTGAAGCACTCTAAGCTTATACTTTCGGCGGAAGAATATAAATTTTTGATGCAACCGCCTGGGGATAAGTTCTCAGATACTAATCGCAGCACGGCACCAAGAGGGAGGGTGAGAAAGTTGAACAACATATTAATGAAATCCTCCCCAACTTCGGCGTACAACTCTCTGTTTCCGCCCGCCAGATCCACTCGCCACCGCCAAACCAAATGGAGCCTAAGTTTCAACAAAATGTCATTATTTTGGCAGTTTCAAGTGCAATATCAACAAAATATAAATCTGCTAATCATCATTGGCAGTTTCAAATGCATGTGTTCTTATATCCTTCTATTAAAAGCCTCTTTCATCATTTTGCTTTGCTAACTTATTAGTGAGCATGAGATTGGCGTTTATTTTGATTTTAGTAGACCCAATAAAACATCAAAAAACCCAAACAATGTCATAATATCAATCTAAATGTGTTGTGCTCGTTGGGTGGTTGCACAACACATTTTGGACCATAATATCAATCTAAATGTGCAATCTCAATCTAAATGTCATTATTGTAGATCAAAACCTTAAATTTATCAAGAGGGGTGTTGGTTTCATCAAATTCATACTTCCGGCTATGAGTTTTAGAACCAAGCACAAAGAAGGAAGATCTATCATCAGGTAATTGATAGTTGCTTCGATTTTATTGGTGGGAGAACTTTCCTATGGGAATCATGTGATTCTTGCAAAATCATAGAAACAAACATTACATTCATTTTTTCTTCAAATTTCCATATAAATATTTCAATTACAAGGTGCAGAGGAAGAGATTGAGAAGTACCCAAAAAAATTTCTGTATATTTCAAATTTCTAAAAATGAGGAATTTATGTTGCTAGATTCTCAGTTGCAACCTGGAAGAGAAATTTCAAAGAAATTTTGGACTAGTTGGGTGTACTGGACACTCACCATGATTTCCCCGGTCGAGCTCGCCGTTGAGCTCGTTGGGGGGAGGCAGGAGGCAGGAGGCAACACGACCCCTGTACAGGGGTTCGGGGGCGAAGCCCCGACCAAAATTTTTCTCAGGGAAAGTAAGTAAAAGACAACTTCACACATAGAAATCGAAGATTGATGCCTCTTGTTGTTTCTATCACTGAGCTTGGCAGGCCTCAACCCAAGCAACTCACAAGCCTCTTGTTGGAGTGATCCTTAAAAGATTGAACAATTCATGCTCATTGCCTCAACCGACTTTGAAGGATCCAAAATCAACTTGGCCACCACGCTACTAAAGTGAAAGTCAACCAGATGCAAGCATAGTCATGGAGCAAGGCCCTTCCTGAACTGGAGAACAATAGAAGTGGGTTGTAGGTAAAGCTCCCCATGCACCCTCTGATTTCTTGCTTTCCAAGTATAGTAAATAATGGAGACTAAAGTTTTGATCTGGCTAGAACTTGAGCTGATGGCCAACTCCTCCTGCAGAACATCTAAAAAATTGCTACAGGTTGAGTTAAAATGAATGTTAAACCATGATAGCACAACCCGAATTAATGTGATAAAGCGGCAATCCCATAATAGATGATAATAGTTCTCCGCCTGACTGCACCCCTATGGATACTCCGCATTCGATCGCCGATGTTGTTATAACTGAGAAACCTGGGATAGAGAATTGACCGCATATTCAGGAACTGATACGAACTCATCCAAAGATATGAATCCACAGCTGCTTCTATCTAGCTAGAAGAAATGGTGATAAAGAGCGAGGATCTCTTGATGCGACACTGCAAGTAAAATAAAAATTCTAAGCAAAGGAATCGGTTTCAAATTTAGAGTTCTTGAGAACTTAGTAAATTGAGATAAAAATGGGGCACAGATAGGCATGAAGAGCTGATAGGCATGGTTACAGTGCTGGAACCTCCTTAATATCATATTGGGTACTGGGTGAACATCGAGTTAAAGAAGACGTAGAAATTGAATGAAATCAGAATAGGAGGAAGATGAACACTTACATTGAGTCACCAGAGTTCTCTCTTAAAAGCTTCTGCCTCCTGCCACGATTTCGCCGCTCCGATCTCTTCCTCCATGATCTCCCCTCTCCGATCTCTACAGTAACTGCTTCTCTAGTTCTCCTCGAGGCAGTTGATCAGCAAGTAAAATAACTACTCCAATCTCTTCCGCCCGTTGATCTGCCATAACTGCTTCTCTAGTCCTCCGCCATGATTTTCCTTCTGCCATGGTTTTGCGGTGCATTCTCTGGGTTTAACAAAGATAAATACCAGCAACGACCAATCTCCGACGAAAGAGATCGAGCGGCGAGAGGAAGAAGATGCAGAAAATCCATCCTCATGGCAAAGCCTCCAACGAGCAAAGAAGATTGAGATTTCTCGCCCGTCTCCGTCTCCCGCGAAAGATTTGCAGGAAGGAGTTATGAATCGAGGGAGTTGTCGGCCGGAGACGCGTAAAATGCGAATAATGCTGGGGTAAAATAGGAATCATGTATTTTCAGTCATATTAAGTCGACTAGAGTGAGGCCCGACGGGGGGGCTGCGGTTGGAAATAACTCTAAATTTGCTTATTTCAGAAAAAAAAATTAGGTTAAAGCTTCTACAAATGAAATAAGATAGTAAAATTTTGTTTTCTCCAAAACAAAAAGGAGCCCAAATGTCGAAACAAATGGATCCTAAATGAGAACCTATGGTAATATTATATTCCGTGCATGCTCAATTGTACATTGGCGATGGAAAGAGAATGGGGGAGCCCTAATTAATCCCTTCACCCTTTATTATTCATAACAGGGCACTGGATCATACTATGTTTCCCTTTCTTCCTTGAGCCCCCACAAATATTGCTTCAATGCCAATCCTAACTACATTTCACAAATTTTCATTAATGCTAAGATTATTTGAAGATTTTAGAGACATTGTATGTACAAACTACAAAGTACTGCATTGAGCAAGTTATTGCGCATGTACTTAGGATTTCTAAGGAATTCAAGATCGTCTTATCCCCGCGAAAGAGACCTTTGAGAATGAAGTAAATACATCATAGTTTTTGAAATCTCCCCCTCTTGGGAGATAGTTTAAGTTTCTTTGATCAAGTTATTACCATGAAGATTGTGAAGAGTGAGATATTAAATCAAATTAGGAGAAGATCTAAATCCTACTATCAAAATATGGAGTTTCACCATTGTCACAAGAAAGGCCATGTGGAGAAATTATACTTGTTGGAAATATTGATCACAACTTGATTTGAAGAAGCCCCCCAAGATGACAATAAATACATCATGAAAGTCTTTCCTTCAAAGTAGTTATACACCTACAGGGGGGTGAATAGGTCTTTTAGTCTTTTTGAATACTTTTTGATTTTGGTGAGTTGTGTGTTTGATTTTATGACAGCTTTCAAGAACTAAAACATCACACCAAAATTTATAGTCGTTCCCCAAGATATGTGTACATCCACTTTCCCTCCCACCTTTCTAATAGTGTGTTAGAAGAGGCAATTTTCTCCAAAACTCGGCTCAATGAGCTTACAACATAGGTCCCTCAGGAACTCTCAAACTTCCTTCAAGTCAGGTCAAAGCCCTACCCACTCAGAATAAACTTTACTCCTACAACTCAGTGATCCACCAGATCACCTACCTCAGGCTTAAGAAGAAGCCCTACAACTCATGCTAGAAGGATAGCCATACACTCACAGACAATAAGTCTCTACATATATGTATAATATATATGTATATATATGTATATGTATATATATATACTGCTTATATTATATCTTTTGTTTCCATCCTCCTGCCCAGTGTTTAGGAGTCGTCGGTGGGGTGGATGTTAAAACTGTTGAAATTTGTGAAGTGGAAGTGGTTGACGGGACAGGCCGGGCGGCCTGGGCGGACAGCATTGGCGGACTAGGCAGACTGGGCGGACTGTGATGTGCGGCCTGGTGGAAAGTCTAGTGGAAGCCGGCTGTCTTCTGAGCGGGTTGTTTGCATGGAGTCCGCGGACTATGCGGCCTGACATCTGCGGATAAGGCGTTGGCTGTGGTTTTGCCAAGGAGCAGCCTGAGCGGATGGAGGCTTGCGGACTGGTGCATTGCTCAGTGGCCGTGGTGCAAGCTTGTGCTGTAAGGCGGTTTGGCTCGTGTCTGCGGTAAGCTTGCGGACTGATGTGTCCGCGGTGTGGGCTGTTGCGGACTGAGCTTAGAGCTTGGCTGAGGCCTTGTAGAGCTCTAGTAATACAGCAGGTGCTTTGCTGTGGAGGTCATTGGCGGACTGGTTTTGGAGTCCGGGGATGGTTGCTGCGTTGGACATGAGTGCGAGGAGCTTGCGGACTGCCGGCGGTCTGTGCTAGGGTGTTTGGCGGACGGGTGTTTGTGTCCGTCATGCTCGCTTTGGCCTTTGATGGTTTTGGACTTGGTCACACTCTGTGCCAAGACCATGGTGTCCGCGGTATCCGCCAAGTCCGCTATGACCGGGCGGACTGTTGTTATCTGCCTTTGGTCGTGGACTTGTGGCAGATTGAGGTGTGAGTCTTGCGGACTGCCTCGGGTTTGGGAGGACTGCCATTGAAGGGAGATTGCTGTCCTGCAGTGGTTTGGAGCTTTGCGGGCTGACGCCTTGTCCGCATAGCTTGGGCGGACTGAAGAGGGTTCGCCAATGTTGCCTTGCTCCTGGCGGTTTTCCATGGTATCCGGCTAAGTCCTTGCGGACTCTGCGGACAGTGTTTTGCTATCGCGCGAGCTGTGGCGGTGTCTCTATATCTAGGGTGGTGACCACACTCCTCACCTCGCCTATAAATAGGACCCCCCTAGCAGGTCTACAGTAACTTGAGTGAACAGTAAGTTGGGTTGGGCAAGGAGCTACGGTCTCAGTTTGTCTGTCCGCGCGGATTGTTTCAGTGCTGACGTTTGCTGTGTGCAGGTCGCGCGGGTAGCTTCAAGGAGCCAGGAGTTTGGCTGTGACTTCGGTCAAGTACTTGGAAGTGTGCGGTCTCTGCGGATTCAGCAGGAGGTCGCTCTACGGCTTGTCAGCTCTGTTTCATCTTTACCAGCTTCAATAACCTGTCTGTCGGCTTCAGGCGGGTAGGGGGTGTTCCTCAGTTCAGCCTCAACAGGAGATGAATAACGGTGTGTCCGCGCGGCCTCGCAGCTTCGGCGGACTCTGTGGCTATTCGGCAGATTGCAGCTAAGTTCGGGCGATCTCAGCGGACTCGACGACCTCGGCGACCTCGGCGGACTCCTGTGCTGTCCGCCCGGCTTGAGTTTTGGTGCTTTCTGTTTACAGCTGTTATACTAGCGAAATCATGTCTCGTTATGTATGCCTCGTGTTGTAAAGAAGTGAATGAATAAAAGACCTGCTTGTGCTTCCATTGTTTGTTGGGATTAACCTTTTTTCCTTGGTTTTTCGCTGGTTCAATGTGAGAACTGGGTAGTTCCGAAGATATTAATTTGGCGTTTGGGCTACCTTGCTGACCACGTTGAGAAAATTTAACATGGTATTAGAGCCAGGTTCAGTTGCGTGAGCGGAAGTCAACTAGTGTTGTTACTCAGTGATTGAGTGGTGCTCAACCTGTGTTGTGCTCGGAGCTTCTGAAAGGTTGCCAACAGGTGTTGCAATGGAAGGGAGCTTTGCAAGAGGTCTAGGCATTGAACTCTTAACGCCGACTAACTTCAAGAAGTGGAAGTCGTGCATGAAGAGTTATATTCTTGGCGAGGAGATGTGGGAAGTCATCGGTGGTGACGACAGGCAGGAAGTCACGACTGCATTCGGTACTGTTGAGCAAGTTAGGCTCTGGAGAAGAACAAATGCTAAGGCGGAGTTCATTCTGAAGAGGGCCATGTCTCCGAAACTGTTTGATCACATCGTTGGATGTGAGTCGGCTGCTGATATTTGGACAACCATTGATGAGTTGTTCAATAGGAAGAATGTGGCGCGGCTTCAGTTCCTAGAGAATGAGTTGGCCAGGGCAACTCAGGGAGACCTTTCCATCTCAAAGTACTTCTTAAATATGAAGAGCTTGTATGCTGAGCTGTCGGCACTGGATCCTGATGAGCCTATCTCTGAGGCTAAGATGAAAAGGCACATTATCCGCGGCTTGCGGAAGGATTATGTGGCCTTTGTCACATCTGTTCAAGGGTGGGCTACTCAGCCGTCTTTGCTGGAGCTGGAGAATCTTCTTGCATCGCAGGAGAGCTTGGCAAGGCAGATGGCTGGAGTGAACCTGAATCAGGAAGGCAGCGAAGTTCTCTTCTCAGGCAAGAAGAAAGGATGGGAAGGGAAGAAGAAGAAGAAGGTGCAGGTCGTTGGTGAGAAGGAGACTTCAACTTCATATCAGCCGGAGAGGAGCAATGCTCCTAAGGACTGGAAGAAGAATTTGAAGTGCTACTGGTGTCATCAGCGAGGACACTTCAAGCGGGACTGCAAGGTCAAACTGCAGCTTGGGCATGCTGCGGGAAAGGAGGAAGCTTGCTCGAGAAGTGAAGAAGCAGAATGGGGCGGAGATTTTATGACGGGCACTTGTGTCCGGGCCTTGTCTGCTGAGGACTTCAATGATGAGTGGATCGTGGACTCCGGGTGTGGTCATCACCTCACCAGAGACAAGTCGAAGTTCACCTCCATGCAGGCGTACTCAGGTAATGAAGCTTGAAAGATATGGTGCCTAAACACCTAGAGGGGGGGGGGGTGAATAGGTGACCTAATCCTTTTTAAACTTTTATGGCAGCAAACAGTTAATGTCACAGATTTCTAACTATTTTATCACAACAAACACACAGCATACACAGCAACAATCACAGCACAGCACAGCAGACACAGTGGTTTATAGTGGTTCCCCAAGATATGGGTACATCCACTTTCCCCCTTCGCCTATCTAGCAGTGTACTAGATTCGGCCAAACTCCTCCACTATCTCAGAACCCAAATTGGTTCCTACACCTCAGGCTCAAAGCCTTACAACTCAGCTTTATCTCAAAGCCTACACTCAGCCACAAAGGCCTACACTCAGCCAATCAAGGCCTACACTCAGCCAACAAGTCCTACACTCAGCTAATCAAGGCCTACACTCAGCCAAAAAGGCCTACACTCAGCCAACAAGGCCTACACTCAGAGATTTCAATCTCCTACACTCAGGCTCTCAAGCCCTACCCTCAGCCTTTATAATTACAGGCTTACAATTCACTCAGATCCAAAGGATCCTACAAGTTAAAAATGAATTTCAAATGTTAACTCAACAACTCAGAAAAAAGAGAGGGGAGTTGAGAGTTTCTTGATGAGTTCTTGGAAGAACTCAGCTAGATCCAATCTGACTTAGCTTTCTTCAAAGCTTCTTGAAAGTAGAACTAAATAAAAATGAATCCTTCTGCAGTTGATCCTTGACCTCTGCCACTTAGAATTCAGAATAAATCTGAACCCTTCTTCTCAGCCTAGTTCCAACGGCTGATTTATTGGATGGAACCCTCTCTCTCCAACTTCTTAGATCTGCACTTGGACTGCAAGATCTTCTTGAGTTGATAATCTGTGTACCACTTCAATAACTTGTTGAACAACAATCTGAACAACTACAACAACAATCACTGTTTCTGTAAACTGTATGAGCCTATTTATATGCCTTCTTCATGGTAACCGGCTGGTCCGGTCCATAACTGACTTCTGACATCTCTGACAGGTGCTGTAGACCGGCTGGAACGGCAGCTGTCAAGTCATCCAGTCAATTCTTGAAAATCTCTAACTGTCTGAAAGTGTCGAGACTTTCTGTCTTTAAGTGTCGACACTTATAGACCAAGTGTCGACACCAGTTGTGTAAGTGTCGACACAAGTCTACAAGGTGTCGACACAACTTCTTGTATTGCAGATACTATGTCTCGATACAGATTCTTCTTCAGGTGTCGACACTGAAATTGAGTGTCGACACAAGTACTTGATCTTCTATCTTTAGCTGAATTCTTCTAAGTGTCGACACATCTCCTTTGTGTCGACACAACTTCTTGTGTTGAATCTGTTAAGTGTCGACACTGCTTCTTGGTGTCGACGCATGGTCTTCTATGTTGATACTTGCTGAGTGTCGACACAGCTCCTTGTGTCGACACTTGATTCTTCTGTCGAGACTTCAGCTGAGTGTCGACACATTCCCTTAGTGTCGACACTTGTACTTAGAATATTTTGTTGATAATTCTGTTCTTTGCTAAGTGTCGACACAGCTCCTTGTGTCGACACTTTCTTCAAGTGCTGACTCTTCTTGTTGTGTGTCGACACTTTATTCTTGGTGTCGACACTTTAACTTAGTTTCTGCAGACTTTTGCTGAGTGTCGACACAGCTCCAAGTGTCGACACTTTCTGGTGTAGACACAGCTTCACTGGGTGACGACACAGCTCCTTGTGTCGACACTGCTTCTCTGCACTTTTCTTCACTGAGTGTCGACACAGCTCCAAGTGTCGACACTTTCTGTCTGGTGTCGACTCTGCATCCCAGGTGTCGACACAATGACTCCAAGTGTCGACACTGCTTGTCTGGGTGTCGACACAAGCTTTCTTAAATGTCGACACTTTCCATTTTGGTGTCGACACATGGACTTAGAAACTTTTTTCTTCAGTCCAGTAATTACTTAACCTGCACAAGTAAACTCAACATACATCAAATACATTATGATGTATATCATTGAGTTGGGTGAGGCTTCTTCAAATCCGGTACATTTAATCAATGTACCCAACAATCTCCCCCTATTTGGAGAAGTCATAACCCTTAGTCAATGATATACACCATTCATAATAAAAATTACAAAATGATGTAAAGCAGGATTATGTAAGCAGGTTAAACATAACATGTATCAATTTCACATGTATACACAAACATCAACACAGAACAAATAAGAAATAGACATATACACATTCACAGAACAAACATGAAATATATTAATCATATATTATTCTTACATTTGTCTTATACATTTTCAGTAGTTTCACAAAAATGTTTTACATTCAAAAGATTACAAAATAATCTTCAAGTAAATTCTTAATCTATTTCTGTTCTGGTTCCTTGATAACTATTCCCTTGCCAGCTTGAACTTGAGCTTTGACAGGGGCATCTGCAGTTTCAGCATCAGCAGGCTTCTTGCCTTTCAGATCTTTCTTTTTAAGCTCTTCAGCTTTGATCTTCTGCCTCACAAAATAGTGATATGGATTTGGAAAGTACTTGCTAGGCTCCTGAGTTGTAGGAGGTAGCTTTCCCATCTTTGCCTTCCTTCTGTATTGAACAATGGCCTCTTGTCTAGATTCATGCTTTCTCCATTCAGCTTCAGAGAACCATTTGTTCCTGTCATGAGTGTTATCCTTGGCAGCTTTCTAGGCAGTTAAAATTATATTCCTATATGTAGGGCTCCACTGTTCAAAGTCTGGCCTTTATTCTGCTTGTTCCCTAAACCTCTTCTTAGACAGTCTTGTCTCTTCCTCTTTCTGCATTGCCTCTTGCATGGCTTCTGATATAGGCTGAACCACTTTCTCCAGAATAACATTAGGCTTCCATTCAGTTGGGCTATACATGTGATGAATATCAGCTTGCACCATGTCAAAATCTGGTGGAGGATAGATCACTTGAGCTACCTCTGGTTGCTCACCTCCAAGATATGCAGTTTGAATTCCAGATTCAGCAACATTGTCATCATCACAAAGTGGAGGATAGCCCAGTGTAGCTCTGATGGAATTAGATATCCATTTGGCATGATCAGAGCTAGCTTTGACTAAAACTCTCTCCCCCTTTATGACTTCTCTAGCCATATGATCTCTGACATCATGTTTTTGAAATCTGATTTGACTATCCAAGTATCTGATTCCATCTTTAAAGTAAGGTTTGAGCTTTTGAAGTTATTCAGATATGACTTTCTGGGAGGCTTAGATAGCAGTCTTAACAGCAGAAATTTCTTCTTGAAAGACTTTATCAAATTCAGCTTTAGCAGCAGTAGAAGTAGAGGGTTTAGCAGCCTTGTTCTTCAATTCAGTGACTATAACATTATGAGAAGCAGTCAAGTTGTCATTCATTCTTAACTGATTTTCAAGAACATATCCTTGCTTCAATGTTATATCATCTACTTGGGCTTTGATCTTTTTCTGGTGTGTTGCCAAGTACACCACTGCATTTCCACCCTTGTGGAAGCAGTCTGTCATCTCATTCTTGTTGAGGTTCATTTCAAATCTTATGGATTTAATATCCTGGGCCAGATCAAATTGTAATGACTTCTGCCCTTCATCTACATAAGCCTCTATGGCTTTTCTTTGTTCATCCAATTTAATCTGCAGGGCTATCATCAAAGCACTATAATCTATGGATGGGGCTTGCTGAACTAGAGGTTGTGGTGCAATTGATTGTAAAGCCTTTTTATAACTTTGGCTTCTTCTCTTGAAGACATAAAGTTTCTTTTGCTTAGCCCTTGCAGTCTCCTCATCTTCAGACTCTGAGGAGCTGGCTATGTCAACCCTTTCCTTAGGGCTTGAAGGCTTTTCAGCTTGCATAGCTGGAGCTTTCTCAGTTTCTTGCCTTATAGGCTCTTCCAGAACTTGCACTTGCTCCCCCTCAGCAGCAACATTCTCGACTTCAGCAGCATCAGTGTCCTTATCAAAATCTGCTTGATCCAGATTGAGGAATAAATCCTCCATGGTGTATTCTTGTGGTGAAGGAGCTGGAGACATTCTTTGTTCTTCAACCACTGAATCAGGAACCACTTGAACAACTGCAGATGTGTATTTATTGACAGCATCTGAGACTTGGCTATCCAGCTGGATTTGCTGATGATCATCAGACAAATCAGTATCTTTTATAAGAAATTCTAAAGTATTTAGGTCAGTGAGTACCTCTAATATGATGGTGGTGGCTTGTTCACTGTCCAGTGTAGATGGTTTATCTACAACTGGTGGCTCCCCCTGGCTTTGATCCCTGGGGATGGGGCTAGCTTGTGGTAGCTCCCCCTGGATCTCAGCAACCTCTTGAGGAGCAGGAGATTTCACTGCAGGCTCTCCTTCTTGCTCATCAGGTGTGAAGACAACCTGTTCTTCACTATCAGAACTGCTGGTGGACTCTTGTGCCACAGGAGCAGTCTTCCTTTTCTTCTTAGGTGAAATTTCTTTTTCAGAAACAATCTTTTCAGGGGTTGGCAGTTCCTTGGACAACACCCTGTCCCATCTTGAAAAGATCCTCAGATCCATCCTTCTCATATGATTTATCTTGCTTCCTGCAGCAGTACTCATTACCTCTGGTATCACACCAGCTAGGTATAGACTAATTATTCTGCCCAGGTTGGGCTTCTTCAGACTTTCCTTGATCTTGTCAAATACTATTACTGACCAATTAGTTCTTAAAGTGAAGATTATCTTGGTCATTATATTGAACATGGAGGCAGACACTCTGTCATGCCCTCCTGGCTTACTGAGTAAGACCTTTCCCACTATCTCAGACAGGAATTTACCTTGGCTGTTCATGCCCTTCCTGTTAAACACAGAGCCTATCTTCATTTTTGGATCAAGTCCACACCAGGTTAGAGCTTTCCTGGTCCTTGATGCAGTAACTTCTTCTTCTTCTTGAGTTTTTGGAAGTTGTAGAATCTTCCTCAGACTTTTGGGGGATACCTTAACCCTTGCACCATGAACTATGGATTTGATTTTGTATCCAGATTCATCTATCTGAGCTCCATTAAGGAATTCAAGCACCTCCTTCTTCCATATCTTAGTTGGTTCAGACACTAGATATTCTAGTCCAGAATCGACGACTAGGGTTACGACCGACTTGAATTCTTGATCTGCATCTTCGAAAGCGCCACACACTAGCTCATATCCTTCGTTGACATTCTCCTCAAGCTTATGTGCCATTAGGGTTTATAGAATTTGTCTTTAGAAAAGAGAGGTGTCGACACAGTAGTTTTGGTCTCGAAACTTTGAAAGCGTGTCGACAAACAAAGACAAAACCCTATTTATATCTTTCTGATTTTGAAGATGAACAGGCGGGACAGCTAACTTAAAATGTGTCGACACTGGTAATAAGTGTCGACACTGACTTATAATGTCTCGACACATATGTGTCGACACAAGTTTAGTCAACAGATTTAATGTGTCGACACTTGGTTATGTGTCGACACAACATAACTCGACACATTGTCGAGACTTTACTTAGAAAATTCTGAGTAAAACTTAAGTGTCGACACCACTTTGGATGTGTCGACGCCTACTTGACATGTGTCAACACTAACATTCTGAAGTGTCGACACCAACATCCTAGATGTGTCGACACCTTTTTCCTGAAGTGTCGACACCACTATTCTGTGTCGACACAGACTTGTCTATGTGTCGACACCTTTTTACTTAGCCAATTTCTATTCTGTAAACTTACTCTAAGTTTATCATTCCTAGTTCAATTTTGAATTTATTGAACTTAGCTTCTTCTAGGGGCTTAGTAAACATATCAGCTACTTGATTATCAGTTTTAACATATTCTAATAAAATATCTTTTCTTTCTACATGCTCCCTTAGAAAATGATATTTAATTTCAATATGTTTAGTTCTACTATGAGATACAGGGTTATTAGCTACTGAAATAGCACTTGTAGAATCACAGAAAAGTGGAGTTCTACTTACCTGAAATCCATAGTCCTCTAGCTGATGTTGAATCCACAGAAGTTGAGCACAGCAACTTCTTGCAGCCACATACTCTGACTCTGCAGTGGAGATAGCCACACTGGTTTGCTTCTTGCTACTCCATGAAATTAGTCTCCCACCTAGGAATTGACAGGTTCCAGTAGTGCTCTTTCTATCCTCTTTGCATCCTGCAAAGTCTGCATCTGAATAACCTGTTAGATCAAAATCTCCATTTCTAGGGTACCAGAGGCCTAGATAGGGGGTGCCCTTAAGATATCTCAATATTCTTTTGACTGCTGTCAAATGAGACTCTTTAGAGCAGGCTTGATACCTAGCACAGACACATGTAGCATACATGATGTCAGGTCTACTGGCAGTCAAGTATAATAGGGAGCTAACTATCCCTCTATACAAGGTTTCATTTACAGGTTTCCCTGCATCATCCTTGCTAAGAGACATACTTGACCCCATAGGAGTCTTCATGGTGCTGGATGAATCCATACCATACTTTCTTATGAGTTCTAGGGTGAACTTGGACTGACAAATGGATAAACCACTCTCAGTCTATTTAACTTGGAGACCCAAGAAAAACTTCAGCTCTCCCATACTACTAATCTCAAACTGACCTTGCATAAGTTTTGCAAACTTTTTGTAAAGGCTGCTTTCAGTAGACCCAAATATAATGTCATCTACATATATTTGGACTAGTATGACTTTGCCTCTAGATTCTCTAAGGAATAGAGTCTTATCTATTTTCCCCCTTGAGAACTTGTTCTCAATGAGGAAACTAGATAGGGTTTCATACCAAGCCCTAGGGGCTTGCTTTAACCCATATAAAGCTTTCCTAAGTCTATATACATGATGAGGTAGAGTTGGATCAACAAAACCTGAAGGCTGTTCCACATAGACTTCTTCCTTAAGATTACCATTTAAGAATGCTGACTTGACATCCATCTGGTAAACCTTGAATCCTTGATAGGTTGCATAGGCCAAGAATATTCTTATGGCTTCCAGTCTGGCTACTGGAGCAAAGGTTTGATCAAAATCAATACCTTTTTCTTGCCTATATCCTTTAGCAACCAGTCTAGCTTTATTCTTAATGATGACCCCTTGTTCATCCATCTTATTCCTGTAGATCCACTTAGTTCCTATTATATTGTGGTCTTTAGGTTTCGGAACAAGTTCCCAAACCTTGCACCTCTTGAACTGATTAAGCTCTTCTTGCATTGCTTCAGTCCATTGTGGATCTTGTATTGCTTCTTCAAACTTTTTAGGTTCAACTTGAGACAGGAAACTGGAGTAGATTGTTGCATTCATGTATCTGCTCCTGGTTTGTACTCCTTGTCTTGGATCTCCAATAATCTGCTCTACTGGATGATCTCTAAGATGCATGTTGGCTGGAGGCATCCTAACTTCTGGTTGAACCTCTTCAGCATCTCCATCATGCTGTATTCCTTGTGCTTCTTCAGCAATTGGCACATGTAGTTCTCCCCTGGACAACAGCTACTGTCTTCTACTTGCTGTCTTGCAGTAGGTACTTCTTCTATAGTAAGCTTGTCCATCTTCTTTGTTAAACCTGTGGGGCTGCATACATTACTAGACAACTCATTATTAATAAGTTTAGTCTCATCAAAAACTACATGCACAAATTCTTCTACAACTTGTGTAGTCAAGTTGTAGACTCTATAAGCCTTACTATTATTGCTGTACCCAACAAAAATTCCCTCTTGGGACTTGGCAGCAAACTTAGTTAAGTAAGACTTCCCATTGTTAAGTATGAAGCATTTGCAACCAAAGATCCTAAAATAGGATAGGTTTGGTTTCCTGCCTTTCACCACTTCATAGGGGGTCTTGTTAAGCCTTTTAGTGATGGTAGCCCTATTTATAACATGGCATGCAGTGTTAACTGCCTCAGCCCAGAAATACTCTGGCAGTGATGTATCACTTAGTAAGGTCCTACCAGCCTCTATCAAGGTTCTATTCTTCCTCTCAGCAATGCCATTTTGCTGAGGTGTTCTAGGTGAAGAGAATTCTTGAAATATCCCAAATTCTTCACATAGTTTTGTCATGCTATCAGACTGAAATTCAGTACCATGGTCACTTCTTATCTTGACCACTATACTATTTAGTTCATTCTGAATTTGCTTGACAAAACTATAAAAGACACTAGGTATTTCAGATTTCTGTCTTAAGAAGAACACCCAGGAAAACCTTGAGTAGTCATCTACAACTACAAAGGTATAGACCTTCCTACCTAAGCTGTGAACTGACATTGGACCAAAGAGATCCATATGCAAGAGGTATAAACACCTCACAGCATCTTTGTTTTCTATGCTTCTAAAGGTGGATTTAGTCTGCTTCCCCTTTTGACAAGCTGAGCAAATACCATCTTTAACACACTTAACTTGAGGACCATTCCTCACTAACTCTTTGCTAAAGAGTTTGCTAATAGTCTTGTAGTTAGATGGGCAAGCCTCTTGTGCCATTTGACACAATGAGAGACTGTCTCATCAGCTACAAGACACACTGGAGAACCATTGTTCTCAATCATAATGTCTAGGCAATAGACATTTCTCTTCCTATAACCTGTCAAAATGATCTCTTGATCACTTGACCTCTTGATATGACAACCATTTTTAACAAATGAGATGTCATACCCTACATCACTTAATTGACTTATACTTATTAGGTTGTGTTTCAACCCTTTAACATAAGCCACTTGAGTAATGGTAACCAAGTTTGTAGAAATGTTACCAAACCCTTTGATGATTCCTTTTTCAGAACCACCAAAGGTGACTTTTGGACCATCTTTTATTGGAATGTAGTCCTTTAGTAATCCTCTAGTTCCAGTCATATGTCTGGAACATCCACTGTCCAAGTACCATGTTGGGGTATGGCAACTTGGACTCACCTGCAAAACAGATTAATGAACCTTAGAACCCAAAGAATTCTTGGGTCCTTGGTACTTGTTAGTTTGCAACTTGACAAAGCTACCTACTGGATTTCCAACAGGTAGTTTGGTACTCACTTTGACACTAGCATTGTGTCAACAGTCCACTGCAAAGTGGCCAATCTTACCACAACACCAACATTCAAACTTATTGTACCTTTGCTTAGGTACAGTCTTTGTTGTCTTATCTACAGCAGACTTGTTGAATGTTGGGGCTTTGCCCTTGGACTTAGACTTGGACTGCTCAGTCCTAGCAGGTCTAATAAAGCCCAGTCCAGCTTTACCCTTGTGATGAACAAATTCATCAATTATGGGTAACACTGACTTAGGTTTAGAAAACCTAGCAACTAAGTCCTTCTCCTTCTGAAGATTGATCTCCAGACTCTTGATTTGATCATTCTTAAATGTGATAGTCCCCATCTGAATCACTGTTATGTGTTTCAGCCTGGCTATCTCATTAAGCTTTTGATCAAATTGCTTCTCAAAATCTGTTGCAGCAGCTTTAAGATCAGCAATTTCCTTTGCCTGACTTTTGGCTAGGGACTTGCTTTTCTTGTAAGCTTGCAACAGTACCTTATATTCATCTATAAACTGATGAATATCATCCTCAGACTCAGATACACTTTCATCACTTGATGAAGATGAATCTGATTCTGAACTGGAACAAGAAACTGAACTTAAAGTTGAACCTTGTACCTTACTGGGTCCTGACTGCTCCAGGATTTTGTCACTCTCAGTCAATGCCATCAGTCCTTGGCACTGACAGTCTTCTTGTTCATAAATAGACTCCATAATATGCATGAATTCTTCCTCTTCTTCTTTAGCAAACAGCCCTATGTAGGCCTTAGCCTCAGACTCAGTTTCTAAAGAAGAGATATCTGATAGAGTCTTCTCCTTCTTGACAACAAAAGACTTTTCTTTCTTGCCCTTGAAATAAGTCTTTTTCCTGTCACTAGATTCTTTCCTCTTTTCAGGACAGTCTGCAATAACATGACCCTGTCTATTGCAGCAATAGCACACTATCTTAGAACTAGTTGCCTTGCTAGATTTTGTCCTCTTCCTGTCCTTCTTTGAATCTTTTTTATCCTGATGAGAAGCTTCTTTTCCTTTTGAAGTAGAGGGCTTTGTCTTCCGCTGTTTCTTCTTCAAGAATTTCTGAAAGTGTCTAGTGAAGGCAGCAAAGTCTTCATCACTTTCACTGCTTGCAGATTTTGTACTGACTGACTCATCTGACTCTGATTCAACTTCCTTTGGTGGTGGAGTTGATGACTTATTCCTGCACTTTCTGGAGGCATCTGTCTTGAAGGCTACTGTTCTTTCCTTGTGTTCAGTTCTTGTTGACTTCTCCTCCTCTTTCCTCACTGTCAATTACATTTCATAAGACAATAACTTGTCAAACAGTGTAGGAGGAGGAATTTCCCCCAACTTAGCCATTTCTCTTATGACACAGATCTTGGTGTCCTAATCTTTGGTTAGCAACCTTAAGAACTTGTCATTTAGTTCATAGTTACTGAACTCTCTTCCATAAGACATGAGTTCATTCACTATTCTGTAGAACTTCTTATAGCACTCAGTTATGCTATCACTCTTTCCTTGTCTAAAACTCTCATACTCCTGATTTAGCAAAGATTTTCTATCTTGTCTAACTACTTCAGATCCTTCCATATACACTATAAGAGTGTCCCACATCTTTTTGGCTATCTTACAGTATATAAGATTCTGAAATGTTGCATCATCTATGACACTCACTATAATATTTTGTGCCCTCTTGTCCATGGTGGCTAGGACAATCTCATCCTTAGTCATCTCAGAGAAATCCTTTGGAGTTCTCTGATTTGCATCTAAAACTGAAATCTTCATGTGCAGATAAGACCCTTCCTTTACTGTGATGTAGATTCTAGGGTCTGAGGCTTCCATAAACAGCCTTACCCTTTCCTTCCAGATCTCAAAGATCTCTTTCCTGCATATGAGTAATTTCATGGAACCCAATTCCTTGTTATTTTCAGAAGAACTCATGGTTCTTGATTTTCTTGAATCTGTATTTTAACTTAGACTGAATCTGCCAATCAGGATCTCCTCAGACTGTTAGTCCTTTTTGAGGAACCTCGCTCTGATACCACTTGAAAGATATGGTACCTGAACACCTAGAGGGGGGGGGGGTGAATAAGTGACCTAATCCTTTTTAAACTTTTATGGCAGCAAACAGTTAATATCACAGATTTCTAACTATTTTATCACAGCAAACACACAGCATACACAGCAACAATCACAGTACAGCACAGCAGACACAGTGGTTTATAGTGGTTCCCCAAGATATGGGTACATCCACTTTCCCCCTTCGCCTATCTAGCAGTGTACTAGATTCGGTCAAACTCCTCCACTGTCTCAGAACCCAAATTGGTTCCTACACCTCAGGCCCAAAGCCTTACAACTCAGCGTTATCCCAAAGCCTACACTCAGCCACAAAGGCCTACACTCAGCCAATCAAGGCCTACACTCAGCCAACAAGGCCTACACTTAGCCAATCAAGGCCTACACTCAACCAACAAGGCCTACACTCAGCCAACAAGGCCTACACTCAGAGATTTCAATCTCCTACACTCAGGCTCTCAAGCCCTACCCTCAGCCTTTATAATTACAGGCTTACAATTCACTCAGATCCAAAGGATCCTACAAGTTAAAAATGAATTTCAAATGTTAACTCAATAACTCAGAAACAAGAGAGGGGAGTTGAGAGTTTCTTGATGAGTTCTTGGAAGAACTCAGCTGGATCCAATCTGACTTAGCTTTCTTCAAAGCTTCTTGAAAGTAGAACTGAATAAGAATGAATCCTTCTGCAGTTGATCCTTGACCTCTGCCACTTAGAATTCAGAATAAATCTGAACCCTTCTTCTCAGCCTAGTTCCAACGGCTGATTTCTTGGATGGAGCCCTCTCTCTCCAACTTCTTAGATCTGCACTTGGACTGCAAGATCTTCTTGAGTTGATACTCTGTGTACCACTTCAATAACTTGTTGAACAACAATCTGAACAACTACAACAACAATCACTGTTTCTGTAAACTGTATGAGCCTATTTATAGGCCTTCTTCATGGTAACCGGCTGGTCCGGTCCATAACTGACTTCTGACATCTCTGACAGGTGTTGTAGACCGGCTGGAACGGCAGCTGTCAAGTCATCCAGTCAATTCTTGAAAATCTCTAACTGTCTGAAAGTGTCGAGACTTTCTGTCTTTAAGTGTCGACACTTATAGACCAAGTGTCGACACCAGTTGTGTAAGTGTCGACACAAGTATACAAGGTGTCGACACAACTCCTTGTGTTGTAGATACTATGTCTCGACACAGATTCTTCTTCAGGTGTCGACACTGAAATTGAGTGTCGACACAAGTACTTGATCTTCTATCTTTAGCTGAATTCTTCTAAGTGTCGACACATCTCCTTTGTGTCGACACAACTTCTTGTGTTGAATCTGTTAAGTGTCGACACTGCTTCTTGGTGTCGACACATGGTCTTCTATGTTAATACTTGCTGAGTGTCGACACAGCTCCTTGTGTCGACACTTGATTCTTCTGTCGAGACTTCAGCTGAGTGTCGACACATTCCCTTAGTGTCGACACTTGTACTTAGAATATTTTGTTGATAATTCTGTTCTTTGCTAAGTGTCGCCACAGCTCCTTGTGTCGACACTTTCTTCAAGTGCTGACTCTTCTTGTTGTGTGTCAACACTTTGTTCTTGGTGTCGACACTTTAACTTAGTTTATGCAGACTTTTGCTGAGTGTCGACACAGCTCCAAGTGTCGACACTTTCTGGTGTAGACACAGCTTCACTGGGTGACGACACAGCTCCTTGTGTCGACACTGCTTCTCTGCACTTTTCTTCACTGAGTGTCGACACAGCTCCAAGTGTCGACACTTTCTGTCTGGTGTCGACTCTGCATCCCAGGTGTCGACACAATGACTCCAAGTGTCGACACTGCTTGTCTGGGTGTCGACACAAGCTTTTTTAAGTGTCGACACTTTCCCTCTAGGTGTCAACACATGGACTTAGAAACTTTTTGCTTCAGTCCAGTAATTACTTAACCTGCACAAGTAAACTCGACATACATCAAATATATTATGATGTATATCATTGAGTTGAGTGAGGCTTCTTCAAATCAGGTACATTTAATCAATGTACCCAACAAAGCTATTATCACTGCTGATAATACTGTTTATGCAGTAGAGAAAGAGGGGGTCGTGTCTTTGGGTAGTGATCAGGGGCCACTCACGTTAAGGAGTGTGTATCATGTGTCGGGCATGAAGAAGAACTTCTTCTCGGTGACCAATGCGGTGGACGCTGGGTATCACGTTCTGTTTGGGCCAATAGACGCGAGGTTCCTTTGCAACGTATCAGCGGTAAAGGCTGATGTTGCTCATGTAGGGAGGAGGGTGAAGAACTTGTTTGTTCTTGCCACCAATTCTTATGTTGATCGGATGAGGGCCAATGATAGCGCTGCTATCTGGCATGAGAGGCTGGGGCATGTTGGCATGGACAAGCTGAAGGCGATGGTGAGTAGAAGTCTGGTGAAGGGGTTGCCTAAGTTGTCCTCCTTTGGTGATGGGCATGTTTGTGCGGGCTGTCAATACAGTAAGGCACATCGCATTCCGTTTGATAAATCACAAACAAGGAGCAAGAAACTATTGGAGTGCATTAATGGCGACCTGATGGGACCGACGGTTACTGCTAGCCTTGGTGGAAGCAGATACATGCTTGTCTTGGTTGATGACTACTCAAGGTATACTTGGGTGTACTTCTTAAAGGAGAAGTCGGAAGCCTTCCGTTTGTTTGCGGAGTTTAAGGAGTTGGTAGAAGGCCGACTTGGCTTGCGGATTAAGAAGCTTAGAACTGATAACGGGAGTGAGTTTGTCTCCTCCGAGTTTTCTAACTTCTGCAGGAAGCACGGGATCCAACGAGAGCTTACTTGTGCTCACACTCCACAACAAATTGGGGTAGCGGAGCGAAAGATCCGTCATCTGACGGAGACCTGCAAATGTTGGCTTCATGCGAAAGATATCCCAAGGTCTTTTTGGGCGGAGGGGATATCTTGTGCTGCGTATGTTATCAACCGGATGCCACTCAGCCCTATCAACATGAAGACTCCTATTGAGATGTTGCTGAAGGAGAAGCCGAGTGTTGGACACCTTAGGGTGTTCAGTTCAACTTGCTACGTGCATATCCCGGATGCTTCACGGACAAAGCTGGATGCGAAGGCAAGGAAACTTGTCTTTGTTGGCTACGATGAGCGGAAGAAGGGATGGAAATGCATGGACCCTGTGACGAAGAAGTTCATGGTATCAAGGGACGTTGTCTTTGACGATATGACGTCATATGGAGGTGGCTCGGTGGAGCTAACCGGAAGTAGCAAGGTTGATGAAGCACTGGTGGTGGTTACTGAAGGCTTGGAAGAGGAGCTTGCTATTTCACCAGCAGCTCCTGTTGCTTCTAACTCCGAGGCTGAGCCTTCTGGCTCAGGAAGCAGGGGGAGCACTGCTCAATGCTTGCCCCAGGTAGGAGTGGAGCCCGAAGAAGCAACAGAAGCAGTGAGCAAGGAGCCGACCCTTCGAAGATCGAAGAGGGTGGTTAAGCCACCGGCTTGGTACTGTGATGGGAATGCAGTGAGTTTTGTCTCCTGCTTCTTTGCAGGTCCTCTAGATGAGCAAGAGCCTGCAAACTTCAACGAGGCCACTGGAGTGAAGGAGTGGGAAGGTGCCATGAAAGAAGAGATTGATGCTCTGAAGAAGAATGAAACCTGGGATCTTGTGCCCAAGGTTGATGGCATTACTCCGGTTACTTGCAAGTGGGTGTATACGTTGAAGAAGAAGGCTGATGGGAGCATTGATAGGTTCAAGGCTCGTCTGGTCGCTAGAGGATTCTCACAGCAGTATGGAGAAGACTATGAGGAGACATTCAGTATAGTTGCGAAGATGACTTCAGTAAGAGTGGTGATCGCCTTGGCTGCTAGTAAGGGATGGAGGTTGTGGCAACTCGATGTGAAGAATGTCTTTCATTACGGAGAGATTGACAAGGACATCTTCATGGATCAGCCGCTTGGTTTTATCTCTGAAAAGCATCCGGACTATGTCTGCAAACTCAGGAAGGCTCTCTATGGGTTGAAGCAAGCTCCTAGAGCGCGGTATGGGAAGATTGCAGAGTACTTACAATTCTGTGGATACCTTGCTTCCAACTCAGATTCAAGCTTGTTCGTCAAGAAGAAGGGGGAGCTACGAGTCTTGGTCCTGCTGTATGTGGATGACATGATCATCACAGGGAATTCGGAGGGGTAAGTAGCAAGGCTCAAGGCTGAGCTTGCTATACGCTTCGAGATGAAAGACTTGGGAGAGTTGCATCACTTTCTCGGTATGGAAGTGGAGAGGAAGGAGTGCGAGGATCTCATTTGCTAGAAAAGGTATGCTGATCTCATTGTGAAGAGATTTGGCATGGGCGAAGGGAATAAGTGCTCTACTCCACTGGAACTTGGACAAAAGCTTCGACGAGATGAGGGAAGGGTTCTTCATGATCCCTTGGTGTTCAGGGCTCTTGTTGGGAGCTTGATTTACCTGACGATTACAAGGCCAGACATTTCTTATGCTGTTGGCCGAGTAAGTCAGTATATGGCTGAACCAAGACAATCTCATCTAGTGGCAGCAAAGGGAATTCTAAAGTATGTCAAGATGACTTCTGACATGGGACTCCTCTATGAAAGGGACTTGGAGTTTGCGTTGCTCAGGTACACGGATGCTGACTATGGCGGTGATTCGGATGATCGGAGGTCCACTTCAGGTTATGTGTTCACTTGCGGTTCAGCTAGCATCTCGTGGTGTAGCAAGAAGCAGGACTCGGTGTCAGTTTCAACCACGGAGGCGGAGTATAAGGCTTCGGCATTGGCTGCTCGGGAAGCCGTTTGGTTGAGGAGGCTTATAGAGGATGTGCATGAAGAAGTGCAAGGGCCTACTTTACTCCTGGGTGACAATGAGAGTGCTCTCAAACTGGTTAACAATCCAGTGTGTCACGTCAGGACCAAGCATATAGAGATTGATCACCATTTCATCAAGGAGAAGGTGTTGGAAGGATCTCTGCTGGTCGGGCATGTTCGGAGTGAAGATAATCTTGCTGACATCTTCACGAAGCCACTGTCGAAGAGGCCCTTTGAATGCTTGCGCAGCTTGCTGGGCTTAGTCACCACTTCCCACTTCAAGGGGGAGTGTTGAAATTTGTGAAGTGGAAGTGGTTGACGGGACAGGCCGGGCGGCCTGGGCGGACAGCATTGGCGGACTAGGCGGACTGGGCGGACTGTGATCTGCGGTCTGGTGGAAAGTCTAGTGGAAGCCGGCTGTCTTCTGAGCGGGTTATTTGCATGGAGTCCGCGGACTTTGCGGCCTGACATCTGCGGATAAGGCGTTGGCTGTGGTTTTGTCAAGGAGCGGCCTGAGCGGATGGAGGCTTGCAGACTGGTGCATTGCTCAGTGGCCGTGGTGCAAGCTTGTGCTGTAAGGCGGTTTGGCTCGTATCCGCGGGAAGCTTGCGGACTAATGTGTCCGCGGTGTGGGCTGTTGCGGACTGAGCTTAGAGCTTGGCTGAGGCCTTGTCGAGCTCTGGTGGTACAGTAGGTGCTTTGCTGTGGAGGTCGTTGGCGGGCTGGTTTTGGAGTCCGGGGATGGTTGCTGCGTTGGACAGGAGTGCGAGGAGCTTGCGGACTGCTGGCGGTCTGTGTTAGGGTGTTTGACGGACGGGTGTTTGTGTCCGCCATGCTCGCATTGGCCTTTGATGGTTCTGGACTTGGTTACACTCTGTGCCAAGACCATGGTGTCCGCGGTATCCGCCAAGTCCGCTGTGACCGGGCGGACTGTTGCTATCTTCCTTTGGTCGTGGACTTATGGCGGATTGAGGTGTGAGTCTTGTGGACTGCCTCGGGTTTGGGCGGACTGCCATTGAAGGGAGATTGTTGTCCTGTAGTGGTTTGGAGCTTTGTAGGCTGACGCCTTGTCCGCATAGCTTGGGCGGACTTAAGAGGGTTCGCCAATGTTGCCTTGCTCCTGGCGGTTTTCCTTGGTATCCGGCTAAGTCCTTGCGGATTCTGCGGACGGTGTTTTGCTATCGCGCGGGCTGGCGCGGTGTCTCTATCTCTAGGGCGGTGACCACACTCCTCACCTCGCCTATAAATAGGACCCCCCTGGCAGGTCTACAGTAACTTGAGTGAACAGTAAGTTGGGTTGGGCAAGGAGCTGCGGTCTCAGTTTGTCTGTCCGCGCGGATTGTTTTAGTGCTGACGTTTGATGTGTGCAGGTCGCGCGGGTAGCTTCAAGGAGCCAGGAGTTTGGCCGTGACTTCGGTCAAGTACTTGGAAGTGTGTGGTCTCTGCGGATTCAGCGGGAGGTCGCTCTGCGGCTTGTCAGCTCTGTTTCATCTTTGCCAGCTTCAATAACCTGTCTGTCAGCTTCAGGCGGGTAGGGGGTGTTCCTCAGTTCAGCCTCAGCAGGAGACGAATAACGGTGTGTCTGCGCGGCCTCGTGGCTTCGGCAGACTCCGTGGCTATTCGGCGAATTGCAGCTAAGTTCGGGCGATCTCAGCGGACTCGGCGACCTCGGCGGTCTCGGCGGACTCCGGTGCTGTCCGCCCGTCTTGAGTTTTGGTGCTTTTTGTTTACAGCTGTTATACTAGCGAAATCATGTCTCGCTATGTATGCCTCGTGTTGTAAAGAAGTGAATGAATAAAAGACCTGCTTGTGCTTCCATTGTTTGTTGGGATTAACCTTTGTTCCTTGGTTTTCCGCTGGTTCAACGTGAGAACTGGGTAGTTCCGAAGATATTAATTTGGCGTTTGAGCTACCTTGCTGACCACGTTGAGAAAATTTAACAAAAACCACTTAGTATTTTTGACTAATGATTGTTGTACCACACTATTTTAGGAGCCCGAGTAGCTTGAGCAGCAGTATCCCGCACAGGAGGACCACCGGGCCAGAGAGACAAGGCCTGACTTGACGACGCAACACATTTTGATTCCTCCTACTGATGGTGTGAGATTTTGAGAGTTTCCGCATTATTGTGATGTATTTGTAAATAGACATGCAATTGGATATTACTATTAGTGTTTGATTTGGACTATTTATTTCAATTAATGTGATGTTGGACTTCATGCTTATTAGCTAATATACAAATGTGGTTGGCTTGTGTTAAATAGAACTTTTTCTAGCGGGATAGGCATCTTGTAATGGTTGATAACCTGTAAGTTGGCCATCTCTCAAGGCGACTATTCTGAACATAAGGCTCCCCCCCAGCCATGCTCATAAATCAACAGGTGGAGTCTTACGGATACAATGTGCAAAACACAACGCAAACACGAAAAAGTCATCCCTCGATGTTGACATTAGGATAGACACCTGAGGCGCCATCTACCCAAGGATTGAGTGCTCTGACATCATCCACTCAGGACAAAAGCACTTACTAAAGTCAGGGTGGAGCACGATCATCCCCTAGCATTGGATCGACCCCCATAACCGTCATCTTTGAGCTAGCCTCCTCCGCAATTCGGGGTTGCTCCACTCTGAAGCCTCATGACACCTTTTGTTTGGCAATCACAAAAATCCGTGTCGTCTTACTACATAGGTGCACGACAACCATCAATATTTTCTCCTTTTATAGTTGCACCAGTCCGGTCACCATCTTAAAATGGCTCTAACTCAACCCCATAAAAGAACAAATACCAAGTCCTTCTATTCCCCCATAGAAGAACGGACTCTGAGCCTTTCTACCTCTTCTAGTTAGAACAAACAACGAGTCCTTCTTCTCCCCACGATGAAAGCAAGCCTAGAATCCACCTACGGATTCCAATAGGAGCACACACGCTGATCCTTCTGCACCACTAGAATAAGGGGGCAGAACGTCCGTCCATGGCGCACCCATACATTTTCCACTGACACAAACACCCAGCAACAACCCCTCAAGATAATGCACCGCGTCACATGATGAGTCCGATATTTATATGGTTTTCGGACTCATATGGGCTGGTTTTCTCACTCGTGCACTGCATTTCAACTGGAAATCAGTTATATTTGCATCGTTTGGTCATGGACCATTTTGTGCACTGTTTTGGCCCGAGGGTGTGCAATTGCACATTCTGTTGTTGGGGGCAAGCACATGGTGCTCCCCATGGTTCTGTCTGTTTGTTTGTTTTATTGGTGCTGGAAGCTTGTGCTCCAGTTGGTTTTATTGTGCATGTGGTGTGTTTTCCCCCTAGGCAGGAATTCTGTCTTAAGGAAAACGCACGGTCGTGCGTTTCTTTCACGCACGGTTTGCTTGGAATCATGCGTTTTGGTCAGCTAGAAGAACGTCGAGCTGAGCTCAACAAATTTCTTTTTGCATGGTTGACGCACGATGAAACTTAACGGGGCTATGGTTGTTACCAACTTCCAGGTGCTGGGACCCATAGGAAATGATTCAAAGCCTATTCTTGGGTTTCCATTCCTGAAAGCCAGTGAAGCGACTCTGTGCTTTAACGCATGCGACATCACCTTGGCTTCCAAGGTCGATTTGTCGCTATTACCGTCACTTCCCACTTTAATCCCTAGTGAATCTAAAAAACCGATGGAATTAAATGTTTTATTATCTGATGAGTTACCTAGAGCTTATGAGACAGATGTTATGCTGAATAAGCAAGACCGGGTTGTGCAAGAAAAAGATGTGCTGATGATTGCTAACGGAGAAGCCAAGGAGGAGTTGTTTGACGTGAAACAAGTTGCTGAAGAAAAGGAACGAGGGTTGTGCACGGCTATTGGGAGCATGCAGGAAACAGAGTTAAAAACTTTGAATAAACTTAATGAATGCTGTAAAACTGTTAAACAGGTGACTTGGGCTGATCTTTCACCCGCCGTGGGTGAGGAAAGGATGCCCCCAGATGCGAAAGATAAGCATGTTGTTGATTTAGTTGGGATGGATATACCACCCTGGTGATCCCCATCTGTGAATCTGAAAAGAAAAGAACTTCTTATACGCAAAGCTTCTGATTTTGCTCGCCAACGTGAGAAAGACGAGGTTAGGGGTAGGGGAGACTCGTCTTCCTTGGGCCCTAAAGCCTTCACCTCGCCCTCATCTCGCGTGGCTGGGGGGATCTATTGCAAGTCAGCGTTCAACTGAAGAGTGATGGATCTTTGGGGCCCCCTTTCTTTATGTTTCTTTTTTATTTTTCTTCTTGCTGTGTGTAACTTTGGATTTCTTTTTCATGCATTCTGAACCTTTGCTTTAAAACAATAACTATATAACTGTTAATACAGGTATTTGGTCCACCTTAAGAACGGTAAAGAAAAGGGCTTATGGGAGACGACTCAATGTTGCTGCTTGTTTTAAATTTGCTGCAATTTAGTTGTTGTGCTATTTTGTATAGCTTTTTGTGGTTGAAGATATTCTATTTTGCAGGTGGAATTTGTTTAGGTCGTGGATTGTTTGCTAAAGTTTAACGTCAATCTTCTGGTATGCTCATTAGCTGAGCATGGGTAACTTCTTCCCTCAACATTCATTTCTTTAATTTTATTGCAAATCATGAATATATTATTTAGTTTAAGTCTGGTGGGGGAGAGTTTCGCGAGTCACCTTTTCACATACACTTGCATACCATAAGAGTATTTTCATTTTCAGTTTTATCATGACAGCATTGTGCACCTACATCGCATGAGCGCGCGCTTAAGTTTAATTTATTTTTTTGTTAACTTTAAGATAGTGGTGCTGGCTTAAGATTTTAGGATAGGATAGTGTGAAACTCGTGTAGTGCTCCTAATCGAGGACTCATGATGTATATAAATAGTATAAATTCAATTTTTCTTTATGCTCGTAGATTTATGCTTTTCTGCATTTGTAAATAATGTTTGTACTACTCAAAACTGTGGAAGCTGGAGCAATTGAATGGTCGTGTAGGAATGTGCGTAGCCACCACTAGCCTCGTAATGCTCGAGTCGGGAGGAAGGGTTGTCTTTCTCAGTGGCTAAGAACTTGCCCCAAGCTACTGTCGAAGCTTTGGTGCATGGTTAGTCAAGCATGAGTGTGATGTAGGCCATCATTTTGTCCTGGTTGAGCCTTGTACTCGTTCCTAACGTAATCCTTGTTAGCCTAATTTGAGCCTACCCCTCCTTTTGATTCAGCCCCACTCCGTGATATAAAATTTTTTGAAAAAAAAAAGAAAAAGAGAAAAAGAAAGTATATAGAAATGAAAGAAGAAAAAGTTTAAATGAAAATTTCATTTGAGATTTTATGATGGTAGGCGGTGCACGCACCCATTTGTCAAGTCTAAGTTTAGTGGTGTGGAGCACCTGTATGTATTTATTGGCGAGAAGTTTTTTTGTATGAGCTCATTTGGGTTGTGCGTAGCCATGATTTACCTTTTGCATCCTTACCTATGTATACGCCTAAGCCCCATTATTTTCTTTAAGTCCTGCGGATTCACGCTCGAGTCAAACTAGCGCTGTGGAGAGAGTGTGAACAGGCAAGCATATGGTCCCCGACATTGGTGGATTTCTTTGGAGGTGATCCCGAGCCCCGGTCTTTGGCAATGCTCAACTTAGTGGCCTACCTACTTTCTTCCTACGAATGACTGAACGATTCTCCAGAATTCTATTTTTGAGTAGCTACAATACTTATTTACACTTGTCGAAATTTATAAACTTCGTAGCATAATTAAAAAGTGTATCTATTATATTTTTATGCTCATGAGTATTCGATTTCTCGCTTTACTTTATTGTTGAAATTTCTAAGCCAGCTAGCTATTTTCGAGTCCACAGAGAGATGATTTGCTCGGGACGAGTAAATGTTTAAGTCTGGTGGTGTGATGAGTCTGATATTTATAGGGTTTTTCGGACTCATCTGAGCTGGTTTTCTCACTCGTGCATTGCATTTCAACCGGAAATCGGTTATATTTGCATTGTTCGGTCATGGACCATTTTGTGCACTGTTTTGGATTGATGGTGTGCAATTACACATTCTGTTGTTGGGGGTAAACACATGGTGCTCCCCATGGTTCTGTTTGTTTGTTTGTTTTATTGGTGCTGGGAGCATGTGCTCCAGTTGGTTTTGTTGTGCAGGTGGTGTGTTTTCCCCATAGGCAGGAATTCTGTCTTAAGGAAAACACATGGTCGTGCGTTTCTTTCACGCACGATTTGCGTGGAATCGTGCGTTTTGGTCAGTTGGAAGAACGTCGAGCTGAGCTCGAAGAATTTCCTCTCGCACGGTTGACACATAGTTTCTAGTTTCTTCTTTCCAAGGATCCAACTCCACTCCCCCGCCAGTTCTGCCGCTCTGAGCGGGAAAACTCGCCTCCAGCCGCCATTTTCTCTCTCCTCCTTGGAGAGTTGATTCGGCCACCGTTTCTCCTCAGAAAGCTTGTGATAGTTTCGTCTCCGACCACCTTCATCTTCTCCGAACTACAAGCTACCATCCGAGCTCTTTGTTGTTGCACTTGCGGAGTTCTTCGGTCAGAACTAGCCCAATGATCATTCACGAAGAAGATGGGATATTTGAAGGAAGTGACAGCCCTTCTTTGTTTTCCGGACGTCATCCAAAGACCGATCCCAGACAAGGATTGACAACCCTCGAATCCGACCGTGAATCTTGGAAAGCCTTTGTGCGCTCAGTTGTATTTCTCCACCTCTTCTTGGGGTTACTTCATTCTGAACTCGTGATAGTGAGATTGTTGCTTGAGAATAATGTTTTGTTTAAGGTTTCAGCATGTCTTTATGTTGTTATGCCTTAATCATTGTTTGTGATGTTAAGTTTCAATTTTTCTTGTGTTTGTTGTGATTGTGTCGTTCCAGCGATTGCTAGAAGCATGCGTTGTGAAGAGGTGATTGCGATCCTCGTTGTTCGTCCATCGTCTATACTACTCTCTGTAGTACTCCACCCAAGCAAAGCGGTGACGACGACCCGCTATAGTTTTCTTTTTGTTGTTAACTTAGGAATCCCATTCAAAAAACCCCTTTGGTTACTTTCCCGCTTGCAACCTCTTTTTCATATAGCGAAATCACACTCCCTACTTGCACTGCTCGAGAGATCGATATTCGGGAATTAAACTTCTCACTTTTATTACTTGACAGCGATCGGTACACTTGCCGAGAGTGCATCATCACAATCGCTCATTCGTACAGAAGGGAACACGGAAAGCAATACACTTCTAAACCTAAACCGTATACAAAGGTCAAGGGGGAGAACGTCCCTACAAATCGTTGTAAGGGCCACACGGCAAGCAAGAAAGATGTGTGAGAAAATAACTGCAAAATCAACATTTAGCACCCACTGCGGGATCTCCAGCTCGCAAGACTGACACCAAGTAGCGCCAGGAAATCAGCATGTACCTCCCAACCAAACATACCAAAATAAAAAGTAATTCGTCTCATGCACATGAAACAATGATTCAAAGTTCACAACCCTGAGGCAAAAAAGTCAAGGTCAAAAAATTATGGGCTCGTCGCTCCGCAGATCACGACCCGCAAAAATTTGGGGGTATTTAATTTGGTTCCCCCTGAAGTTTGTCAAATCAAACCGGTAGGACTTCTACCAAAACACTCAAGCAAATAACCTCAGCCGATCGAGTGGCGTGCACAAACCGCATCCCCTCAAAGGATCCAAAATCACCCCAAAAGGAGGACAAAAACAAGCACAGAACGGCACTGTGCCTGGCCCGCTCACACGAGCGTGCACGACCGATGCCCATGCACGCGCACAGACATGTGTGGGCACGGGTGCGCGGGCTGCTCATGCACACGACCACATTGTGCCATGCACAAGCACGCAGGGGCGTGCAGGGTGCACGCTTTTGACTACCGAGAGGGTATACGCATTCGCGAGTGCTTTGAATCAGGCTTGCATGCTAGCCTTGTGGTTGAGGTGAGGCACCATACTAACTAGTCGAATAGCTTTGGCGAGCTGTCCGGGGTTGTGAGTAATGAACTTCAATTTGATTTCTTGGATTTTTGGGGACCCCATGAGTACTATATAACATGGTCTTGCTCTTTGACATTTGTCATGGAAGTAGTGGTCAATATTTTAAAAAAAAATTAATAGTATTAGTTATGGTTTAAACTTTGGCTAATACCATATTCTTTTAAATTAATAATAGTATTAGCCAAGATTTAAACTGTGAATGTCATATTCCTGCCATTCTAAAAGCTCGACATATGACACGGACAGTGGGACAGGCAACATCCATGGGACAGAAGACGTCGATTCTCACGACCCGCGGCTCACAATTAGGTCTTCCTCCTCAACGGAATTTGTGATCCCGGGTTTCTTCTTCTTCCCCCATCCGACCAGAGCTGAGAAAAAAATCACGGTCTGTTGATCTCCTTCTTGTTTGTGTTTTCTGGGATTTTTTCATGTCTGGTATTTCCTTCTCCGATTTTGTCCAAAACTAGAGTTCCCTTCTGAATCTTGTTTGAGTCGTGCTTCCTCCATCAAATACAGTGTGTTACGTCATCCACGACGTCCGTATTTGTCAAGCTCGTCATCTTCTTCTAGTGAAAGATGCTACATTTTATTTATGTTATTATTTATTCAAGCCTCAACATGATAATCAAGGAGGCGTAGATTCTTTTATCAGTGGAGAGTTCACAAATTAGAAGCATAAAGACTTATTAATTAGATGTACATGTTGGAAACCATAGTAACATTCATAAATGGTGCTCGGAGTCTTGCCTTGATTTGATAAACCAAAAATAACACGTTGAAGTAGCTTTGTGCACTCAATTTGACTAAGCTTGAACTGATTATCACACCAACTTGAAAGCTTTATTAGATTACATTAGATTTCTTTTAAAGCAGGGTTTAGCGTTTCGTGGTCTGCATGAAACTGATTAATCAGATAATTTTTAAGTCGCCCACACTGGAAAAAATTCCCGGGCCCGCCACAATAAGCATGCATCATGAAATGCATGTATGGCAAGATAATGATTATGACTTCAATAAAAAAAAACTAGTTTTGAACATAAAGATGGATGAAGTTTCTTTATTAGGTGAGATCGGACGTTCAGTTCATAACCACCGTGATCCCGATCGCCACAGTCGTGCAAAACCGATTAGTGTTAACATAATAGAATTTTATGTCTACATTGTTATAAAAATTTGTTTATGTTCATTTACTCATTTCTGTTTATTTACTTGCATGCAGGGGCAGATCCAGATGGGGGATCGAGGGACACTGGTCCCCCCATTTTTTTCAAAATGATTAGTTGATTTAGATTTCTCTCGTCGAGACAATGAATTTTGATTACTTATACGTCAAAAACGGTGGTCAGATGAGAGAAAAACAACTCCGATAAGATGAAAGCATTCAATTTTTTGTTGTTGCAGTAAATTAATGTCTAGCCCTCTTGTTAAAATTCCTAAAACCCAGTGACGCATTCCTATGGTGAGTGATGGACATAAAAAAATATATCATTGATGTAGCAAACACCGGTTTGCGCACAATTAATACCGCGACCCTATATGCGTAGACAAAATCACAACAAAAGCGCGAGGAAAATACCCGGGCAAGAGAGAAACACTTGCCCAATGGAGGTTCGCTAAGCCTCTTTAGATCTCCCAAGGACTATGGAGTCAATGTTCGACCAAGCGAAATGGACCTACCCGATCCGATCGATAGGTGTTGTACCAAAAGAGATCCACCCAAATCAAAGGGGTCCGCAAGGGGGTGGTCTCTCCCAACCAAATCACAAGACAAAACAAACGCAGTTAAACAACGCACGCAACAAACGAAACCTAACTCAACACCTAGCGGGCACTCAAGTTTCCTGCCAACGAAGTCTCACTATCACAAGCAAATTTCAATACTTCGTGGCGAGCTCGCGGGCACAACGCTTGAGCGAGGAGATTCTTCCGGGTGAGGAAAAGCCCCAATGAAACTCAACAACCACGCGCGTTCCCTTCCGATCAATTGAGCGGGAGACAAGCGACGCACCCTCAACGTCCAATTCGTTCGTTGCTTCCGATCACACACAATTCCAATCACAATCACAAGAACACAAAAAAGTAGAGATGAATCACACACGAAGTGGAGGAGGGGAGTCGTTACCCAACAAGGACCCGCTGAAATCTCCGAGGGGGAAACGTCGTTGCGAAGCACCGTGGAGCAGCGGTGGCGGCGCACCACAAGGAGGCCGGAATCACGCCGGAGGGGCGGTCGGCGTCGTGGCCTCGCTGGAGTCCGGCCGCGCGGATCAAAACGGGAGGACGGAGCGGCGGGATCGCGTTCGGCCAGGAAGAAGGAGGTGCTCGCCGGTGTCGCGCCGGATGGGAGGGGCTCCGCCGCCGGTGTCGCGCCGGAGGGGAGGGGATTCGTCGCCGGTGTCGCGCCGTGCGGAATCCGCGAACCTAGCCGCCACTCCTATCACGGGAGGGAAAAAGGAACCCTTTTTTTTATCAAGATAAGTTCATTGCCCTAAAACCAAAATAGAGGAGTATTTATACTCCCAACATAGAGCACTCCTACACCACACATATCCTAGATCTCATCCTAGCCGCTCAAATGTTTGGACTTAAAATAAGTGCAGGAAATAAAAAGAAACAACAAAAGCGGGCTCTTGACCACCTAACATTTTGGTCGAGCCGGATGGGACGGGAAAATCAATAACTAATTAACATAAAAAAATAGTAGACAACTTTAGAGATTGCGGAGCATGGCGCGATAAGATTTCCGCGTGTTGGGGCAAAGGTTGTAGCCGCGCGGTGCGTCGTCGGGTGGAACCGGGTCGCCGCCATCAATCCTCCCCCGCTCAAAACCACTTGTCACCGGTGAGTGGTCCAAGTGGTAACGGTGGAGCATGTCCTCGTCAAGGCGCTCCATATCGTCGGCGGTCACCCAAGTAGCGTCACAAACCGGGTGGTCCTTCCAACGAACCAAGTAGCGGTGCACACCGCCATTTGAAGAAGCCAAGACGTCGTCGTCCAATATGCACGCCGGGACGGAGATAGTCGTCGGAAACCTGGGAAAAGCATTAGGAGCAAAAATATGATCGACCGTACCCCCATGTGAATGTGTGGTGGGTACGTCCGATGGGGCAACATTAAAGGGTGGGGGGTCACTCACTATCCCATGAGAATGGCCGGAAGGAGAGGAAGAAGAAGAAGGGGAAAATAGTTCTTGCGGTGCTTCATGAAAAAGTGTAAGATCGGAAACATTAAACACGGGGTGTATTCTCCAATCGGGAGGCAAGTCAAGCACGTACGCGTTATCACCCAACTTCTTTAAAATCTTGAAAGGTCCGGCACACCGGTTGGCTAATTTCTTGACAGCACCCGTGGGAAGCCGCTCGGGAATTAACTTGACCATGACTAAATCTCCGACGTTAAATTATTGTGCCCGTTTGTGAACGTTCGCGTCCGATTGATAGACTTTGTAAGTAGTGACTAGTCGTTGGTGGATCTCTTTGTGCAACACATGAAGGTGATGAGCAAAGTCATGTGCAAAGTGACTTGTTTTATAAGTGGGCGGTAACGGAACCAAGTCAATCTGCACACGTGCGTTGTAACCGTGCACAACTTCATTAGGCGAGAGGCCCGTGGAATGATTTTTGGAATTATTATACGCCAGTTGGGCATGGGGAAGGATGAGATCCCAAATCCCCTTATGGTCGCCCACGAGGCAGCGTAGCAAATTACCTAAACTCCGATTTACCACTTCGGTTTGACCATCCGTTTGGGGGTGGTAAGCCGCGGAAAAGAGGAGTTTGGTGCCCACCAAGATCCATAGTGTTTTCCAAAAATAAGAAGTAAACTTGACATCCCTATCGGAGACAATAGTCTTAGGGAGTCCGCGATGACTAACAACTTCTTTAAAATAAAGTTTGGCAATGTGAGACGCGTCGTTGGTGCGGTTGCATGAAATAAAATACGCCATTTTGGAAAAGCGATCTACAACGACCAAAATAGAATCGTGTTTGCGTTGTGTGAGGGGAAGACCCAAAATGAAATCCATGCTAACGTCATCCCACGGGACAGAAGGTATGGGAAGCGGAGTATATAAGCCCGTGTTTTGCTTTGAGCCTTTAGCTAGTTGGCATGTGTTGCAACTACTAATGACTCGATTAACCATACGCTTCAAGCCGGGCCAAAAGAATATTTCCTCAACCAACGATATGGTTTTGTCGCGGCCAAAGTGGCCACCCAAACCACCGCCGTGCATCTCCCAAATGATAAAGAGGCGAAGGGAGGAATCCGGAATGCACAACCGCGAGCCCTTGAACAAATAGCCATCACGAAGGACATATTCGGAAATAGTGTGGGTAGTGGGGGTTTGGAGAGAGTGAAAAATGTCCTTAAAGTCCTTGCACTCGACATACTCGCGACGGATACGTTCAAATCCTAAGACTTTCACATCAAGGGTAGTCAAAAGTAAACTAACACGGCTAAGCTCGTCGGCAACGCGGTTATGCTTGCCCTTGCAATGTTTGAGCACAAACGTGTACTCTTGTAGGAAAGAGACCCATTTGGCTTGCCTCGGGCTAAGCTTCTGCTGAGAGTTAATATAACGTAGCGCGTCATGATCCGAAAGGAGGATAAATTCTTTGGGCAAAAGATAATGACGCCAATGGCGTAGACTTTGGACTAAGGCGTAAAACTCACGTTCGTAGTTTGAATAATTAAGCTTGGGCCCACTTAATTTCTCACTAAAGAACCCAACCGGGTGGCCTTCTTGACTTAACACGCCACCTATACCCGCACCCGAGGCGTCACAAGAGACCTCAAAAATTTTATTAAAATCGGGTAACCGGAGAACCGGTGCCTCGGTCATCAAAGTTTTAATCTGACGGAACGCACAAGAAGCGGATGGAGGCCAAGTAAACTCACCAAGTTTCATACATTCGGTAATCGGAGCCAGAATGACGCTAAAATTGCGAATGAAGCGGCGATAAAAGGTGGCTAAGCCATGAAAGCTACGAACGTCACAGATAGATTTAGGTTCCGGCCACTCTACAATCACTTTAATTTTTGCGGGATCAACTTTAATACCTTCCGCACTAACGATATAACCTAAGAAAGAGACGGAAGAATCCATGAAGTGACATTTCTTTAGATTGATAAAAAGTTTTTCTGTCCGGAGAACTTCAAAGATTTGTCTTAAATGGTCGAAATGATCATTGGTGGTCACGCTATAGATTAATAAGTCATCAAAATAGACCACTAAAAATTTACCCATAAAATTATTGAAGAGTTGAGTCATCATACGGGAAAATGTGATTGGGGCGTTGGAAAGCCCAAACGGCATTACCAACCATTCATACAAGCCGTCCTTAGATTTAAAGGCGGTTTTCCATTCGTCCCCTTCTCTAATTCGTATTTGGTGGTATCCACTTCGAAGATCAAGTTTTGAAAAGATGGTGGCACCACTAAGCATATCCAATAAATCGTCCAACCGGGGAATCGGAAACCGGTATTTAATCGTGATTTTGTTTATCGCCCGGCTATTGATACACATCCTCCAAGAGCCATCTTTTTTGGGGGCAAGAAGTTCCGGCACCGCACAAGGACTCAAACTATGGCGGATAAGGCCTTTGGAGAGCAAATCGGAAATTTGGGCTTGAAGCTCGGCGTGGGCACTAGGATTAAGACGATAATGAGGGAGATTGGGGAGAGAGGAGCCCGGAATAAAATCAATGGCGTGTTGGATACTCCTAAGAGGTGGTAATTCGGAGGGGAGCTCTTCGGGGTGGACATCCTTAAACTCGTCAAGTAACGTGAGGATATCGGCGGGCAAAGATGACGTGGGGAGTGGAATGCCGTTAGCTTGAAGTAAGACTAACGCATAGAGCATACCACCAGAAAAACTAGTCTTTTCAAATTCTTTAGGATGAATGAGAGTGAGAGGTTGCTTGACGGCGGGAACGGTTGTATCCTTAGTGTGAAGGTCCTTAGGGGCGGCGGGACATAACGTGATGCGTTGGTCTTTAAATTTAAATTCATATGTGTTCGCACGACCGTAGTGAGTGACATTATAATCGTAGAGCCAAGGGCGGCCTAGAAGGACATGGCATGCGTCCATAGAAAGAACGTCACACCAAACTTGGTCGACATAATCTTTGATGACAAGAGGTACTAAACAACGCTGGGTAACCGGAATGGAAGTCTTATTGACCCAAGCGACTGGGTAAGGAGTGGGGTGTGGCGCGGGAGTCAATTTCATTCGGAGAAGTGCGGCTTCGGAAACCACGTTCATGGAACTCCCACTATTAATAATGAGCTTGCACGACTTCTCACCGCTTTTAAAATATAAGGAGAAGATGCTAGAGCGCTTCCAATCATGACTACTACGTGGGGTAGTCAAGATGCAACGCATAACCGCGAGATTGTTGGGGGTATAGTCATCTTCCATGTCGCTAGGAATATCGGGTTCCTCAACATCACTAACCTCCTCATAGACGATATCGACGTCATCGGCCGTGGGTTCGATTAATGTTACTAACTTTTTGCGGGTAGGACATTCAACCTCATAGTGCCCGGGTTGGTTACAAGCATAACACGTAACGTTAGCCTTGTTGGTCTTACCGATAGGAATGCGTTCGCCCGATGTGTCGTTTGCTTTCCTAGCGGTGATGATAACGGATTTGGAGGAGTCACCCAAAAAATTCTTTCCACGTGAATTAGGAGGGTTTGTGGAGGACGTTTTGGAGTGAAAAAAGGTTTTGGAGGAGGATGCTCGTTGAGTAGTGGACACGGAAAGGTGCTTTTCAATGTCAAGTGACGCATTCAAGGCGGAACTTAAATCGTGGTGATCATATCGCCGGATTTGATTTTGGATTTCCGAACGAAGACCCTTACGGAATCGTGAGACGGTAAGCTCGGGCAATTCCTGAATATCACACCGGATCATCAATTCGTTGAGTTCGCCCATGTACTCACTCACCGAACGATTGCCTTGGCGCAACGAAGAGAATTCGTCGAGCATGTTGGTGCGGGGGTAAGCGGGAACAAAGTGATTTGTGAGTAAGTTACGCATTTGTGGCCAAGTGTGAGCGACGCCACCGACGCGACGCTCTTCGTTTAACCAAAATACTTGAGCGCGGCCCGCTAATTTCATGCGAGCGACTACCATCTTTTGGTGGTCGTCTAAGTTGTGTCATTCAAAATAACACTCAATTTTCATGAGCCAATCCTTGAAGGTGTTAGGATTGTCGTACCCATCAAATGTGGGGGCATCGATTTTGATTTTGCGTGTGAGATCATTGTGCCAATCCCCATTGCGGTCTTCGTCGCCAATGTCATTGTAGTGACGTGGTTGGCGTGGTGGAGGATGACGTGGGGGGTTATTAGGTTGGGGTTGCGGGGGGAAGCCGGTTTGGATCGTTTGTGTGAAATTGGTAAAGGCCGCAGTGAGTTGAGTGATTTGATCGGTGAGATCACGCTGAACGGCCGCCAATTGTGCTTGCGTAACTTCACGATTTTCCGGAATGTCGCCCATATTATTGGACGCAGATGAGTGTGGGGGATACTCGTTCCCCGAACGTGTGTGCATAAAAGGGAGGTGAGTGCAATAGGACCGGCAAAGATTAAGAAAGCTTTGCACCGAAGTCTGATACCAAATTGATGTAGCAAACACCGGTTTGCGCACAATTAATACCGCGACCCTATATGCGTAGACAAAATCACAACAAAAGCGCGAGGAAAATACCCGGGCAAGAGAGAAACACTTGTCCAATGGAGGTTCGCTAAGCCTCTTTAGATCTCCCAAGGACTATGTAGTCAATGTTCGACCAAGCGAAATGGACCTACCCGATCCGATCGATAGGTGTTGTACCAAAAGAGATCCACCCAAATCAAAGGGGTCCGCAAGGGGGTGGTCTCTCCCAACAAAATCACGAGACAAAACAAACGCAGTTAAACAACGCACGCAACAAACGAAACCTAACTCAACACCTAGCGGGCACTCAAGTTTCCTGCCAACGAAGTCTCACTATCGCAAGCAAATTTCAATACTTCGCGGCGAGCTCGCGGGCACAACGCTTGAGCGAGGAGATTCTTCCGGGTGAGGAAAAGCCCCAATGAAACTCAATAACCACGCTCGTTCCCTTCCGATCAATTGAGCGGGAGACAAGCGATGCACCCTCAACGTCCAATTCGTTCGTTGCTTCCGATCACACACAATTCCAATCACAATCACAAGAACACAAAAAAGTAGAGATGAATCACACACGGAGTGGAGGAGGGGAGTCGTTACCCAACAAGGACCCGCTGAAATCTCCGAGGGGGAAACGTCGTTGCGAAGCACCGTGGAGCAGCGGTGGCGGCGCACCACAAGGAGGCCGGAATCACGCCGGAGGGGCGGTCGGCGTCGGGGCCTCGCTGGAGTCCGGCCGCGCGGATCAAAACGGGAGGACGGAGCGGCGGGATCGCGTTCGGCCAGGAAGAAGGAGGTGCTCGCCGGTGTCGCGCCGGATGGGAGGGCTCCGCCGCCGGTGTCGCGCCGGAGGGGAGGGGATTCGCCGCCGGTGTCGCGCCGTGCGGAATCCGCGAACCTAGTCGCCACTCCTATCACGGGAGGGAAAAAGGAACCCTTTTTTTTATCAAGATAAGTTCATTGCCCTAAAACCAAAATAGAGGAGTATTTATACTCCCAACATAGAGCACTCCTACACCACACATGTCCTAGATCTCATCCTAGCCGCTCAAATGTTGGGACTTAAAATAAGTGCAGGAAATAAAAAGAAACAACAAAAGCGGGCTCTTGACCACCTAACATTTTGGTCGAGCCGGATGGGACGGGAAAATCAATAACTAATTAACATAAAAACAAATAGTAGACAACTTTAGAGATTGCGGAGCATGGCGCGATAAGATTTCCACGTGTTGGGGCGAAGGTTGTAGCCGCGCGGTGCGTCGTCGGGTGGAACCGGGTCGCCGCCATCAATCATGCACTTGATGCATATGAGTTGAGTGCATCGAGCGCAATCCACTATATTTAAATCACTACATTGTTATTTCTTTTAAAACTTTTGTTTTGCACCCTCATTATCAATTTCCTGGATCCACCGTGGCATGCATGGTCGCGACTAGCCAGCAGAATTGTTGTCTTTGGTTTTTTTTTGTAGTGTTCTTGTTCTTTCTTTTTCGTTCTTTTGTTCTCCCCCGTAATTCTTTTTTTTTGGTTATTGCAAATGCAAATTTCAAGGATCCGCCGTGACATGCATGGTGGCGACTAGCCGGCGGAATTGCTTAAAGCGTTATCCAATAGGTTACATGTATTTCGCTAACACTGGCATTTGTTGCGGCAGTGTGTGCTTAAGGCCAATATGTTTGTGGACAACGCAGCGTTAGAGGGCGTCATGATGGCAGACCTTATGGATGCGGATAATGAGTGGGATGTGGATCTCCTTGATTAAGTTATGGGACGGGACCTCGGGAACGCCATTTTGCAGCTTCAGTCGGGTGGTGGTGGTAAGGACACCCCGGAGTTGGTGTCGCGGTTTGGTGGAGGACTGTCTCTGCCCCTGGGGTTGTGCTGATGGGGAAAACCAGGATCACCTAACTGGTGGGTGTAGCCGACTTCAGGCTGTTGGAAAGGAACTCTCCAGATGGGGACTGCGGATCACAATCGGGTGGACTTGGGCGAAGGTTGAGTTTGCGACACGTCAGGGGGGGAGGGTTGCCCTCCAGCTGATCCGCCTTCTTTGCTATGTGGCGTATCAATGTTGGCGTTCCAGAAATGCTAAGGTGCATAATAGGGAGGTCGGCACCCCCTGGTGATCGCTGCCTCTGTTGTGGAAAACCTTACACTTTTTGACCATGGCTGCGTTCTGGGATGTTGGAGCACCTCTTGCCCCTTGGGGCTTACCCGTACTCTTTCTTGGTGCCCCCACCGCCCGGATGGATCAAAGTCAATGTGGATGGTGTTGAAACCGAAATCTCGGTCTCCTGTGGAGTTCACCCCCGGGGAAGGGGTTGTCTCGCACCTACTTTACTCCTGCAAGCAAAACAACAAAGAGAACAAGGAAAGACCGACCCAAGGGCTCGGCGGGGAGGACCAACCACACACCCGGAAGATCTAAGAGTGCTTCCCCTCCTTAGCCAGAGGCCGAGCTAAGGAAATCTCAGAAAGCACTTGAAAACTGGAATAGGGGAGCACAGGAAGCATGCCTTCTGAGGTACCCCTTGGGTCCTATTTATAGTTTTTGGAATTTGAACTGCCAATAACCAAATGAACTGACCTGAAGTTACCAAAAAAAACCTTGGCTGGGTCTGCCAACAGCCAAACTCCGCTGTTTTGAAGGGCTATAAACAGACCCGCGGGGGCAAAACAGCAAAAAGTACCTCTTGTATCTGGGCGAGCTGGCGAGTCCGGTCACCTCGGCAGATCCTGCTCGCCTGCTGTTGCCGAGCTCCGTTGCGAAGACGCGAGCTGGGACGGCGAGCTCGCCCATCCACTGGTCGCCATCAGTTGTCCTGAGCTTGATGATTCCTGGACTAGCTCGGCGAATGCCGAGCTCGGGGTCGACGAATGCTGATCTTAGGTCGACGAATGCCGATCTCCGGTCGATGAATGTCGATCTCCGATCGACAAATGACGATCTCCGGTCGACGAATGCCGAGCTCGGGCTCGGCTTCTCTACTACTGAGCTCGCCCACTATCCTCAGCCCGATCTGTCTGGTTCCTAGCGACCTTGCTCGCCGGACACGGGGTTGTACATAATCCCCGCTCTTTTTGAGCTTGGAAAAGCTCGGAAAGAAACATCCAACCCCAAGTGTGCGGCGAGCGCGGGATGGCGAGTTGGAGGGAATCTTTGGGTGGGGTCCACCTGAGGCTATATATATACACCGGCTCACCTGCCTGACTCTTGTCATTCCCTTTTCTCTAACCCTGACAAGATGCCGCTCCCCAAGGAGATTAGGGAGCGTCTGGACCGAGCTCGCCAGGCTTCTGCAGCTCGCGTAGACGCCCTGACGGCGGTTCCTGCCGCTGTGCCGCAGGGTGGCTCTGCCGAGCCCAGCACCAAAAAGATGAAATCATTCCCTCAGGCGGCCGAGCCCATCTATAACGACCTGAGGGCCACCTTGGAGCAGGTGACCGGCTCCTCCACTCTGCCTGTCTCTGAAAGAGGGAGGAACAATGTCGAGGTCTGCGACGGTCCAGACCACCGCCCTGATGGTGCAGAAGACACCGCGCCGCGAGACGCCACCCCGCGAGCCAAGACCACTCTTGGGGACTCGCGATTCATGACTCCGGAAAACTGCCACCGGGAGCCGTCCCCTCCCTTTAGGACCTTGGGGTTGAGCTCGCAGAGGCCGAGCTTGCCGGTACCCGCCCCCTCTCATCGGCGAATTGACGTGGTCGCGGGGGCGGGTTTGGGGACCATCGCCACCCCGGGATTCGAGCTTCTCTCACCGGGGGCTCACGACCCAAGTCGCGGGAAGGATCTGAGGTTCCTCCCTCCCCGCATCTCCTTCGAGTTGCCGAGCTCGTCAGGTCAATTTTGCTTGGATTCTTGCTCCATGAGCTTTTCCTGCATTCCTCTTTTTGCTGACGTTTGACTCCCCAGTTCCACCCTGCCAATCCGTTGCCGAGGAGTCTTCGCTAGCAGCCCACTACTCTCCCCTCCCTTCCACAAGCTCGCTGGACTCTTACCTGGGCCCTGAAGTGGATCAAGACGTGCTGACGAGGAGGGAGGTCAAGCTTCTCAAGAAGCTGGTGTGCAGGCTGCGCGAGGTGCAGGGGGTCAACGAGAAGCTACAACGCGACTACGCTCGTCTCGTCGACGAGGTGCGAAGCGGTCGGGATGGAGAGCTGATGTCCCCCTCCCGGCTTCTGGACGAGATAGATGATGGCCTCTTAGTGGCGCAGAGGAATTCGGGGAGGATCCGCGAGCTGCTCTGCGCACGGTAGTCTGGGGGCAGGAGCCGCGAGGCCGGGCTAGGTAAGAGGGCGGCTCCTTTGCCGAGCCGACCGGTACTCGCATCCTGATGCTCCCCCTGCTTACGCGCCGCGCTTTTTATTGTTGAACTTGGTCTCTGTAATAAGTAGTTTTTTTAGAATATTCTTGGACATGTGTTATTCAAATAATATACTGTGATGTTTGACTTAGCCTTGGTTGGGACGCGCCGGAAGTCGGCGAGTTGGGGTGGCGAGTTGGGGTGGCGAGTTGAGGTGGCGAGCTGGGGCGATTTGACGGTCTGACCCCAGATTTCTCTTTTTATAAATAGCCCCCCCACCCCACCAACCATCGTACTGTGCTTTTATTGCTCTTTCCCTCTCTTCTCGCGCTTTTCTCCTTTTTTGCTCGCGCTCTGCTTCTTCCTCCGCGGACATGGGAAAGGCCAACCCTGATGCCGACGACCGCTCCAAGTGCGTGCAGCACTTCACTGACTATTTCTTCTTTGAGGGGCATATCAGCGAGGAGGAGCTCGCGGAGTTCAAGGCTGAGTCTGTGCCGCCGGGCTTCGAGGCGCGCGGGCCGAGGCAGGGGGAGGCCATAAACACCTTCTACGAGGATGAGCTCGCCTTCCCCATCTCGCATTTCGAGGTGGGGTTGCGTCTTCCACTCTGGCCGGAGATCCGGCAGATCCTGAAGTACTACGGCGTAGTACCCGCGCAGCTAAACTCCAACGCCATCGCGATGATGGTGGCGTTCGTGAGCTACCTCCGGCGGGAGAGGATTGAGTTCAACCTGACAGTGTTCAGGAAGCTCTTTTCTTACAAAGCGATGCCGGATGGGGTCGCCTACTTCGGCGGCTCGCTGATCAAGGTTCGCGAGATCGCGAACAAGCATCATAACTGGATGACCAGGATCGCCTTTGTACAACCCCGTGTCCGACGAGCAAGATGACCAAGGGGCCAAGCAGATCAGGTTGAGAACATCGGGCGAGCTCGGCAGCAACGGGGGCGAGCCGGAGCTCGACATCCGTCGACCAGAGACCGACGATCGGCGAACCCGAGCTCGGCATTCGCCAAGTGAGCAGCAACTCGTGCCCTCGCAGTAGAGCTCGGCATCAGTAGGCGAGCAGAGCACGCCAAGGTGACCAAAGCTCCCCAGCTCGCCTGGGTGTCAGAGGTACTTTTTACTGTTTTACCCCCACTGGTCTGCCCATAGCCCTTCAAAACAGCGGAGTTTGGCTGTTGGCAGACCCAACCAAGGGTTTTCTGGTAATTCCAGGTTAGTTATTCTGGTTATTGGCAGTCCGGATTTCAAAAGCTATAAATAGGACCCAAGGGGTACCCCAGAAAGCAAGTTCTTCCCTGTGCTCTCCCGCTCCAATCTTCAAGTGCTTTTTGAGGGTACCTTAGCTCGGCTTCTGGCTAAGGAGGGGAAGCGCTCTGAGATCTTCCGGGTTTGTGGTGGGACCTCCCTGTCGAGCCCTTGGGTCTGTTTCTTCTTGCCTTCTCTGTCGTTTTTCTTGCAGAAGCAAAGTAGGCGCGAGACCACCCCTTCCCCAAGGGTCGAACTCCACAGGAGACCGATTTCCGGTTCCAACATTTTGGTGCAGTGAGCATGGACAGTGGCCAGCGCAGAAAAATTTCGGCGAGCTCAATGATGGGAGGACAAGGATCTGACAGGCAGGACTCGCCGCCCCCCCCCCCCAGCCTCTCGCAACGGTGGGGATGTTGGAGGACTTCAGGAAGAGGTGCTGAGCCTCGTCAAGTTCGCACTCAGCGCACGTGCCGAGTGCTCGACTACGGCAGCCCGGATCGCGGCCGCCCCCTCCTTGGGTGAGGACGCTCCTGGCAGGCGAGCTGGGAAGGAATTGTCCGAGGAGGGCCGAGGATGCGAGCTCACTGGGCGCGAGCTCTTCCCTGGCTCGGCAGGCCGAGGTCGTTTCGGCGAGTTGGGCTCGCGAGGCTCGCCAGCTCGCCCAGTAGGAGGAGAGAGTCCTTTCAGCGAGCTGGTCTCTTCAGCTCCAGTTCCAGATGGGTTCAGGGAACCCGAAATGTCCGATTACACCGGGAAGGGAGACCCGGTCCAGCATGTCCAATGGTTTGAGGACGTGGTCTCCATCCGTCAGATGTCGGACGGATTCAAATGCCGACTCTTCGCCATCACCCTCCGGGAGAAGGCGAGAGAGTGGTTCCACCAGCTACCGGCCAGCTCCATCTACTGCTTCGAGGACCTGCGCCGAGGGTTCATGCTGAGGTTCACTACCTCGAAGAAGAGGAAGAAGGAGTCCGAGTATTTGTTTCACATTAAGCAGGGGGTGAACGAGATGTTGGGAAGCTACGTGGACCGATTTCAGGAGGAAGTTACTCAGGTCCAGGAGATGTCAGGCCATAGTCTGATGATGGCCTTCACCTTGGGCCTGCAGCAGGGTTTCTTCCGAATGGAGCTGAAGAGAGTTCCTCCCCTCTCCTACGAGGAGTTGATGGAGAGGGCGGCGAGAGAGGTCGACGGGGAGGCGTCGAACCCGGAGTTCGCAAGAAAGCTGGCCAGGTGGGCCACGGAGGAAGAGAAGGAGTCGAAGGGAGGAAGAGGACATGAGGAGAGGAGGGAAACCCAGGCAGAGGGAGCAGAGGCAGCTCCAAGGGCAGCAGCAGCCGGGGTGGGGACGTCAGGAGCCCGACCGTCGGCTGGGCTGGAGTCCTGAGTGGCAGGGGCAGGGGCCGCAGAGAGGGTACCTCGAAATGGATCACTTTCAGGGGAGGCAAGGCCAATTCCACCCCCCGGGCTGGAGGTAGGGCCAGAGGCCCCGACTCCCCGATCAAGAAGAGGCCATGGCCATAGCCTTGGGGGCCAGGAGAGGAGTGTGGAGGAGGAGGAGAAGAGAGGTCAGGGTGGAGCTGCCCTATTGTGATTTCCATCAGGAAGAGGGGCACGCAACGGCCACCTGTCCGGAGTTCCTCGAGGTGAGGGGGAATAGGGAGAAGCAGCAGCAGCAGGGGCGGCAGGAAGTAAGGATTGAGGAGGTCCTGCCTCGGGCGGAGGAGGATCGTTGCGAAGACCGGGTGGATGTGGGCACCCGAGGAGGGATCAGAGTGATCCACGGGGGGTGGGGATCGAGGCCTCCCGCAAGGCCAGTCTCCACACCATGTACCGGCGGAGCTTCGTCTCTACATCCCAGACCCCGCCACCGGAGGAGAGGATCACCTTCTCCAGGAGTGATATTCCAGACCACAAGGATCCGTTCTGTGATGCGTTGGTCATCAAGGTGGCCATCGAGAATTTCACCGTCTCTCGGATCCTCGTGGACAACGGGAGTTCCGTCAATGTCGTCTTCAAAAAGGCGTTCGACGCGATGAAGGTGGAGGCCAAGAGGGTGCTGGCCTGAGACGGGCCCTTGTTCGGGTTTTCAGGAGAAATGAAGGAAGTAGAGGGAGGAGTTGGTCTCCATGTCACCTTAGGGGGGAAGTCCCGAAACTGCAAGTTCGTCATTGTGGACGCCCCCAGCAGCTACAACGCCATCTTCGGGAGGCCCCTTATCAGCGCCTTCCGCTACGTCCCCTCATCTTTTCATCAGTGCTTGAAGTTCAACGCTGAGGGGGTCCAGGTCAGGGTTAGGGGGGACCCAAAAGTGGCGCGAGAGTGTTATGTCACTGTGGTGAACACCATCTCCTGGCAGGAGGGAGCCGAGGAGATGGGGCGAAGAATGGAGAAGGTCGAGCAGGAAGCAGGAGGGGAGGAGCTGGGAGTGAAGGACTGCGCAGAGGAGGCGGCAGGAGGAGATCTGGAGGAGGTAGCCGAAGTGAGGGCTGGGGGGGAAGAGATGAAGGTAGAGGTCCCCATTCAGGAGGAAGGGGATGCCGAGGAATGGGGGGAGCAATCCAGGCTAGAGGCAGCAGAGGAAGTGGTGGAGCTGGAGGTGCTCACCCGAGGAGGAAGGATGGAGAAGATCTGCGTCAGCGGCGGGCTGACCCCGGAGGACCAAGGCAGGATGCTGATCCAGAGGAACGTGGACATCTTCGCCTGGAACGCCGCGGAGATGCTGGGGGTTGATGCGGATGTGGCTTGCCACCGCCTCAACCTGGACCCAAGAACACGCCCCGTTCAGCAGAAGAAGAGGTCCACTGCGGACAAGCTGGCGAAGCCCATCAGGGAGGAGGTGGCGAAACTCCTCAAGGCTGGCTTCGTGTCTGAGATTCAGTACCCCGGCTGGGTCTCCAACATGGTTATGGTTAAAAAGGGGGATGGCCGATGGAGGATGTGTATCGACTTTTCCTTACTTAATAAAGCTTTTCCTAAGGACTGTTATCCTTTGCCTCGGATCGACGCGCTGGTTGACTCAGCCGTCAGTTTTTCTGTAATGAGTTTTTTAGATGCTTTTTCAGGTTATCATCAGATCAGGATGCACCCCCCAGACATCAAGGATGTCTCGTTCATCACAGGGTATAGATGCTACTGCTACAAGATGATGCCATTCAGGCTGAAGAATGCTGGGGCGACCTACCAGAAAATGATGGATAGGGTCTTTAAGGAGCAAAGGGGGAGGAATTTAGAGGTGTATGTAGATGACCTCATGATCAAGAGCCGGGATGTGGACTCCCACCTCCGGGACCTGGAGGAGACCTTCGCCACCCTGCGCAAGTACAAGATGCGATTGAATCCCCTCAAATGTATCTTTGGGGCCAGCAGGGGAAAGTTCTTGGGGCACCTCCTTACCCCCGCGGTGGTCAAGCCGAATCCAGATAAGGTCAAGGCTATCTTGGAGCTGGGGTCCCCGCGGAATGCAAAGGAGGTCCAACAGCTGACGGGGAAGCTAGCAGGGCTGAATCGCTTCCTCTCACGGGCAGGGGAGAAGTGCTCCCCCTTCTTCAAAGCAGTTAGGGATGGTCAGAGGTTTGAATGGACCAAGGAGTGCGAGGAGGCGTTCCAGGCCCTCAAAGTGCAGTTGACGCAGGCTCCGCTGCTCCAAGGGCTGAAGGAGGGGGAGGACCTGTTCCTATATCTGGGGGTCGGGGTGGAGGCCCTGAGCTCAGTCTTAGTTCGTGAAGAGGGGAGGATGCAGCTCCCTATTTATTACGTAAGCTGGGTCCTGAGGAAGGCCGAGCTCCGGTATCCAATTTTGGAAAAGCTGGCTTTTGCCCTGATCATCTCGACTCAGATGCTGCGACCTTACTTCCAAGCTCACTCAATACGAGTGGTGACCGACCATCCCATCTACAACATCTTCGAAGGGGTGGAGCATTCAGGCAGGCTGGCTAAGTGGTCGGTGGAGCTGAGCGAGTTCGACGTCTCCTTCGTTCCGTGGATCTCGATCAAGGCTTAGGTGATGGCCGACTTCTTGGCCGACTACATGGTTGAAGTGGCGGAGGAAGAGCTCACTCGCCCGGCCCCTTGGAAGGTGAGGGTGGATGGAGCCTCAGGGAGGCATTCCCTTGGAGTGGGGGTGATCCTAGAAAGCCCTCAAGGGACCCGAATCGAGCAAACTGTGGTGGTACACTTTCCCATTACCAACAACCAGGCCGAGTACGAGGCCGTGATAGCGGGGCTGCGCCTGGCCAGGGAGCTGGGGGTATCAGATGTAGAGGTCCTTACTGACTCCATGGTAGTGGCTTCTCAGATTAACGGGGAGTTCGAAGCAAGGGAGCCCACCCTACGATCATACTTGGCCAAAGTAAAGGGATCATTGGCACTTTTCAAACTTTCACTATCCGACGCGTGCCTAGGGAAGAGAATGAGCAAGCCGATCAGCTGGCAAAGCATGGTCCCCAGGTGGGGGGCACCATCACCGACCTGTTCCGCCCCTCCATCGAAGAAGGAGAGCTCATGGAAATCGATCAGCAAACTTCATGGATGGATCCAGTCGTGGTTTTCCTCTCCACCGGAGAGTATCCAGAGGGGGTAGATAAGAAGAAATTGAGGCACAAGTCAGCATATTACCTCCTCCAGGACGGGCAACTATACAGGAAGACCCTCTCTGGGATGCTAGCCCGCTGCGTAAACGAGGGAGAGGCGCGAAGGATCTTGGAGGAAGTCCACTCAGGGGAATGTGGGAGTCACTCCGGGAGTCGGACCCTGTAAGGGAGGATAGTCAGGCAAGGGTATTTCTGGCCCACCCTGGGCCGAGACGCCGCTGAGTTCGCAAGAAGATGTCATAAGTGCCAGCTGTTTGCCCCTCTGCAGCTACAACCGGCCCAGCGACTCAGAAGTATCATGGCCCCATGGCCCTTTGCGATTTGGGGAATGGATTTGGTTGGGCCGTTCCCCCAAGCCAGCGGCCAGAGAAGGTTCCTCATAGTGATGATTGACTACTTCTCGAAGTGGATGGAGGTGAAGGCGTTGGCCAAGGTGACCTCCCAGGTGATCAGGAACTTTGTTTGGGGGGAGATCATCTGTCGTCATGGGCTACCCAGGCCATCGTCACGGACAACGGGCCCCAATTCGCTAGTGTCGAGTTCACCAGCTTCTACGGGCAGCTTGGAATTGACCTCAGGTTCGCCTCAGTCCACCACCCCAGGAGTAACGGGCAGGTGGAGGCCGCAAACAAGATCATCGTCATTCTCCTCAAAAAGAAGTTGGAGAACTTGAAAGGGAACTGGGTGGAGCAGCTGCCTGTCGTTCTTTGGGCCCTAAGGACCACCCCCAACACCGCTACGGGAGAGACCCCCTTCAAACTCTCCCACGGGTGCGAGACAGTGCTCCCTATAGAATTCGAAGTCCAAACACCGCGAGTCATGACAGCAAAAGAAGGTCGTGAGGAATGGCAAGCAGAGAATGGGGAGGAACTGAGGCTCTCCCTTGACATGGTGGAAGAGGTGAGAGACCTTTCTGCTATCCGGCAGGAGGAGGTGAAAAGAATAATGGCCAAGTACTTTGACAAGCATGTCAGGATCAAGAAGTTCGTGGAGGGGGACTTGGTGCTGAAGAAAGTAGATGCGGCAGGGAGGTCAGCATCCGTAGGGAAGCTCAATCCTAGCTAGGAGGGACTATTCATCGTAAAGGTAGCCTTGGGATCAGGGGGCTATCGGCTCCAAAATGTAGAGGGCGAGACCCTGAGTCTCACCTGGAGTGGTGACGACCTCAAACGATTTTCCCCTGAAACATGTAAGCAGCACTTTGATTATAATAAATTCATTCAAGCTCTCTGGTATTGTCGTAACTAGCCTGCATGGTGGAATGTGATGTATTTTGGACCCCGAGCAGATCCCGCTGTCAGGCTCTCACCTAGCTGGCAGGGCTGGAAGTCACTCGATGGTGATAGTAGCGGACCCCGAGCAGATCCCGCTGTCAGGCTCTCACCTAGCTGGCAGGGCTGGAAGTCACTCGGTGTCATCCTTGGCCTCGAGCAGATCCCGCTGTCAGGCTCTCACCTAGCTGGCAGGGCTGGAAGTCACTCGATGCTGGTAGTAGCGGACCCCGAGCAGATCCCGCTATCAGGCTCTCACCTAGCTGGCAGGGCTGGAAGTCACTCGGTGTCATCCTTGGCCTCGAGCAGATCCCGCTGTCAGGCTCTCACCTAGCTGGCAGGGTTGGAAGTCACTCGATGGTGGTAGTAGTGGACCCTGAGCAGATCCCGCTGTCAGGCTCTCACCTAGCTGACAGGGCTGGAAGTCACTCGGTGTCATCCTTGCCTCAAGCAGATCCCGCTGTCAGACTCTCACCTAGCTGGCAGGGCTGGAAGTCACTCGATGGTGGTAGTAGCGGACCTCGATCAGATCCCGCTGTCAGGCTCTCACCTAGGTGGCAGGGCTGGAAGTCACTCGATGGTGGTAGTAGTGGACCCTGAGCAGATCCCGTTGTCAGGATCTCACCTAGCTGGCAGGGCTGGAAGTCACTCGGTGTCATCCTTGGCCTCGAGCAGATCCCATTGTCAGGCTCTTACCTAGCTGGCAGGGCTGGAAGTCACTCGATGGTGGTAGTAGCGGGCCTCGAGCAGATCCCGTTGTCAGGCTCTCACCTAGCTGGCAGGGCTGGAAGTCACTCGATGGTGGTAGTAGCGACCCCGAGCAGATCTCGCTGTCAGGCTCTCACCTAGCTGGCAGGGTTGGAAGTCATTCGGTGTCATCCTTGGCCTCGAGCAGATCTCGCTGTCAGGCTCTCACCTAGCTGACTGGGCTGGGGGTCACTCGATGGTGTCGGCCTTGTAGTCGTCAGAAGCAGGTCAAAAGTCTCAGTACCAGGGAGCGAAGGGGAAAGGGTTCTGTCAGGGCGAGCTCGGGCTCGGCAAATCCAGGGCGGCTTGATCAAGAAGGCAAGCCGGGCCGGAGGGCTCTGCGTGGGCAAGTTCGGGCTTGTCACTCCTGGCTCGGCATTGGCGAGTAGGCCGCGGACCCGGGCCTCGCCATAGGCAGGCGGGCCAGGCTGGGGCATCTCACCCCTTTGCCTGTTTGACTTGGAAAATTTTCTCCCTTTTTTGGGCTCAACCTGGATGGCCCGCGTGCGGGTTATGGTGGTGTGATGAGAGCAGGGAGCAACTCGCCCCCGAATCATTTGGGACTCAGCAGACACTCAAGACACATCTCACTCGCGGGCGCACTCTCATGATCGCTCTACTCGCGGAACCTGTCTCTGCGAGGTCGCTGGGGGAAGCACTCGCATACATTCAGAGCACAACAAACATAGTAAAGAAAGAATGGAAATGACACCGGTGCGATCAAATACTTTCATTCCCCCCCCCCCCCCCCGCCGGACTGGTCCTCGCCGTCATCCGAGGGATCCTGGAAGCTCTTCTCGAACATAGCGTCAAGGCTGTCTTTCTTCTCGCTGGGCGGCGTCGCCGGAAATAGGCTCGGCATCAGGTCCCGAGCCGAGATCCCCTCGCACCCCTCCACCAGCACCGCAGAATCCTTCATCATCTGGAGGGTGCACTCGGCGGCTTGGATGGAGTTGATCCGCAATCTCTCAGCGAGATCGGCCTCGCCGAAGATCCGCGGGCTTTTGTAGGGGAGGGTAGGATCGATGTCGTGAGGCGGGAAGAAAATCTCGGCCTGGCGGCGCACCTCGCCAAGAAGGTGCTGGTTCTCCCCCTTCAGCTTTGTGTTCGCGCCCTCCAGCTCGGCAAGGCGTGCGCGCAGCCGGCCGATCTCCTCCCCCTGCTCAGCGTTGCGAGCCTGGAGCTCCCCTGCAGCGTCGGCATCCGCGGCCAGTTGCGCGCGCAGCTGGCTGACCTCCTCCCCAGCTCAGTGTTGCGAGCCTGAAGCTCGCCCGCCGCCTTGGCATCCTGGAAAAAAGCGCATTTAGCAGCAACACAAAATTTTCTAAGTAAAAGAGAGGAGCAGCGCTTGACACTTACCAACCCGCCGGCGGCTTGGGCGAGTAGACCCTCCGCTATGCCGAGCCGCCTCGCCTGGTCGGTAACCTTGTCCTTGGCAAGGTCGCGAGCCTGCTCGGCCTTTTCGAGTTGGTGGCTGAGGGCGAAACTGCGGCGAGCCAGCATGTGATGCAACTCTAGGGTCTGCAGGTGGGACTGCATCCCCTCATGACCGAGCTGCCGCAGGGTCATCCTCTTGTAGGCCTCGGCATCCACCGGCCGTATAGACCGAAGCCGAGGGCATAGGCGTGACCCGTGGCAGGCTTGCGGTCGTGCCAGGAGGGGTGCAGGGTGGAGACGGAGACTCGGTGAGCGAGCTCGTCCCACTGAAGCATGGGCTCGCCCGCCGAGTCCTTCCAGCGCGCACCGAAGTTGAAGAGGGGGTGTTGCTTCGGCGACGTGCGCTTGCGGGCGGTCTTCTTCGCCACTGGAGGAGGGGAGATCGCCGTCGTGTAAGAGGGGCCCTCGCCGCCTTTCCGCCCCTTGTTGGTTGTCTGTTGGGTACATTGGTTTAAATGTACCTGATTTGAAGAAGCCTCACCCTACTCAATGATATACATCAAAATGTATTTGATATATTTTTGAGTTACCTTGTGCAGGTTAAGTATTTGCAGGAAAGAAGAAAAAAATTTCTAAGTCCATGTGTCGACACCCAGGAAGAAAGTGTCGACACTTAAGAAGACTTGTGTCGACACCCAGACAAACAGTGTCGACACTTGGAGTGATTGTGTCGACACCAGGGATGCTGAGTCGACACCAGGCAGAAAGTGTCGACACAAGGAGCTGTGTCGACACTCAATGAAGAAAAGTGCAGTGAAGCAGTGTCGATACTTAGCAGTTGTGTCGACACCCAGTGAAACTGTGTCTACATCAGAAAGTGTCGACACTTGGAGCTGTGTCGACACTCAGCAAAAGTCAGCAGAATCTAAGTATAAGTGTCGACACCCAGAGCAATGTGTCGACACTCAGCAGAAGAGTCAACACTTGAAGAAAGTGTCGACACAAGAAAGAATGTGTCGACACTCATCTGAAGACTCAACACTTGAAGAAAGTGTCGACACAAGGAGCTGTGTCGACACTTAGCAAAGATCAGTAAAGTTCAACAAAATATTCTAAGTACAAGTGTAGACACTAAGGGGATGTGTCGACACACAGCTGAAGTCTCAACAGAAGAAGAATGTGTCGACACAAGGAGCTGTGTCGACACTCAGCAAGTATCAACACTGAAGACATGTGTCGACACCAAGAAGATGTGTCGACACTTAACAAGTTCAACACATGAAGTTGTGTCGACACAAAGGAGTTGTGTCGACACTTTCAAGAATTCAGCAATATACTGAAGTACAAGGACTTGTGTCGACACACATTATCAGTGTCGACACATAAAGAAGAAGCAGTGTCGAGATATAAAATCTACAACACAAGGAGTTGTGTCGACACCTTGTAGGCTAGTGTCGACACTTAGACAACTTGTGTCGACACTTGGTCTATAAGTGTCGACACTTAAAGACAGACAGTCTCGACACTTTCAGACAGTTACAAAATTTTCAAGAACTGACTGGATGACTTGACAGCTGCCATTCCAGCTGGTCTACTGCACCTGTCAGAGTTGTCAGAAATCAGTTATGAACCGGACCAGCCGGTTACCATGAAGAAGGCCTATAAATAGGCTTATATTGTCTACAGAAGATGTGGTTCAAGTAATCAATATACAAAGAAGATCAAGCTATTCATTGAAGAATCTAGTAAAGATCTAAGAAGTTGGAGAGAGAGAGTGCTCCATCCAAGAAGTCAGCCGCTGGAACCAGGCTGAGAAGAAGGGTTCAGATTTGGTCTGAATCTTAAGTAGCAGAGATCAAGGATCAACTGCAGAGGAATCAGTCTTATTGTGTTCTACATTCAAGAAGCTTTGAAGAAAGACAAGTCAGATTGATTTCAGCTGAGTTCTTCCAAGAACTCATCAAGAAACTCACAACTCATCTCTCTTTTCTCTGAGTTGTTGAGTATACATTTTTGTATTCATTATTTCTTGTAGGATCCTTAGGGATCTGAGTTTGTAAGCCTGTAATTATAAAGGCTGAGTGTAGGGCATGTGTGCCTGAGTGTAGGAGAGTTGAATCTCTAAGTGTAGGCCTGTTGTGGCTGAGTGTAGGCCTTGGTGGCTGAGTGTAGGCCTTGGTGGCTGAGTGTAGGCTTTGAGAAGAAGCTGAGTTGTAGGGCCTTGGGCCTGAGCTGTAGGAACCTGGTTTGGGGTTCTGAGTGTAAGATCTGAGGATCTGAGATAGTGGAGGAGTTTGGCCGAATCTAGTACACTGCTAGATAGGCGAAGGGGGAAAGTGGATGTACCCAAAGCTTGGGGAACCACTATAAAACTGTGTGTCTACTGTGTGCTTGTGGTTTGCTGTGATTGTTGTTTGTTTGCTTGGTAAATATAGTTATAACTCTGAGAATTAATCTGAATTCTGCCTAAAAAGTTAAAAAGATTTAAGTCACATATTCACCCCCCCCCTCTAGGTGATTAGGTATAATATCTTTCAAGTGGTATCAGAGGGAGGTTACTCAAAAAGGGACTTAACAGTTTGAGTAGATCCTGTTGGCAGATTCAGTCTAAGTAACATTACAGAATCAAGAAAATTAAGAACCATGGGTTCCACTGAGAATCATAAGGAATTGGGATCCATGAAGCTACCCATATGTAGAAAAGAGATCTTTGGTATATGGAAGGAAAGGGTGAGACTTTTTATGGAAGCCTTATACCCTAGGATTTATATCACAGTGAAAGAAGGGCCATATGTGCCCATGAAGGTTTCAGTCTTAGATGCCAATCAGAAAATACCTAAGGATTTCTCTGAAATGACAAAGGATGAAATAGTTCTAGCCACAATGGACAAGAGGGCTCAGAATATCATAGTGAGTGCTATAGATGATGCTACCTTTCAGAATTTGATACACTGCAAGACATCTAAGGAGATGTGGGATACCTTGATAGTGTATATGGAGGGTTCTGAAGAAGTGAGGCAAGACAGAAAATCTTTGCTCAACCAAGAATATGAAAGTTTTAGATACGGTAGATCTGATAACATAACTGAATGCTATAAGAAGTTATATAGGATTGTGAATGAGCTTATGTCCTATGGCAGAGAGTTCAGTAATTATGAACTTAATGATAAGTTTCTAAGGTCCCTTACAAAATATTGGGACACCAAGATCTGTGTCATTAGGGAAATGACAAGTTAGCAGAAATTCCTCCACCAACACTGTTTGGCAAACTGCTGTCCTATGAAATGCAGTTGACAGTGAGGAAAGAAGAGGAGAAATCTACAAGAAGTGAACATAAAGAAAGGACAGTGGCATTTAAAACAGAAGCCCCCAGAAAGTACAGAAGTAAGTCACCATCTCCACCACCAAAAGTAGCTGAAACTGAGTCAGATGAGTCAGTAAGCAGAAAGTCTGAAAGCAGTGAAAGTGATGAGGACTTTGCTGCCTTCACAAGACATTTTCAGAAGTTCTTAAAGAAGAAACAGTGGAGAACAAAGCCTTCTACTTCACAGGGTAAAGAAGACTATTATCAGAATAAAAAGTCTTCAAAGAAAGACAGGAGAAAGACCAAGTCTAGCAAAGCAACTCTTTCAAAAATAGTTTGATATTGCTGTAATAGACAAGGACATGTGATTGCAGATTGTCCTGAGAAAAGGAAGGAGTCTAATGATAAGAAAAAGACTCATTTCAAAGGCAAGAAGGAAAAGTCTTTTGTTGCCAAAAAGGATAAGAGTCTGTCAGATATTTCTTCATCAGAAACTGAGTCAGATACTGAGGCATATATAGGACTGTTTGCTGAGGAAGAAGAAGAAGAGTTCATCCAGATCATGAACTCCATATATGATCAAGAAGACAGTCAGTGCCAAGGACTGATGGCATTAACAGAAAGTGACAAAATCCTGGAGCAGCCAGGACCTAGTAAGGTACAAAGTTATTCTTCCAGTTCAATTTCTTGTGCTAGTTCAGAATCAGATTCATCATCATCAAGTGATGAGAATGCATCTGAGTCTGAAGAAGATATTCATCAATTGATAGATGAATATAAAGTTTTGTTGCAAGCATTTAAGAAATGCAAATCCTTGGCCAAGAGTCAAGCTAAGGAGATTGCAAGTCTCAAAATGGCTGCAACTGATTATGAGAAGTTGTTTGATCAAAAACTTAATGAGATAGCTAGACTGAAGCACATAACTGTGATTCAGATGGGGACTATATCATTTAAGAATGATCAAATCAAGAGTCTGGAGATTAGTCTTCAGAAGGAGAGAGATTTGGTTGCTAGGTTTTCAAAACCAAAGTCTGTTCTACCCTTAATTGATGAATTTGTTCATCAAAAATGTAAAGCTGAACTGGGGTTTTCTAAACCAGCTAGGACTGTCAAGTCCAAGTCCAAGGGCAAAGCCCCAACTCTCAACAAGCCAGCTGTAAATAAAACAGCTAAGACTGTACCTAAGCAAAGGTACAATAGGTTTGAGTGTTGGTGTTGTGGCAAGGTAGGCCACTTTGCCATGGAGTGTTGGCACAATGCTAGTGCCAAAGTGAGTAGCAAACTGCCTGTTGGAAAACCTGCAGGTAGCTCTGTGAGGAAGCAAACTAACCAGTACCAAGGACCCAAGAATTCTTTGGGTTCTAAGGTTCACTAATCTGTTTTGCAGGTGATTCCAAGTGGTCATGCCCCAATATGGTACTTGGACAGTGGATGTTCCATACATATGACTGGAACTAGGGGATTACTAAGGGACTACACTCCAATCAAAGATGGTCCAAAAGTCACCTTTGGTGGTTCTGAAAAAGGAATTATCAAAGGGTTTGGTAACATTTCTAGTAACTTAGTTACCATTACTCAAGTGGCTTATGTTAAAGGTTTGAAACACAACCTAATTAGTATAAGTCAATTAAGTGATGTAGGATATGACATCTCATTTGTTAAGAATGGTTGTCATATCAAGAGGTCAAATGATCAAGAGATCATTTCTACAGGTTATAGAAAGAGGAATGTCTACTGCCTAGACATTATATGTGAGACCAATGGTTCTCAAGTGTGTCTTGTAGCTGATGAGAAAGTCTCTCATTGTGTCAAATGACACAAGAGGCTAGCCCATCTAAATTACAAGATAATTGGCAAACTCTTTAGCAAAGAGTTAGTGAGAAATGGTCCTCAAGTTAAGTGTGTTAAAGATGGAATATGCTCAGCTTGTCAAAAGGGCAAGCATACAAGATCCACCTTTAGTAGCATTAACAACAAAGATGTTGTGAGGTGTTTATACCTCTTGCATATGGATCTCTTTGGTCCTATGCTAGTGCATAGCCTAGGTAGGAAGGTTTATATCTTTGTAGTTGTAGATGACTACTCAAGGTTTTCCTGGGTGTTCTTTCTTAGATAGAAATCTGAAACACCTATTGTCTTTTATAGCTTTGTCAAACAGATTCAGAATGAACTAGACAGTACAGTAGTCAAAATAAGAAGTGACCATGGTACTAAATTTCAGTCTGATAGTATGTCAAAACTATGTGAAGATTTTGGGATATTTCAAGAGTTTTCTTCACCAAGAACACCTCAGCAAAATGGCATTGCTGAGAGGAAGAATAGAACCTTGATTGAGGCTGGTAGGACCCTATTAAGTGATACATCACTGCCAGAATATTTCTGGGCTGAGGAAGTTAATACTGCATGCCATGTTATTAATAGAGCTACCATCACTAAAAGCCTCAACAAGACCCCCTATGAGGTTGTGAAAGACATAAAACCAAACCTATCCTATTTCAGGATCTTTGATTGTAAGTGCTTCATACTTAACAATGGAAAGTCTTACTTGACAAAGTTTGCTGTCAAGTCCCAAGAGGGAATTTTTGTTGGGTACAGCAACAACAGTAAGGCTTATAGAGTCTACAACTTGTCTACTCAAGTTGTAGAAGAATCTGTACATGTAGTATTTGATGAAACTAGACTTATTAACAATGAGTTGTCTAGTAGTATTTGCAGCTCCTCAGGTATAGCTAAAAAGCTGGACAAGCTCACCATAGAAGAAGGACCTACAACAAGACAGCAGGCAGAAGAAAGTGGATGTTGTCCAGGGGGAGTACTACATGTACCTAATGCAGAAGAAGTTCAAGGAGTACAGCAAGATGATGAAATTGAAGAGGTTCAACCTGAAGTCAGGATGCCTCCAGCCAATAGGCATCTTAGAGATCATCCAATAGAGCAAATCATTAGTGATCCAAGACAAGGGGTACAAACAAGGAGCAGAAATCTGAATGCAGCACTCTACTCCAGCTTTTTATCCCAAGTTGAGCCAAAGAAGTTTGAAGAAGCCATCCTAGACCCACATTGGATTGAAGCAATGCAAGAAGAGCTGAATCAGTTCAAGAGGTGCAAGGTCTGGGAACTTATTCCTAAACCTAAAGACCACAACATAATTGGGACCAAGTGGATCTATAGGAACAAAATGGATGAACATGGAGTCATCATTAAGAACAAAGCAAGATTGGTTGCTAAAGGATATAGGCAGGAAGAAGGTATTGACTTTGATCAAACCTTTGCTCCAGTAGCCAGACTGGAAGCCATAAGGATGTTCCTGGCCTATGCAACTTTTCAAGGATTTAAAGTTTACCAAATGGATGTAAAGTCAGCATTTTTGAATGGTAATCTTAAAGAGGAAGTATATGTGGAACAGCCATCAGGTTTTGTTGATTCAACTCAACCTAATCATGTCTATAGACTTAGGAAAGCTTTATATGGGTTAAAGCAAGCCCCTAGGGCTTGGTATGAAACCCTGTCTAGTTTCCTTATTGAGAACAAGTTCACAAGGGGGAAAATAGACAAGACTCTATTCCTTAGGGAATCCAGAGGCAAAGTTATTCTAGTCTAAATATATGTAGATGACATAATATTTGGGTCTACTGAAAGTAGTATTTGCAAAAAGTTTGCAAAACTTATGCAAGGACAATTTGAGATGAGTAGTATGGGGGAACTTAAGTTCTTCTTGGGTCTCCAAGTTAGACAGACTGAGAATGGTTTATCCATATGCCAGTCTAAGTTCACCCTATAACTCATAAGGAAGTATGGTATGGATTCATCCAGTACCATGAAGACTCCTATGGGGTCAAGTATGTCTCTTAGCAAAGATGATGCAGGGAAACCTGTAGATGAGACTTTATATAGAGGGATAGTTGGCTCCTTACTCTATTTGACTGCAAGTAGATCAGATATCATGTATGCTACATGTGTCTGTGCAAGGTATCAAGCATGCCCTAAGGAGTCTCATTTGACAGTAGTCAAAAGGATATTGAGATATCTAAAGGGCACTCCCTATCTAGGCCTCTGGTACCCTAGGAATGGGGATTTTGAACTAACAAGTTATTCAGATGCAGACTTTACAGGATGCAAAGAAGACAGAAAAAGCACAACTGGAACCTGTCAATTCCTAGGTGGAAGACTAATTTCATGGAGTAGCAAAAAGCAAATAAGTGTGGCTATCTCCACTGCAGAGTCAGAATATGTGGCTGCAGGAAGTTGTTGTGCTCAACTTCTGTGGATACAACATCAGCTTGTGGACTATGGAATTTAGGTAAGTAGAACTCCACTCTTTTGTGATTCTACTAGTGCTATATCAATTGCTAATAATCCTGTATCTCATAGTAGAACCAAACATATTGAAATAAAATATCATTTTCTTAGAAAACATGTAGAAAAAGAAGATATTTTACTAGAATATGTTAGAACAGATAATCAACTAGCTGATATGTATACTAAGCCTCTAGAAGAATCAAAGTTCAATAGGTTTAAAATTGAACTAGGTATGATAAACTTAGAATAAGTTTATAGAATTGGCTAAGTAAAATGGTGTCCACACACAGAGATATCTGTGTCGACACAGAATATTGGTGTCGACACTTCAGGAAAAAAGGTGTCGACACATCTAGGAAGTTGGTGTCGACACTTCAGAATATTAGTGTCGACACATGACAAGTAGGTGTCGACACATCCAAGGTGGTGTCGACACTTAGTATTTACTCAGAATTATCTAAGTAAAGTCTCGACTAAATGTCGAGTTGAGTGGTGTCGACACATAATCAAGTGTCGACACATATTCATGTTGACTAAACTTGTGTCGACACATAGGTGTCGATACATTATAAGTCTGTGTCGATACTTATCCACAGTGTCGACACAATTTAAGTTAGTTGACCCGCCCTTTCATCTTCAAACTTAGAAAGGTATAAATAGGATTTTGCTTTAGTCTGTCGACATGCTTTCAAAAGTTTCGAGACCAAACTTGTGTGTCGACACCTCTCTTCTCTCCAATCAAATTCTTCAAACCCTAATGGCGCCAAAGCTCGAGGAGAACGTCAACGAAGGCTATAAACTAGTGCGGAATGCGTTTGATGAAGCTGACCCAGAGATCAAGACTGTGGTAACCCTAGTTGCAGACTCCGGGTTAGAGTTTCTTATTTCTGAGCCGACAAAGATCTGGAAGAAGGAAGTACTGGAATTCCTAAATGGAGCAACCCTAGACGACACTGGATTCAAGATCAAGTACAGGGTCCATGGTGAAAAGGTTAAGGTCTCATCAAAAAGTTTGAGGAAAGTACTACAGTTACCAAGAATTAAGGAAGAGGATGAAGTAACTGCTTCTAAGACCAGAGAAGCATTGACATGGTGTGGTCTAGATTCAAAACTGAAAATTGGATCTGTGTTTAATAGAAAAGGAATGAACAGCAAGGGGAAATTCCTGTCAGAAATTGTTGGCAAAGTGATATTGAGTAAGCCTGGAGGGCATGACAGGGTATCTGCCCATATGTTCAATCTCATGACCAGGATAATCTTCAGCCTACAAACTGATTGGTTTATAGTGATCTTTGAGAAGATTAAGGAAAGCCTGAAGAAGCCCAACTTGGGTAGGATCATAAGTTTATACCTAGTTGGTAGCATTCCAGAGGTAATAAGTCAAACTGCTGGAACAAAAATCAACCACATGAGGAAAATGGACATGAGGATCTTCTCCAGATGGGACAGGGTGTTGTCTAAGGAGATGCCAACACCTGAGAAGGAAACTCCTTAAAAGAAGAAGCAGAAGACTGCCCCAGTAGCTCAAGAAACATCTAGCAGCTCTAGTAGTGAAGAGCAAGTTGTCTTCACACCAGATGAGAATGAAGAAGGAAATGCTGTGAAGTCTCCAGCTCCCCAAGATGCTGCAGAGAGGCAGGGGGAGCTACCTCAAGCTAGCCCCTTACACCAGGATACTGTCTAGGGGGAGACTCTAATAGTGGAAGAGCCAACTACTCTTGAGAGTGAGCAAGCAACACACACTATTCTTGAGGTAATCACTGAGCTTAAAGCTTTAGAATTCCTTATAGAGGATACTGTTTTATCTGATCCATTAAGTGTTGTTAATCAGCAAACTCAGCTTGATTGCCAACTCCCAGATGTTGTAATGAAAGACACATCTGTTGTAGTTCAAGAAGTATCTGATCTAGTTGCAGATGAGCCAAGAGTTTCTCCAGCCCATTCTCCACCAGAATATACTATGGAAGATCTATTCCTTAACCTGGATCAAACCGAGTTTGACAAAGAAACAGCTGCTGAGGGGGAGAATGCTCTAGTTGAGGGGGAGCAAGTAGTAATTGTTGAAAAGCCTGCAAGGCAAGAGACTGAGAAGCCCCAAGCTGTTGAGGAACTACCTAAGGAAAGGGTAGATATAGCCAGCACCTCAGCTTCTGAAGATGAGGAAACTGCAAGGGCTAAGAAAAAGAAGTTTCAAGTATTCAAAAGAAGGAGCCAGAATTACAAAAAGGCTTTACAAACTGTTGCTCCACAACCTATATCTCAACCAGCACCATCTGTTGATTACAGTGCACTGATGGTTGCCATGCAAATCAAGCTGGATGAGCACAGGAAAGCTATAGAGACTTATGTGGATGAAGGGAATAAATCTCTCCAATTTGATTTAGCCCAAGAAATAAAGTCTATTAGATTTGAGATGAATCTCAATAAAAAGGAGATGACTTACTGCTTCCACAAGGGAGGGAATGCAGTAGTCTATTTAGCAACTCATCAAGAAAAGATTAAAGCTCAAGTAGATGAACTTGAAGTCAAGCAAGGCTATGTCCTTGAGAATCAGATCAGAATGAATGATAACTTGACTGAATCTCACAATGCTCTTGTAACTGAGATAAATAATATAGCCACTGCCCAGTCTGCTGAAAGTGTCAAAGCAAAAGAAACTTTTGACAAAGCATTCCAAGAGGAAATAACTGCTGTTAAGACTGCCATTCAAGATTCTCAGAAGATTATAACTGACAAACTCCAAAGGTTAAAACCTTTCTACAGGGATGGAGTCAATTATCTAAATGCACAAATTAGATTTCAAAAAGATGATTTAAGGGATCACATAGAAAGATAAGTCATAAAGGGGGAGAGGGTATTAGTCAAAGCTGGCTCTGACCATGCAAAATGGGTTTCTAATTCCATCAGAGCCACTCTTGGTTATCCTCCTTTATGTGATGATAATGATGTAGCAGAATCTGGAGTTAACCCTACATATCTTGGAGGTGAGCAACCAGAAGTAGCTCAAGTGATCTATCCTCCACCAGATTTTGATATGGTTCAAGCTGACATACAGTGCATGTATAGTCCACCTGATGGAAATCAGAAGGTTATTCTTGACAAAGTGGTTCAGCCAGTATCTGAGGCTTTGCAGGAAGCTATCTTGAAAGAGCAAGCTGAACAAGAAGCCAGATTGTCTAAGAAAAGGTTCAGGGAACAAGCTGAATAAAGACCAGACTTTGAGTAGTGGAGCCCCACTTCTAGGAACATTATCTTAACTGCATGGAAAGCTGCAAAAGATAATATACAAGACATAAATAAGTGGTTTTCTGAATCAGAATGGAGGAAGCATGAGACAAGGCAGGAGGCCATAGTCCAATATAGAAGAAAGGCCAAGATGGGAAAGCTAACTGCTACTGCCCAGGAGCCTAGCAAGTACTTTCCCAAGCCTTATCATTATTTTGAAAGGCAAAAGATCAAAGCTGAAGAGCTAAAGAAGAAGGAGCTTAAAGGGAAAAAGCCTGCTGCTGCTGAAGACACTGAAGCCTTAGTACAAGCCAAAGTACAATCTGGGAAGGGCATAGTAATTAAGGAGGCTGAACAGAAATAGAATTGAATTTTCTTAAGTTTACTATGTAATCTTTTGATGTTAAACATTCTGTAAACTTTTGAAATATGAATATGACAAGTTATTAGAACAATGTATTGTATGATAAATTTGCTGAGTGATAAATTTATTTCATAGTTATTCTGAGATGTTATCTGTGTACACATGTTTGATTGATACATGTTTATGTTTGCCCTGTTATATATTCCTGCTATACATCATGTTATAATTTTATTATGAATGGTGTATATCATTGACTAAGGGTTATGACTTCTCCAAATAGGGGGAGATTGTTGGGTACATTGGTTTAAATGTACCTGATTTGAAGAAGTCTCACCCTACTCAATGATATACATCAAAATGTATTTGATGTATTTTTGAGTAACCTTGTGCAGGTTAAGTATTTGCAGGAAAGAAGAAAAAAAATTCTAAGTCCATGTGTCGACACCCAGGAAGAAAGTGTCGACACTTAAGAAGACTTGTGTCGACACCCAGACAAGCAGTGTCGACACTTGGAGTGATTGTGTCGACACCAGGGATGCTGAGTCGACACCAGGCAGAAAGTGTCAACACAAGGAGCTGTGTCGACACTCAATGAAGAAAAGTGCAGTGAAGCAGTGTCGACACTTAGCAGTTGTGTCGACACCCAGTGAAACTATGTCTACATCAGAAAGTGTCGACACTTGGAGCTGTGTCGACACTCAGCAAAAGTCAGCAGAATCTAAGTATAAGTGTCGACACCCAGAGCAATGTGTCGACACTCAGCAGAAGAGTCAACACTTGAAGAAAGTGTCGACACAAGAAAGAATGTGTCGACACTCAGCTGAAGACTCAACACTTGAAGAAAGTGTCGACACAAGGAGCTGTGTCGACACTTAGCAAAGATCAGCAAAGTTCAACAAAATATTCTAAGTACAAGTGTAGACACTAAGGGGATGTGTCGACACACAGCTGAAGTCTCAACAGAAGAAGAATGTGTCGACACAAGGAGCTGTGTCGACACTCAGCAAGTATCAACACTGAAGACATGTGTCGACACCAAGAAGATGTGTCTACACTTAACAAGTTCAACACATGAAGTTGTGTCGATACAAAGGAGTTGTGTCGACACTTACAAGAATTCAGCAATATACTGAAGTACAAGAACTTGTGTCGACACACATTATCAGTGTCGACACATAAAGAAGAAGCAGTGTCGAGATATAAAATCTACAACACAAGGAGTTGTGTCGACACCTTGTAGGCTAGTGTCGACACTTAGACAACTTGTGTCGACACTTGGTCTATAAGTGTCGACACTTAAAGACAGACAGTCTCGACACTTTCAGACAGTTACAGAATTTTCAAGAACTGACTGGATGACTTGACAGCTGCCATTCCAGCCGGTCTACTGCACCTGTCAGAGTTGTCAGAAATCAGTTATGAACCGGACCAGCCGGTTACCATGAAGATGGCCTATAAATAGGCTTATACTGTCTACAGAAGATGTGGTTCAAGTAATCAATATACAAAGAAGATCAAGCTATTCATTGAAGAATCTAGTAAAGATCTAAGAAGTTGGAGAGAGAGAGCTCCATCCAAGAAGTCAGCCGCTGGAACCAGGCTAAGAAGAAGGGTTTAGATTTGGTCTGAATCTTAAGTAGCAGAGATCAAGGATCAACTGCAGAGGAATCAGTCTTATTGTGTTCTACATTCAAGAAGCTTTGAAGAAAGCCAAGTCAGATTGATTTCAGCTGAGTTCTTCCAAGAACTCATCAAGAAACTCACAACTCATCTCTCTTTTCTTTGAGTTGTTGAGTATACATTTTTGTATTCATTATTTCTTGTAGGATCCTTAGGGATCTGAGTTTGTAAGCCTGTAATTATAAAGGCTGAGTGTAGGGCATGTGTGCCTGAGTGTAGGAGAGTTGAATCTCTGAGTGTAGGCCTGTTGTGGCTGAGTGTAGGCCTTGGTGGCTGAGTGTAGGCCTTGGTGGCTGAGTGTAGGCTTTGAGAAGAAGCTGAGTTGTAGGGCCTTGGGCCTGAGCTGTAGGAACCTGGTTTGGGGTTCTGAGTGTAAGATCTGAGGATCTGAGATAGTGGAGGAGTTTGGCCGAATCTAGTACACTGCTAGATAGGCGAAGGGGGAAAGTGGATGTACCCAAAGCTTGGGGAACCACTATAAAATTGTGTGTCTACTGTGTGCTTGTGGTTTGCTGTGATTGCTGTTTATTTGCTTGGTAAATATAGTTATAACTTTGAGAATTAATCTGAATTCTGCCTAAAAGTTAAAAATATTTAAGTCACCTATTCACCCCCCCCCCCTCTAGGTGATTAGGTACAATATCTTTCATTGTCTCCTTCAGCGGGCTCTCCGGCGACGCTTCGGGAGGGGTCTCCGACGAGCTGATGTATTTGGGGCTGGGCTGTTGTTGTTGTCGTTGTTGCCCCCGCGGAGCTAGCAGGGCCCTCCGCATCTTCTTTATCTGGCGGTGGCCGAATGGCGGGTTCGACCCCGCGTCCTCAGGTCGCCTCTTGCTGGAAGAGGGCTGCAAGAGGGCCGCCTCATCTCGGCAGGCCAGAGCCGCCGCCCTCTCGCGAGCAAGAGAGTCGGTATGGAGCCCCGGATCCGCGAACGGTGGGTTCACGGGGATTATTCGCTCCCCTGCAGGAAAACACTTAAAAAAGTTAGGAATTCAGAGGTGACGTGCCGAGTTCGGCGGGCAGGCAAGCTCGGCAAGTTGAGGAGGGAAGCATACCTTCATCGGGCAGAACGGGGGGGGGGGGGGGGGGGGGGGGCAGCGCGTCGAGGCCCCTCCGCAGGAAGGCGACCTCGAAATCTTTGTGGAGGAAGAATTTGTGGAGTTCGGCATCGTTGCCGGAGACGGCCGGCGGGCGGTACACCTCCTCGCCCTTTTGTTGCAGCGAGTAGGGGATGTTGCCGAGATCGCCCTTGATGAAGGCGATCTTGGTCATCCAGGTATGATGTTTGTTCGCGATCTCGCGAACTTTGATCAAGGAGCCACCAAAGTAGGCGACCCCGTCCGGCGTCGCCTTGTAGGAGAAGAGTTTCCTGAACACCGTCAGGTTGAACTCAATCTTCTCCCGCCGGAGGTAACTCGCGAACGCCACCATCATCGCGATGGCGTTGGAGTTCAGCTGTGCGGGGACGGCCCCGTAGTACTTCAAGATCTGTCGGATCTCCGGCCACAGGGGAAGGCGCAACCCCACCTCGAAGTGCGAGATGGGGAAGGCGAGCTCGTCTTCATAGAAGGTGTTGATGGCCTCGCCCGTCCTCGGCCTGCGCGCCTCGAAACCCGGCGGCACGCGCTCCGCCACGAATTCAGCGAGCTCCTCCTCGCTGGTGTGCCCCTCGAAGAAGCAGTAGTCCGTAAAGTACTGCGCGCACTTGGAGCGACCATCGGCATCCGGGTTGGTCTTGCCCATATTCGCGAGAAAAAAGCACTACGCGAGCAGGGAAAAAGGAGAACGCAGAGAAAGGAAAGCAAATCAATAAAGGCAGTACGGGGGTAGGTGGGGGTGGGGGCTATTTATAGGAAAAGGAATCTGGGGCGGGCCGTCAAATCAACTCAGCTCGCCGCCTCAGCTCGCCACCCCAACTCGCCACCCCAGCTCGCCGACTTCCGGCACATCCCGACCAAGGCTAAGTCAAACATCACAGCATTTTATTCAGTAATATGATTGAGAATATTCTAAGATTTATTCATTACAGAAAATATGTTCTGGATTTAAAGAAGCAGGGCGCGCAAGCAGGGAGGGCATCAGAATGCGAGTGTCGGTCGGCTCGGCAAAGGAGCCGTTGATTTACCTACCCCGGCCTCGCGACCCCCGCCCCCCAGGCTGCCGCGCGCGGAGCAGCTCGCGGATCCTTCCGGAGTTCCTCTGCGCAACCGAAAGGTCGTCGTCTATCTCGTCCAGGAGCCGGGAGGGGGACATCAGCTCGCCGGCTTGGCCGCGGCGAACCTCGTCAGCAAGACGCGCGTAGTCACGCTGCAGCGTCTCGTTGACCCCCTGAACCTCGCGCAGCCCGCACACCATCTTTTTGAGGAGCTTGACCTCTCTCCTCGTCAACTCGCCTTCATCCACATCAGGACCCAGGTAAGAGTCTAGTGAGCTCGGGGAAGGGAGGGGAGAGTAGTGGGCTGCCCGCGAGGATTCCTCGGCAGCCGATTGACTGGGAAGAGCTGTAAAGACAGGTATAAGCAAAGAGGCCGAAGACTTATGAAGCACACAGTCAAGCAAGGCTGACCTGAAGAGCTCGGCGGTTCGAAGGAGAGGCGAGGAGGAATGAACCTCAGATCCTTCCCGCGACTTGGGCCGTGAGCCCCCAGCGAGATGAGCTCGAACCCCGGGGTGGGAATGTTCCCCAGACCCTCTCCCGCGGCCGGGTCAATTTGGCGAGGAGGGGGGGAGCCCGCAGGCAAATTCGGCCTCTGCGAGCTCACAGGCAGGACCCCGAAGAGAAGCGGCAGATCCCGGGGGAGGCTGTCCGGTGCCGAGAATCGCGAGGTGGCGAGCGTGCCCTCGCCTCGCGGCGTGGGGTCTCTCGGCGCGACGCCCTCGCCGTCAGGTTGGCCGTCCAGGTCGTCGCTGACCACGACGATCTTCCTATCCTTCTCCAGAATGGTTTGGGTAGACGAGCCGGTCTCGCAAGCCAGGGTGGCCCTCAGGTCGTTGAAAATGGGCTCAGCCGCTTCCGGGAATGGCTTGGACTTCTTGGAGCTGGGCTCGACAGAATCGGTGTGGGGAACTTTTGCGGGGACCGCCGTAAGAGAGGCGACGCGAGCCGCAGAGGCCTGGAGGGCTCGGTCTATGCGCTCTTGGATCTCCTTAGGAAGAGGCATCTTGGCAAGACAGTAAGAGGAATGGCAAGAGCCAGACAGCTGAGCAGGTGCACATATTTATAGCCGCAGGTGGCCCCCACCAGAAGATTCCCTCCAACTCGTCGACCCGTGCTCGCCGCACACTTGGGGTTGGATGTTTCTTTCCGAGCTTTGACAAGCTCGAAAAGAGCGAGGATTGTGTACAACCCCGTGTCCGACGAGCAAGATGACCAAGGGGCCAAGCAGATCAGGTTGAGAACATCGGGCGAGCTCGGCAGCAACGGGGGAGAGCCGGAGCTCGGCATCCATCGACCAGAGACCGACGATCGGCGAACCCGAGCTCGGCATTCGCCAAGCGAGCAGCAACTCGCGCCCTCGCAGTAGAGCTCGGCAGCAGTAGGCGAGCAGAGCACGCTAAGGTGACCAAAGCTCCCCAGCTCGCCGGGGTGTCAGAGGTAATTTTTACTGTTTTAGCCCCGCTGGTCTGCCCATAGCCCTTCAAAACAGCAAAGTTTGGCTGTTGGCAGACCCAACCAAGGGTTTTCTGGTAATTCCAGGTCAGTTATTCTGGTTATTGGCAGTCCGGATTTCAAAAGCTATAAATAAGACCCAAGGGGTACCCCAGAAAGCAGGTTCTTCCCTGTGCTCTCCCTCTCCAATCTTCAAGTGCTTTCTGAGGGTACCTTAGCTCGGCTTCTGGCTAAGGAGGGGAAGCGCTCTGAGATCTTCCGGGTTTGTGGTGGGACCTCCCTGCCGAGCCCTTGGGTCTGTTTCTTCTTGCCTTCTCTGTCGTTTTTCTTGCAGAAGCAAAGTAGGCGCGAGACCACCCCTTCCCCAAGGGTCGAACTCCACAGGAGACCAATTTCTGGTTCCAACAGCCTTCATCAAGGGCGACCTCGGCAACATGCCGTACTCGCCACAGCAAAAAGGCGAGGAGGTGTACCGCCTGCCGGTCGTATCTGGCAATGATGCCGAGCTCCACAAATACTTCCTCCACAAGGATTTCGAGGCCGCCTTTCTGCGAAGGGGCCTAGACGCGCTCCTCCCCGTTCCACCCAGCGAAGGTATTGTTCTCTCCTCATCTTGCCGAGCTCACCCGATTGCCGAGCTCGCCATATTACTGTCGAATTCCTTCTAACTTTTTTCAAGTAATTTTCTTGCAGGGGAGTGGATAATTCCCGCGAACCCGCCATTCGCGGACTCGGGGTCGCACCCAGACCCCCTTGCTCGCGAGAAGGCGGCGGCGGCCTGCCGAGATGAGGCGGCCCTCTCCCAACCCTCTTCCAGCAAGAGGTGACCTGAGGATGCGGGGTCGAACCCGCCACAATGCCAGCGACTACCAAAAAAGATGAGGAGGGCCCTGCTGGCTCCGCGGGGGCAACAACAACAACAATAGCAATCCAGCCCCAAATACATAAGCTCGTCTGAGACACCCCCCCCCCCATCCCGACGCGTCGCCGGAGAGCCCGCTGAAAGAGATTACCAGCAAAGGCCGGAAGGGCGGCGAGGCTCCTTCTTCTGCGGCGGCGATATCCCCGCCTCCTTCGGCGAAGAGGGCGGCTCGCGAGCGCGGGGCGCCGAAACAGCATCCCCTCTTTAACTTCGGGGGGCGGTGGAGGGACTCGGCGGGCGAGCCCATGGTGCAGTGGGATGAGCCGGCCCATCAAATCTCCATCTCCACTCTGCATCCGTCCTGGCATGACCGCGAGCCCGCCAACGGCCATGCTTATGCCCTCGACTTCGGCCTCTATGGCCGCGAGGATGCCGAGGCCTACAAGAACATGACCCTCCGGCAGCTCGTTCATGAGGGTCTGCAGGCCCACCTGTGAACCATGGAGCTCCACCATATGCTGACCCGCCGCAGCTTTTGTAATGCCCCGAAACTCAAAGGAGCGAAGGGGGACGTTTTGGGCCAGTTTGGGTTCTGGCTGCAGGCACACGGCCGGGGACACGGGCGTGTCCCAGGGCGTGTCAACGACGGGAAGTCGACACTTTGGTCTCGACATTGTGTCGAGACTGGGCACACGGCCTGCGACACGGGCGTGTCGACCCGTGTCGATACTTAGCACGCGAAGTCTACACTCTGCGTTCGACGAAGTGTCGAGACATGGCACACGGCCTGCGACACGGGCGTGTCGTAGGGCGTGTCAACCCGTGTCGACACTCGTCCCGGGAAGTCGACACTTTGGTCTCGACATTGTGTCGAGACAAGGCACACGGCCTAGGACACGGGCGTGTCCAAGGCCGTGTCATCAGGTCGACGATCTTCGCTCGACGAAGTGTCGAGTGTCGAGACCGTGTACACGGCCTGGAGCCCAGGCGTATTGAGGTAACACGGGTAAGGACAGGGGCGTGTCCTAGAACCCGTGCAGTGCTCGGGTTGTTTTTGGGGAAAAATGATGGGGGTACACGGCCGGCCACACGGCCGTGTCAGGTGGAACACGGGCGTGTCAGGTCGAACACGGGCGTGTTCGATACCCATGTGTCGTTCCAGGCGATTCGATTTTGATGGCGAATGAGGCACACGGCCTTGGACACGGGCGTGTGCCAAGCCGTGTTCGGTCCAGATTGGGCATTTCAGCCCTGAATCAAAGCCGTTCGTTTCTTTATTTTGGGATCCAACGGCTGGGGGTTGTTCCTGAAGGGATATACCCGGGATTGGACTTAGAAACCCTCACTTTTTATAACTTATTATCTTTCTAAAAGCTTAGAGAGAGGGGAGAGCCAAGGAAGGAAGAGGGAGCTAGATCCGGCCATTGGAGGAGCTTCGGAGCTCCAAATCACGAGCCGACTCCGGATCCACGGAGGCAAAGCTAGTGCGGTGCTTTTCATCCGCTTACTTTTCAATGGAGCCAAAGAGGAACGCTAGGGTAACGATTCTCTTCTTGAGCATGAGTAGCTCTCCTTATTTGCATAGGAAGCCCGCTCTCGCGAGTTTGCGAAGAGTTGGAGGCGTTCCTTCGGGTAGATATGTGAAGTCCCCGTTGTTTAAAGTCCGTAAGCGAGAACAGACATAGGCATGATGTGTGAAGCCTACCTGGATATGTTGGTCTGGATCGGTGATGTTGCATTGCATAAATGCCGGAGAAGACTCCGTGCTATTGGTTGTTTTTCGGGTTTTCTACACGGTAGATTGCAGTAGGGAGCCTTGGGGATTAGCCCAAAGGTGCACCCGGAAAATTGGGCGGATGCGAGATCTTGCCAACTTGGTGGCCTGAGAGCCAACTTGAACATAACCGAGTTATGTGAATTGTGATAGATGGGACTCAGTGGAAGTTTGACCCGCGCAAATGGCTTAAATTATCGTTGCGATATGAACACGGGTTAGATGGAACCGTACCCGTTCTATGTCGTTCGGTTAAAGAGACCTAAGGGTACGTGGCACTTGCCGTTGGCATAGATTAGGGTCTTCGGCGGTCAATGACTTAAATTATCGTGACCCAGGCCAGGAAGACAAATGCTCATTGGTTTGGCCGTCAAAGTGGCGGTGGTGAGTCCGAAATGTCTATGGCTTTAATTGAAGTGACATCGACCGGTTCACTGAGAATGTGCCCTGAGAGCACGGGGCGTGTGGCCGTGCGAGCCAACGTCTGTGATGAAATGGCTTTATATATATATTGCTCGCTTATGCTAATGAAATGCAGGGAAGGAGCATCGCCGCCCCGAGTTGGGGGCGGGATCGTTATAATTTGGTCAGCATTGCTGACCGTTGCCTTGTTTTGCCATCGTGCGATGGTTTGTTGTTTGCAGGTGCAGCTGGACCAAGCAGTCAATAGCGGGCTAAAGCCCGAATGCGAAGCCAGCCCTCGAAGGCCTAATTGGAAGTGTTTACTGCTTTATTCATGTGTGACCGGCCTGCGTGCCGTGGTTTGTAAAACATGTAATTTGAAGTGAAACATTTTGCAAGGCCTTAAGGCTTATGTTGGGTATTTTGTATAACATTCCTATTTGGATTAGTGGACATTCATGCTTTAATGCTGGGTTCTTATGTGCAACTTTTATAAACTACTTCCACTAGAATGCTCTGTGTAGGACGTTGATTGGTTGGATGGTTTCCATGAGTCACCACCCGGTCTGTCCGTGGTATATGGCGTCGGGCCCCGGCCGGACCTACTGTTATATGCTATGCGACAGATAAGGGGTGTTACAATTTGGTATCGGACTACTGGTTTTGGTCGGGCTTAAACTGAATTCGTGGGCGAATTCTTTTTAAGGGGTGGTGAGCACATTGTGTACGTCATCGTTATAATGGTAAAATAACCCATGAATGTCCACTTAGGAATGAAAATACTCGTGTTTGAGGAACCTGTGTGTTCCTATAATTGCTGTTTGCAATCTTATTTGGTCGCTTAATGGTGTTTTGTACCACTGTAGGTGACCAGAAGTGGTGTTGCGCCGTCAAAACGCCGAGTTTCTGAGGCTAGTAGTGCACCGGAAGTTGCTCCCGCAACACCTCTATTGGCTGAGAACATACGATTGGTGGCTGAAGCGGTGTTGGCCGTGATAAATGCGCAGCCTGCAAGGCAGACGCAGTAGCCCGCTCCTGCGATGGAGCAAGAACCTCTTCAAGAGGCTGAGCCAAGGAGAGTGGAGCAAGTGGTTGTGGAACCGGTAGTGCCAAGGAGGGCAACTGAGAGGCAGCTTAAGCATGTAATGAGCTTTAACCCTCCGTTATTCTCGGGGTTGGGAACCCCATCTCAGGCTGAAGACTGGCTCTCCAGGGTGAAGAGAGTCATGACAGCAACGAAGACGGAGGAGTGGCAAATGACCACCATCGCTACGTTCCTTCTGGACGGTGAAGCGAGGATGTGGTGGGAAGGTTTGGAGCTGCATCACTTGAGAGGTAGACAACTTATAGACGTTCCGATGGAAGAGTTCTCGGGATTGTTCTTATCAAGATACCTCCCTTCTACTCAGAGGATTTCGATGGAGAACGAATTTCTGAAGTTGGTTCAGGGTGAGAAGAGCGTGGATGAATATCTCCATGAGTTCACTCGTTTGAGTCGATATGCTAGCTCCACCATCGTGGATGAGGAGCGCAAGACTAATCGCTTCTATGAAGGCTTGAGAGATGAGTTGAGATTGCTACTTTCGGGGATGATGACGCAGGGTTTCTTAACCTTGGTCAACACTGCCCGGTCCTTGGAGAAGGACATGAAGAATATACAAGCAAAGAAAAGCTTGAGTGATAGGAAATCTGAATTTAAAGTGCCGACTACTTCAAAGTCCGGCTATCGGAGGTCTTTCAAGAAGCATAGGACTTCAGGGCCAGCTTCTTCTGGTGCTTCTAGGGCGACTACGAGTCGGACCCCGGGCGTGTGTTTTACTTGTGGAAAGACGGGGCATTTTGCCCGTGACTGTTGGAGCGGACGTCCTAAGTCCGAGAGAAGACCGGGAGCTACTTATGAAGAGAAGGGAAAGGCGGCGGAGTCGACCGCATCCCATTATGCTCCGCCCCAACCAAGGGTGTATAATCTTGGCCAACAGGAGGCCATCAAACAAGCTGATGTGGTGACAGGTACGGTTTAATTTATAGCAAGTCAATTTCTTTGAATACTTGTTATGCACATGTTACCTTACCACTGCTTGTTTAGGATTTGTATTGATTTGTGAAAATCCGGCACGAGCACTCTTCGATACGGGAGCTTCACACTCCTTGTCCGAAGGATTTATATCACGCATCGGAGTCCCTTCTTCGATGGCAAAGGATAAGTTGGATGTGTTGTTGCCCAATGGGTGTTCGATGCGAGCGGATAGGATCTGCGATGTTAAGATTCGTATTGGGAATCAGGAGTTCGATCTGCAGGCGTCTTTACTTCCGTTGGTGGAGTTCGACGTCATATTTGGCATGGACTGGCTCTCGCAGCAGCAGGCCCATATAGATTGCGGTAGAAAGGAAGTCAAGCTGGGAGCAAGTCGTGAAACGACTTTTACGGGCTTAAAGGGGTCGAGCAAGACGTTGATGTCTGCTCTTCAGGTGGTGAATGCGGTTCGTGCCGGTGCAGAACTGTTCTTTACACTAGTGGAGGTTGCAAAGCCGAAGCCCGCGTTGGATTGTATTTCAGTGGTATCGGAATACCCTGATGTGTTCCCCGCAGATCTTCCTGGAGCCCCGCCTTAGCGGGAGATAGATTTTATGATTGAGCAAGTGTCAGGTGCAAAGCCTGTGTCACGATCTCCGTATCGGCTAGCGCCTAAGGAAATGGCGGAGCTGAAAGTTCAACTGCAAGAGTTGTTGGAGCAAGGGTATGTGCGCCCGAGTTCTTCGCCTTGGAGCACACCGGTCCTCTTTGTTAAGAAGAAGGACGGAAGCTTGAGGCTATGTATTGATTATCGGGAGCTCAACAAGTTGACGGAGAAGAACAAGTACCCGATCCCTCGGATTGATGATCTCTTTGATCAGTTAGTCGGGTAGACGGTGTACTCGAAGTTGGATCTCAAGGCTAGGTACTATCAGCTGCGAATAAGGGAGAGTGATATCCCGAAGACAGCGTTTAGTACAAGATACAGGCATTATGAGTTTACGGTCATGCTGTTTGGGCTGACTAATGCGCCGTCAGTGTTCATGGATTTGATGAACAGGACTTTCAGGGAGTACTTGGACCATTTCGTGATCGTCTTCATCGACGATATTTTGGTGTACTCGCAAAGTGAGGAAGATCACTTCAAGCATCTTCATTTGGTGTTGGAAACGCTAAGGAGAAATCAGTTGTATGCCAAGTTCTCGAAGTGCGAGTTTTGGCTATCCTCAGCGGCGTTCCTCGGGCATATAGTGAGTGGAGAGGGTATTGCTGTGGATCCGGCGAAGATCGTTGTGACACGGGAGTGGCCTGAGCTTGTTACGGTAGCGGAAGTCTGGAGTTTTTTGGGGCTTGCCGACTATTATAGGCGCTTCGTAGAGAACTTCTCGCGGATAGCTTTGCCTCTCACTACTTTGACGAGGAAGGAGCATAAGTTCGTGTGGACGCTGGAGTGCGCGCGAGCTTTTGAGGAGTTGAAGTGTCGGTTGACCACGTCGCCTGTGCTGAGTTCGCCATGTGGGACCAAAGGCTATGAGGTTTATAGCGATGCTTCGGGCAGCGGTTTGGGTTGCGTGCTACTGCAACATGGAAGTGTAATAGCTTATGACTCGAGACCGCTAAAAGTGCATGAAAGGAACTATCCGGTCCATGACTTGGAGTTAGCAGCCGTGATTTTTGCCTTGAAGCTGTGGAGACACTATTTGTACAGTGTGAAGATTGATATCTACACCGATCACAAGAGCTTGAAGTATCTTATTGATCAGAAGGATCTGAATATGCGGTAGCGTAGATGGATGGAGTTCCTGGGGGACTATACATTCAAGATCCACTACGTACCTGGTAAGGGTAATGCAGTTGCGGACGCGTTGAGTCGCCGAGCCCCGGCTCAGGCCAATTGGCTATCGGTGCATGATGAGCGGTTGGTGCGGGAGTTGGAGGCGTTGGAGATTGTTTGTGTGGATAGACAAGCAAGTGCTGAAGCAGTTCTGAATTGGACTGAAGTCCAATATGACCTGGCTGATCGTATTCGGCAGGCTTTGGATATGGATGCTCATATGAAGCAGTTCATGGTAGAGGCTCTGGATGGGTCAAATTCCCAATTCGTCGTGGAGGACGAATTACTTTGGAAAGATGGTCGTCTGTGTGTCCCAAGTGTGGGCAATTTGCGGGTGGAGTTGTTGTACGAGGCACACCATACCAAGTACTCGATTCACCCGGGGAGCACGAAGATGTACCGTGATGTGAAGAAACTGTTTTGGTGGCCGGGTTTGAAGAAGGATGTGACGCTATACGTAGCAAAGTGCCAAACTTGCGTCTTGGTAAAGGTGGAGTGCCAAAAGCCGGGAGGATTTCTTAAGTCCTTGCCTATTCCGGGGTTGTTGATCGATTAACGAAGGTGTCGCATTTTATTCCGCATAGGAAGGATGATCCGGTGGAGAAGTTGGCAAAGCTTTATGTGGATAACATAGTACGGCTTCATGGTGTGCCCCGCAGCATCGTGAGTGACTGAGATATGCGGTTCACGTCCAATGATTGGAGGCTAGTGCAGCAAATGTTGGGAACAAAGCTGAAATTCAGCACAGCCTTCCACCCGCAAACGGATGGGCAGACCGAGAGGGTCAATAGAACCATGGAAGACATGCTCTGCATGTGTGTATTGGATTTTGGAAAGCAATGGGAAGACCACCTTTATTTGGTGGAGTTCGCCTACAACAATAGTTACCAAGTGAGTATTCAGATGGCGCCTTTCGAGGCCCTATATGGTAGAAAATGTCGCACACTGTTGTCTTGGTTAGAAACGGGTGAGTCAAAGTTGTATAAGCGATCGGAAGTGGAGGATGCTACTTCTTTGGTGAGAACCATTCGGGAGAGGTTGCTTATCGCTCAGGACCGGCAAGCAAAGTACTATAATGCCAAGCACAGGAACGTGGAGTTCGCTGTGGGCAATTTTGTATACTTAAAGATCAAGCCGTTCAAGGGTGTCTCGCGGGTGCGGCGATTGAAAAAGCTAAGCCCGAGGTACCTTGGACCGTTTGAGGTTTTGGAGCGAGCTGGAGAAGCAGCCTATCGGTTGAAGCTTTCAGTGGAGCTTAGTGGTTTACATGATGTATTCCATATTTCGGTACTTCGGAAGGCGGTGCAAGAGCCTACGCAAGTGATCGCGGTCGATCAAGTGCCGGTGGATAGTGGGCTAACGACAAAGATCAAGCCCGTGCAGATTGAGGACTCGGAGGTCAAGCGGCTACGCAATAAAGAGATCAGGATGGTCAAGGTCCGGTGGGACAATTGCGGTCGTGAGGAGCTCTCTTGGGAGCGAGAGCAGACTATGCTTGACGAGTATCCGGAGTTGTTTCGCTCAGGTACAAATTTTGGTTTTGTACATGTCTTTCCTTTATATAATTTCGTGGACGAAATACTTTTAAGAGGGGGAGAGTTGTAACGCCCCGAAACTCAAAGGAGCGAAGGGGGACATTTTGGGCCAGTTTGGGTTCTGGCTGCAGGCACACGACCTGGTATACGGGCGTGTCTCAGGGCGTGTCAAGCCTGTGTCGACACTGAGACGGGAAGTCGACACTTTGGTCTTGACATTGTGTCGATACTGGGCACACGGCCTGCGACAGGGGCGTGTCGCAGGGCGTGTCGACCCGTGTCGACACTTTGCCCGCGAAGTCGACACTCTGCGTTCGACGAAGTGTCGAGACATGGCACACGGCCTGCGACACGGGCGTGTCGTAGGGCGTGTCAACCCGTGTCGACACTCGTCCCGGGAAGTCGACACTTTGGTCTCGACATTGTGTCGAGACAAGGCACACGGCCTAGGACACGGGCGTGTCCAAGGCCGTGTCATCAGGTCGACGATCTTCGCTCGACGAAGTGTCGAGTGTCGAGACCGTGTACACGGCCTGGAGCCCAGGCGTGTTGAGGTAACACGGGTAAGGACACGGGCGTGTCCTAGAACCCGTGCAGTGCTCGGGTTATTTTCGGGGAAAAATGATGGGGGTACACGGCCGGCCACACGGCCGTGTCAGGTGGAACACGGGTGTGTCAGGTCAAACACTGGCGTGTTCGATACCCGTGTGTCGTTCCAGGCGATTCGATTTTGATGGCGAATGAGGCACACGGCCCTGGACACGGGCGTGTGCCAAGCCGTGTTCGGTCCAGATTGGGCATTTCAGCCCCGAATCAAAGCCGTTCGTTTCTTTATTTTGGGATCCAATTGCCGGGGGTTGTTCCTGAAGGGATATACCCGAGATTGGACTTAGAAACCCTCACTTTTCATAACTTATTATCTTTCTAAAAGCTTAGAGAGAGGGGAGAGCCAAGGAAGGAAGAAGGAGCTAGATCCGGCCATTGGAGGAGCTTCAGAGCTCCAAATCGCGAGCCGACTCCGGATCCACGGAGGCAAAGCTAGTGCGGTGCTTTTCATCCGCTTACTTTTCAATGACGCCAAAGAGGAACGCTAGCGTAACGATTCTCTTCTTGAGCATGAGTAGCTCTCCTTCTTTGCATAGGAAGCCCGCTCTCGCGAGTTTGCGAAGAGTTGGAGGTGTTCCTTCGGGTAGATATGTGAAGTCCCCGTTGTTTAGAGTCCGTAAGCGAGAACGGACATAGGCATGATGTGTGAAGCGTACCCGGACATGTTGGTCTGGATCGGTGATGTTGCATTGCATAAATACCGGAGAAGACTCCGTGTTATTGGTTGTTTTTCGGGTTTTCTACGCGGTAGATTGCAGCAGGGAGCCTTGGGGATTAACCCAAAGGTGCACCCGGAAAACTGGGCGGATGCGAGATCTTGCCAACTTGGTGGCCTGAGAGCCAACTTGAACATAACCGAGTTATGTGAATTGTAATAGATGGGACTCGGTGGAAGTTTGACTCGCGCAAATGGCTTAAATTGTCGTTGCGATGTGAGCACGGGTTAGATGGAACCGTACCCATTCTATGTCGTTCGGTTAAAGAGACCTAAGGGTACGTGGCACTTGCCGTTGGCATAGATTAGGGTCTTCGGCGGTCAATGGCTTAAATTGTCGTGACCCAGGCCAGGAAGACAAATGCTCATAGGTTTGGCCGTCAAAGTGGCGGTGGTGAGTCCGGAATGTCTATGACTTTAATTGACGTGACATCGACCGGTTCACCGAGAATGTGCCCTGAGAGCACGGGGCGTGTGGCCGTGCGAGCCAACGTCTGTGATGAAATGGCTTTATATATATATTGCTCGCTTATGCTAATGAAATGCAGGGAAGGAGCATCGCCGCCCCGAGTTGGGGGCGGGATCGTTATAATTTGGTCAGCATTGCTGACCGTTGCCTTGTTTTGCCACCGTGTGGTGGTTTGTTGTTTGCAGGTGCATCTGGACCAAGCGGTCAATAGCGGGCTAAAGCCCGAATGCGAAGCCGGCCCTCGAAGGCCTAATTGGAAGTGTTTACTGCTTTATTCATGTGTGACCGGCCTGCGTGTCATGGTTTGTAAAACATGTAATTTGAAGTGAAACATTTTGTAAGGCCTTAAGGCTTATATTGGGTATTTTGTATAACATTCCTATTTGGATTAGTGGACATTCATGCTTTAATGCTGGGTTCTTATGTGCAACTTTTATAAACTACTTCCGCTAGAATGCTCTGTGTAGGACGTTGATTGGTTGGATGGTTTCCATGAGTAACCACCCGGTTTGTCCGTGGTATATGGCGTCGGGCCCCGGCCGGACCTACTGTTATATGCTATGCGGCGGATAGAGGGTGTTATAGCTTTGCCCTCAGCAATCAACTCCTAAAAGCCGAGCAGGCCCGCGATGTCGCTAAGGACAAGGTTGCTAATCAGGCGAAGCAGCTCGGCATCGCCGAGGGCCTCCTCGCCCAGGCCGCCGGCGAACTGGTAAGTGTCAAGTTCTCCTCTGCTCTTTTACTTAAAAAATTTTGCGCTATTGCTAACCGGGTTTTCTTTGTACTAGGATGCCAAGGCCGCAAGGGAGCTTCGGGCTCGCAATGTCGAGCAAGGGGAGGAGATTAGCCAGCTGCGCGCCCGCCTTGCCGAGCTGGAGGGGGCGAATGCGACGCTGAAAGAGGAGAATCAGCACCTCAACCGCGAGGTCCGCCGCCAGATGGAGATCTTCTTCCTGGCCAGCTGCTCCGATCCTTCCCTCCCCTACAAGGGCTGCGGATATTTGGCGAGGCCGATCTCGCTGAGAGGCTACGAATTAACTCCATCCAGGCCGCCGAATGCACCCTCCAAATGATGAAGGACACGGGGGTGCTGGTGTAGGGGTGAGAGGAGATCTCTGCCAAGGACCTGATGCCGAGCTTGTTCCCAGCGATGCCGCCCAGTGAGAAAGAGGACAGCCTGGACACGATGTTCGGGAAGAGCTTCTAGGATCATTCAGGCAAAGGGGAGGACCGGTCCGGCAGGGGGGGGGTGGGGGGTGCGAGGCCTGAATTTGTATATTCTTCTTTTTGCTTTACTCGCCGAGGCGAGCCTCTATAAACATCTTTTGTAAACACCTTTACTTAATGAAAAAAAGGTTTTTGATCATACCCGTGCCATTTTTTTTTGTTTCCTATTTGTTGTGCTCTGTATGTCTGCGAGTACTTCCCCAGGCGACCTCGCATAGGCAGATACTGCGAGTAGGACAGTCACTAGTGTGCACCCGCGAGTGGATATGTTTTGAGTGCTTGCCGTGCCTCATGCGATTCAGGAGCGGGCTGCTCTCCGCCCTTGTCACGCCACCTCAGCTCGCCCGCGAGCCATCCGGGTTGAACTCAGAAGAATTTTTTCTAAGTAAAATAGACAAAGGGGTGAAGTGCCCTGGCCTGGCTCGCCTTCCTTCAGCGAGGTCCTGATACCTGGCTCGCCATACATTTGTCGATGCCGAGCTGGGTTTGGCGAGTCCAAACTCGCCTGCGCAGAACTTCTCCCCCCCCCCCTTATTCCTTGGCATTCGAAACTTCTTGGTCTTTACCTGGTGAATTCAAGGCTGATACCATCGAGTGACTTCCAGCCCTGCCAGCTTGGTGGGAGCCTGACAGCGGGATCTGCTCGAGGCCCAAGGATGACACCGAGTGACTTCCAGCCCTGCCAGCTAGGTGAGAGCCTGACAACGGGATCTGTTCGGGGTCCACTATCAATACCATCGAGTGACTTCCAGCCCTGTCAGCTTGGTGAGAGCCTGACAGCGGGATCTGCTCGAGGCCCAAGGATGACACCGAGTGACTTCCAGCCCTGCCAGATAGGTGAGAGCCTGACAGTGGGATCTGCTCGGGGTCCACTATCAATATCATCGAGTGACTTCCAGCCCTGCCAGTTAGGTGAGAGTCTGACAGTGAGATCTGCTCGAGGCCCAAGGATGACACTGAGTGACTTCCAGCCATACCAGCTAGGTGAGATCCTGACAGCGGGATCTACTCGGGGTCCACTATCAATACCATCAAGTGACTTCCTGCCCTGCCAGCTAGGTGAGAGCCTGACAGCGGGATCTGCTCGAGGCCCAAGGATGACACCGAGTGACTTTCAGCTCTGTCAGCTAGGTGAGAGCCTGACAGCGGGATCTGCTCGGGGTCCACTATCAATACCATCGAGTGACTTCCAGCCCTACCAACTAGGTGAAAGCCTGACAGCGGGATCTGCTCGAGGCCCAAGGATGACACCGAGTGACTTTCAGCCTTGCCAGCTAGGTGAGAGCCTGACAGCGGGATCTACTCGGGGTCCACTATCAATACCATCGAGTGACTTACAGCCCTGCCAGCTAGGTGAGAGCCTGACAGCGGGATCTGCTCGAGGCCCAAGGATGACACCGAGTGACTTCTGGCCCTGTCAGTTAGGTGCGAGCCTGACAACGGGATCTGCTCGGGGTCCACACATATTCCATTTCTTCATGCAAGCTAGTCGTGACAGTATCGAAGCGTTAAAGAATTTTATTAGAATCAAGGTACCACTTACATCTTTCAGGGGGAAAAAACGTTTTAAGTCGTCACCATTCCAGGTGAGACTCAGGGTCTCTCCCTCCATATTTTGGAGTCGATAACCTCCCGATTTTAAAGCCTCCTTTACAATAAACGGTCCCTCCCAGCTGGGGTTGAGCTTCCCTACAGATGCTGACCTCCCTACTGCATCCATCTTCTTTAGTACCAAGTCCCCTTCCATAAACTGTTTGACTCTGACATGCTTGTCAAAGTACTTGACCATTCTCCTTTTCTCCTCTTCCTGTCGGATGGCGGAAAAGTCCCTCAGCTCTTCCACCATGTCAAGGGAGAGCCTCAACTCTTCCTCGTTCTCGGCTTGCCATTCTTCCCTGCCTTCCCTTGCTATGACAACCCGAGGAATTTGAATTTCAAATTCCACGGGGAGCACTACCTCGCATCCATGGGAGAGCTTAAAGGGGGTCTCTCCTGTAGCTGTGTTAAGGGTGGTTCTTAGAGCCCAGAGAACCACGGCGGGCTGCTCCACCCAGCTCCCCTTCAAATTCTCCACTTTCTTCTTGAGGAGGTTGACGATGATTTTGTTTGCGGCCTCCACCTGCCCGTTGCACCTGGGGTGATGGACCGAGGTGAACCTGAGGTCGATCCCGAGTTGCCCGCAGAAACTGGTAAACTCTGCGCTGGCGAACTGAGGCCCAATGTCCGTGACGATGGCCTGGGGCAGCCCGTGGCGGCAGATGATATCCCCCCAGACAAAGTTTTTGATAACCTGTGAGGTCACCTTGGTCAGCGCCTTCACTTCCAACCACTTGGAGAAGTAATCGATCATCACTAGGAGGAACCTCCTCTGTCCACTGGCCTGGGGGAATGGCCCAACCAAATCCATCCCCCAAACGGCGAAGGGGCAAGGGGCCGTGATACTTTTGAGATGCTGGGCCGGCTGTAGCTGGAGGGGGCAAACAGCTGGCATTTATGGCACCTTCTTGTGAACTCTGTTGCATCATGGCCCAAGGTGGGCCAGAAGTACCCATGCCTGACAATTCTTCCCTTCAGGGTCCGACTTCCGGAGTGGCTCCCACACTCTCCAGAGTGGACTTCCTCCAAGATTCTTTGTACCACCCCCTCGGCTACGCAGCGAGCCAACATCCCCGAGAGTGTCTTCCTGTACAGCTGTCCGTCCTGGAGGAGGTAGTATGTTGACTTATGCCTTAGCTTCTTCTTATCTGTCCCCTCTGGATACTCTCCCGTGGAAAGAAAAGTTACAATTGGATCCATCCATGAAGCCCGTTGATCTATCTCCATGAGCTCCCCCTCTTCGATGGAGGGGTGGAATAGGTCGGTGATGGTACCCCCCACCCGAGGACTGTGCTTCGCGAGCTAATCGACTTGCTCATTTTCCTCTCAGGGCACGTGCTGGATGGAGAAAGTTTGGAACGTGTAGATGACCCCTTTTACTTTGGCTAAGTACGATCGCAGGGTAGGCTCCATCGCCTCAAACTCCCCGTTGATCTGGGAAGCTACCACCATGGAGTCGGTAATGACCTCCACATCCAACACCCCCAGCTCCCTGGCCAGGCGCAGCCCTGCTATCACGGCTTCATACTCGGCTTGATTGTTGGTGATGGGATAGTGTAACACCATTGTTTGCTCAATTCTAGTCCCCTGAGGGCTCTCCAAGATCACCCCCACTCCTAGGGAATGCCTCCCCGAGGCGCCGTCCACCTTTACCTTCCAAGGAATCGGACGAGTGAGCTCTTCCTCTGCCACCTCAATCACATAATCGGCCAAGAAGTCGGCCATCGCTTGAGCTCTAATCGAAAGGCGCAGAACGAAGGAGACGTCGAACTCACTCAACTTCACTGACCACTTGGCCAGCCTGCCTGAATGCTCCACCCCCTCAAAGATGTTGCGGAGGGGATGGTCAGTCACAACTCGGATTGAGTGTGCCTGAAAATAGGGTCGCAGCCTTCGGGCCGAGATAACCAGGGCGAAGGCCAACTTCTCCAAAATCGGGTACCGGAGCTCGGCCTTCCTCAGGACCCGACTCACATAATATATGGGGAGCTACTTCTTCCCCTCTTCTCGAACTAGGACGGAACTCAGGGCCTCTGCCCCGACCCCGAGATACAAAAACAGGTCTTCCCCCTCCTTGGGCCCTTGGAGCAGCGAAGCCTGGGTTAGCTGCATCTTGAGGGCTTGGAATGCCTCCTCGCACTCCTTGGTCCATTCGAACCCTTGACCGCCCCTTAGCGTTTTGAAGAAGGGGGAGCACTTTTCCCCAACCCGGGAAAGGAACCTACTCAGCCCCGCCAGTTTCCCTGTCAGGCGCTGTACTTCCTTGGTATTTCGTGGTGACCCTAGCTCCGGGATAGCATTGACCTTATCAGGATTAGGCTCGACCCCCACAGGGGTGAGGAGATGCCCCAAGAACTTCCCCCGGCTAGCCCCGAAAACACACTTCAGAGGGTTCAGCCGCATCTTGTACTTGCGCAGGGTAGCAAAGGTCTCCTCCAGGTCTTGGAGGAGGGAGTCCACACCCCGACTTTTGATCATGAGGTCATCCACGTACACCTCCAGATTTCTCCTCTTTTGCTCTTTAAAGACCCTATCCATCATCTTCTGGTAGGTCGCCCCTGCGTTCTTCAGCCCGAAAGGCATCATCTTGTAACAGTAGCATCCATCCCCCATGATGAACGAGACATCCTTGATGTCCGGGGGTGCATCCTGATTTGGTGGTAACCTGAAAAAGCATCTAGAAAACTCATTACAAAAAAACCAACGACTGAGTCAACCATCGTGTCGATCCGAGGCAAAGGATAACAGTCCTTAGGACAAGCTTTATTAAGTAAAGAAAAATCAATACACATCCTCCACCGACCGTCTCCCTTTTTGACCATGACCATATTGGAAACCCAGCCGGGGTATTGGATCTCGGACACGAAGCCGGCCTTGAGGAGCTTTGCCACCTCCTCTCTGATGGGCTCTACCAGCTTGTCCGCAGTGGACCTCTTATTTTGTTGGACGGGGCATGTTCCCGGGTTCAAGTTGAGGCGGTGGCAGGCCACATCCGCGTCAACCCCCAGCATCTCTGCGACGTTCCATGCAAAGATGTCCACATTCTTCTGGATGCACTCTAGCATCCTGCCTTGGTCTTCCGGGGTCAGCCCTCCGCTGATGCGGACCTTCTCCACCCTGCCTCCACGGGTGAGCACCTCCAACTCAACCACTTCCTCTGCAACCTCCAACCTGGACTGATCTCTCCATCCTTCAGCATCCCTCTCTTCTGGGACTGGGATCTCCACCTCTTCTTCCACGGCCATCATTTCGGCCATCTCCTCCTGATCTCTTCCTGTCGTCTCCTCCTCAGCGCAGCTCTCCACCTCCAGCTCCTCCCTATCGGCTTCCTGCTCAGCCTTTTTCATTCTTCGCCCCATCTCCTCGGCTCCCTCCTGCCAAGAGATAGAGTTCACGGCGGTGACATAGCATTCCCGCGCCACCTTGGGGTCCCCCCTGACCCTGACCTGAATCCCCTCAGCACTGAACTTCAAGTATTGATGGAATGATGAGGGGACGCAGTGGAAAGTGCTGATAAGGGGCCTCCCGAAGATGGCGCTGTAGCTACTGGGGGCATCCACAATGACGAACCTGCAGTTTCTGGACTACCCCCCCCCCCCCCCCCCCCCCAGGGTGACATGGAGGCCGACTACTCCCTCCACTTCCTTCCTCTCCCCCGAAAATCCGAACAAGGATCCGTCCGAGGCCAGCACCCTCTTTACCTCCACCTTCATCGTGTCAAACGCCTTCTTGAAGACGACGTTGAAGGATCTCCCATTGTCAACGAGGATCCGAGAGATGGTAAAATTCTCGATGGATGCCTTGATGACCCACGCATCGCAGAATGGATCCTCGTGATCTGGCATGTCGTTTCTGGAGAAGGCGATCCTTTCTTCTGGGGGTGTGGTCTGGGACGTGGAGGCAACGCTCCGACGGTACATGGTTTGGAGTCTCGCCTTGCAGCAATGTAACGACCCTTGCCCATTTAGACCAGGCCTCACCGGCCTACCAGCAGCCCGGGTTTAGAGCTCAGAGGCCCGCAGGCGTGTCTCGCTCCACGGCACCACTGGTAGTAAGCCTAAACATCAAGGCCTGCAGGCCCAATGCACCCCAACCAAATCTCCGCGCCTATTTTTCAGCAGCGGTAGGTTGTTGCCAAGGGGTTTCGAACCCAAGACCTTGATAAGACTCTCTTTCAACAGAGCTCATCACCAACTGGGCTGCAGCTCAGTTGGTGATGAGCTCTGTTGAAAGAGAGTCTTATCAAGGTCTTGGGTTCGAAACCCCTTGGCAACAACCTACCGCTGCTGAAAAACAGGCGCGGAGATTTGGTTGGGGTGCATTGGGCCTGCAGGCCTTGATGTTTAGGCTTACTACCAGTGGTGCCGTGGGGCGAGACACGCCTGCGGGCCTCTGAGCTCTAAACTCGGGCTGCTGGTAGGCCGGCGAGGCCTGGTCTAAATGGGCCAGGGTCGTTACAAAAAAGTGCACTTTTTTGTAACGACCCTGGCCCATTTAGACCAGGCCTCGCCGGCCTACCAGCAGCCCGAGTTTAGAGCTCAGAGGCCCGCAGGCGTGTCTCGCCCCACGGCACCACTGGTAGTAAGCCTAAACATCAAGGCCTGCAGGCCCAATGCACCCCAACCAAATCTCCGCGCCTGTTTTTCAGTAGCGGTAGGTTGTTGCCAAGGGGTTTCGAACCCAAGACCTTGATAAGACTCTCTTTCAACAGAGCTCATCACCAACTGAGCTGCAGCCCAGCTGGTGATGAGCTCTGTTGAAAGAGAGTCTTATCAAGGTCTTGGGTTCGAAACCCCTTGGCAACAACCTACCGCTGCTGAAAAATAGGCGCGGAGATTTGGTTGGGGTGCATTGGGCCTGCAGGCCTTGATGTTTAGGCTTACTACCAGTGGTGCCGTGGAGCGAGACACGCCTGCGGGCCTCTGAGCTCTAAACCCGGGCTGCTGGTAGGCCGGCGAGGCCTGGTCTAGATGGGCCAGGGTCGTTACAGGCAAGCCTCGACCCCCCCCCCCTGTGGATCACTCTGATCCCTCCTCGGGTACCAACATCCACCTGGTCTTCGCAACGATCCTCCTCTGCCCGAGGCAGGACCTCCTCGATCCTCACTCCCTAGCGCCCCTACTGCTGTTGCTGTTGTTCCCTGTTCCCTGTCATTTCAAGGAACTCCGGGCACGTGGCTGTGGCGTGCCCCTCCTCCTGATGGAAGTCGCAATAGGGAAACTCCACCCTAACTTCTCTCCTCCTTCTCCTCGCTGCTCTCCTCCTCTCCCCCAAGGTTATGGCCATAGCCTCTTCTTGATCGGGGAGTTGGGGCCTCTGGGACTGCCTCTAGCCCGGGGGTTGGAATTGATCTTGCCCCCCTTGATAGCGATCCCTTCCTTGTTATCCTCTTTGTGGCCCCTTCCCTTGCCACTCAGGTCTCCAGCCCAGCCAACGGTCGGGCTCCTAACGCCCCCACCTCGGCTGTTGCTGCCCCTGGAGATGCCTCTGCTCCCTCTACCGGGGCTCTCCTCTCCCCTCCTCCTGTCTTCGTCCTCCTCTCGACTCCTTCTCCTCCTCCGTGGCCTACCTGGCCAGCTTCCGCGCGAACTCCGGGTTTGACGCCTCCCCGTCAACTTCTCTCGCTGCCCTCTCCATCAGCTCCTCATAGGAGAGGGGGGAACTCTCTTCAGCTCCATCCTGAAGAACCCCTGTTGCAGGCCCAGGGTAAAGTCCATCATCAAACTATGGCCCGACATCTCCTGGACCTGAGTAACCTCCTCCTGGAACCGATCCACGTAGCTCACCAGGGTCTCATTCACCCCCTGCTTGATGTGGAATAGGGATTCTGACTCCTTCTTCCTCCTCTTCGAAGTAGTGAACCTAAGCATGAACCCCTGGCGCAGGTCCTCGAAGCAGTAGATGGAGCTGGCCGGTAGCTGATGGAACCACTCCCTTGCCTTCTCCTTGAGGGTGATGACGAAAAGTCGGCATTTGAACCCGTCTGACATCTGCCGGATGGAGACTACATCCTGGAACCATTGAACATGTTGGACCGGGTCTCCCTTCCCGGTGTAGTAGGACATCTCGGGTTCCCTGAACCCATCTGGAACTGGAGCTGAAGAGACCAACTCGCTGAAAGGGCTGCCTCCCCTGCTGGGCGAGATGGCGAATCTCGCGAGCCTAGCTCGCCGAACCGGCCTCGACCTGCCGAGCCGGGGAAGAGCTCGCGCCCGGGGAGCTCTCACCCCCGGCCTTCCTCAGCCACTTCCTTCCCAGCTCGCCTGCCGGGCGTCCTCACCCAAAGAGGGGGCGGCCGCGATCTGGACTGCTGGAGTAGAGCACTCAGTGCGCGTGCGGAGTGCGAACTTGACGAGGTTCAGCACCTCGTTCCTGAAATCTTCGAACATCCCCACCGTGGCGAGAGGCGGGGGGGGGGAGTCCGACCTGTCAGATCCCAGTCCTCCCATCATCGAACTCGCTGAAGCTTTTCTACACTGACCACGCTCCACGCTCACTGCACCAAAATGTTGAAACCGAAATCTCGATCTCCTGTGGAGTTCACCCTCGGGGAAGGGGTGGTCTCGCACCTACTTTACTCCTGCAAGCAAAACAACAAAGAGAATAAGGAAAGACCGACCCAAGGGCTCGGCGGGGAGGACCCACCACACACCCGGAAGATCTAAGAGCGCTTCCCCTCCTTAGACAGAGCCCGAGCTAAGATACCCTCATAAAGCACTTGAAAACTGGAATAGGGGAGCACATAAAGCATGCCTTCTGAGGTACCCCTTGGGTCCTATTTATAGTTTTTGGAATTTGAACTGTCAATAACCAAATGAACTGACCTGAAGTTACCAAAAAAACCCTTGGTTGGGTCTACCAACAGCCAAACTCCGATGTTTTGAAGGGCTATAGGCAGACCCGCGGGGGCAAAACAGCAAAAAGTACCTCTTGTATCTGGGCGAGCTGGCGAGTCCGGTCACCTCGGCAGATCCTGCTCGCCTGATGTTGTCGAGCTCCGTTGTGAAGACGCGAGCTGGGACGGCGAGCTCGCCCATCCACTGGTCGCAATCAGTTTTCCTGAGCTTGACGATTCCTGGACTAGCTCGGTGAATGCCGAGCTTGGGGTCGACGAATGCTGATCTTCGATCGACGAATGCCGATATCCGGTCGACGAATGCCGATCTCCGGTCGACAAATGACGATCTCTGGTCGACGAATGCCGAGTTCGGGCTCAGCTTCTCTACTACCGAGCTCGCCCACTATCCTCAGCCTGATCTGTCTGGTTCCTAGCGACCTTGCTTCCCGGACACGGGGTTGTACAGATGGTTCACTTCTCCCTTCGCGGAGCGCGAGGCTTGGTATCGTGGTTAGATCGGAGGCTGGCATGGTCTTGCTGGCAGCCATATTTTCTTGGCAGCATTGGGATCCGGGCCGGGTGGAACTTGAAGCAATTTTGGCTATTCGGCGGGTGGTTTCTCCTGTTATGATGGCGGCTAAAGGAATTAGTATTGAAGGGGATGCTTTTAATGTCATGGAGTTTTGTATCAAAGCAGCATGTGGATCGGCCCGACCCAATACCTATTCGGGGGAGGTGGACCTCACATTTCTCGCTGCGTTTGCGGTGGTGCGGTTCCAGCAGGTGGCCCTGGACGCGAATCGCGCGGCGGATCATTGTGCGAAGCTGGCGGTTCTGGGGGACTTTATGTGGGAGGCGAGAGTTGGTGCTGACGATATCTTCGTTTGGCTGACGGCTTCTGGTTGCAGGGGTCTTGAGGGTGGTTGATTGTTGTCTTTGGGATTTTTTTTGTAGTGTTCTTGTTCTTTCTTTTTCGTTCTGTTGTTCTCCCCTGTAATTCTCTTTTTTGGTTATTGCAATTGCAAATTTCAAGGATCCTCCGTGGCATGCATGGTCGCGACTAGCCGACGGAATTGGTTAAAGTTTTATCCAATAGGTTACATGTATTTCTCTAACACTGCCATTTGTTGCGGCAGTGTGTGCTTAAGGTTAACATAAAACAGTGTTATTAGTTTTACATAAATTTCACTGACAACGACGATTTATGTGAAAAAATTTTCCTACACTACCTGGTCTCAGAGGAAGGAGCGCGGGTAGGATTGGAGCCATGCGATGTGTAACATCCCGACTTTTATTGGGCCACCAGAGCCCTAGTGGGCCCAAAAAAAGTGGCCAGAACCCTACCCATGACCCGACAGGAGATAACCCGAGGCAGGAAATAGAGCTAGAGAACTCCGAATTAAGTTCTGTCATTTCCTGTGACCTCGTATAGTCGATACAAGTGCATTAGAACTCGTTCAGTTGGACCCCGAGGTCATATAGTGGATGTGACCATTCCTCGTAAAATACAACGAGAGCGAGATTTTGGATATCAAGCTGGAGAACTCCGAATTGGGCTCTGTCGATTCTTGTGACCTTATATAACCTAAACGGGTGCATCGGGACCCGTCGCGTCATAATCCGAGATCTAACGACAGATTTAGACACTTTGACCGTTTTAGCGTGCTACGACGCGCAAATTTTGGACTTTCGCCAAACGGACTCCTATTCAACCCCAATCAGTGACGTTGGACTCGTGTGGTCAATACGAAGTCAACGGAAGTTGTCCCAGTCAATTTCGACGACAATTGGTCAACTCGTGGTCAAATCAAGCATAGTCGTGCACCAAAAAATGTGCGCATGCTAATTGTGGCACGACACCCGAACTTTGACCCGACCCCGATGACTTGGACCCATTTTGACTTTGACCAGCAAGGGGGGACCCACCCTAGGGATTAGTTGGTCAAACCACCCTAAAAAACCTATTCTTGGATTTTTCTCCAAATAGGGGCCCACCTCCTCTCCATGGGTGGATAGTCCTTACCCCCCTCACTCTCCTTTGGGCCCCCAACCAACATGCTCCACCTTAGACAAGTGGAGGCCCACCACTACCTCTCCTCTCCTCTCTTTCTCCCTCTCTTATTAAAAGCCCAAGCCCATAAGGGCTTCGCCCTTTTTCCCCACATGGGGGAAAAGTTGGGGACAGCTAGAGGGTGGGGATTAATCCCTCCCTAAGGAGGGATTAATCCCACATTGGCTAGGGGAGGAGAGCCCCTCCCCACCCCAAGCCAATAAAAGACCCCCCCTCCTCCTCTCCCCCTCAAGCACTCTGAGCAAACCTCTCCCTCCCTGCCCGACCACTGCCGGAGCCCAGGTGGCCGAAAAAAGGCAAGCCAAGGGAATCCTCCCCCTCCACCGCCGCCACCTTGGCATGGCCGACCAGGTCGGACCCTCCCGAGCCCACCATACCCAGGTGGAAACCTTCTCCCTCCCCATTCCCTATTCTGGACGTCCTGCATGTCGCTCCGGGTGGCCGGAGCGCCGTCGGCGCCACCCGAGCCATGCTCCAGGCCGGGTGGTGCCCAAGGAGGAAAGCCCCTCCCCCAGCACCGGTGGTGGCGCTGGGGGAGTGCTAGACCACTGGGGACGGCGACCCCCAGCAGCGGAGAGCGGCGGTGCCGGCGGAAAACGCGGCTCCGACGGCACCCGCAAAACAGAGCAACGCTCTGTTTAAAGCTGGCGGCGGCGGCCGGCGGCACATGGCCGCCGGGCCACCGCCGGCGAGAAGCCCGACCCCTGGCCCACTGGCCGGGGGTGGAGCGGTAGGCGCCCAACCACCCAAGGAGCGGGGGTGGCGCGGTGGCGCCGGGAGTAGAGCCCCCGCCACCCCAAGCTCTCGGGTTAGGTTTTCCGGCTACGGCCGACGGTGCCAGGCCGTCGGACCACCGCCTAGAGGGTCGCCGACCCCCGACGAGTCGATCGGGGCCGGCGACGGCGGCTGACAGACGCTGGCCGGCGGTGGTGGAGGATGCCACCCTCCACACCGCCGGGAAGCACAGCGGTCGTCCGATCTTAAGATGAGATTGGGCGGCCCTGATTTTCTTATTTCCCGCCCCCGCCTCAGCATCAGCGCCCCCCACAGAGGATCTGCGACCGATCCGCTGTGGGGACAGGGGACGAAACGCGTCCTGCAGCTCAATCTCAGCCGCAGGATCAAGCCGATCTGCTATAGGCAGACCAAAATCAAGGGGCAGAAATTTGTGGAATTGTTTGGGCAAAATCTAGGCCTCTAAGAGAAAAATGACCAACATGAAAAATGTTCCCCATGATACTTTGTAAAATTATAAAAAAAAAATACTAGACTCATTTTAGGCCATCCTAAGGGTTGTATCAAAATTTGGGGTCATAAGGATATGTTTTGATATTTTTCCTAAAATTTAGAAGCCTATGATCGCGCTCGGTACGTTTTCCGCTCATTTTCACTTGAAAGTGAAAATTGGAGCACGCGACCACCCCCTTTATAATCAATTCAGTACTACTCCAGTCTCTTACTGGTCAAACTTATTTCAGTACCACTCCAGTCTCGTACTGGTCAAGCTTAATTTAGTACTTTCAATTCAGTACATCTCCAGTCTCGTACTGGTCAAGCTTAGTTTAGTACTTTCAATTCAGTACATCTCCAGTCTCCTACTAGTCAAGCTTACTCTAGTACTTTCAATTCTGTACATCTCCAGTCTTGTACTGGTCAACCTTATTCTAGTACTTTCAATTCAGTACAACTCCGGTCTCGTACTGGTCAAGCTTATTTTAGTACCACTCCAGTCTCGTACTAGTCAAGCTTAATTTAGTACTTTCAATTCAGTACATCTACAGTATCGTACTGGCCAAACTAATTTTAGTACTTTCAATTCAGTACATCTCCAGTCTCGTACTGGTCAATCTTATTTTAGTATTTTCATTTCAGTACTACTTCAGTCTCGTACTGGTCAGCTTATTTCAGTACTTTTTATGCAGTACTACTCTAGTCTCGTACTGGTCACATTTCATTCCAACACTTAAAATAAGCAACATAATCACCGCACTTGTCCTCATTGTAATTTACTATTATAATCTCGGGTCCTGCTCTGACGAGCAGTCATTGTTAAAGTAGAGCCTTAGTTGGGGATAACCGAAGTTGAAGTAGTCCTCCAGGTCTAGCCCCAAATAATGCGCTCCCAAGCTCCTTGTTGAAAGTAGAGCTAAGTGACAACGCCCGAAGTCTAAATCCTAGTAGGGCAAGCCGACGTAAACCTGATGTTTATTATGATTGCCTTTTTGTTTGATTGTTTGTAAATTGCTTGCGATGAAATAGTGGTTGGTCAGTCCCTCTCGCAGACCGTTCGTACCGGTGCTGGAAGGTCGACGACTTAAGGCGGCAAGGAGATGGGTATCACGGGTGACCGACCGTTATATTATTCCCCATCGGGTTTTCCTTCGTTGGTCGGCCAAAACCATTTGTCGGATGTCGCTCACATCCAAGAGTACACAAGGTTATACATTAGGGCCTGGGGTTGTGCGGTACGACCAGCCCCAGAAGTGGCAGGACTGGACACTGTCACCAACAGCCATATCGGTGAGGCCCGCGGGGCTCGCTATCCTGCTTGAACAGAAGCGGTCCAAACTATGTCGACATAGGGTTTGTGTGTGAGGCTATGAATGCATGTGGTGTGTGCGCGGTTGTAAATGCCTGCGATAGAATTCAGGATGTGAAAACCTAATGTGCTGATGAGCAAGTGGAGTCTTGCTATAACTGACTTATACTACTGCTGCTTTTTCTAGTTATACTATCATGCACTCTTTTATAGTTGCTCCTAGCTATACATATATGAAATGTTGTACTAACCCTCTATTATTTCGGCTATTTACTTTTGTTGGGTGGGTGTGTGGTCGTCCCCATGATATGGATCTGGGGAGGAGATTTGTTTCCACTTAGTTCTGTGACTAACAGTTATCTAAATAACAATTCACAGGAAATGAAGCACCGCAGTAACCCGCCGCCACAGGAGATTATGCCAGCGGCTAGGAATACTCGAGCAGATGCACCCCCGTCGTCCTCAGAGTTTAGAGACGTGAGTACCGCCAAGCAGCATAGGGAGTGGGAGTGTGAGGGTTATATGTAGTACATGTATAACTCACATGCTTATTTAAACGTTTAGGCTTCAGCCATAGAACCTCTGTATTACTATATGATGTGTTATATATATCTGCAGTGGTTTCCTATTAATGCTTCAGCTATACTCTGATGGGTTGTGAATGTTGTGATTCAAGCCGAGCAAGGCGACCATCTAGTGCTTAGATAAGGTGGATTGTTTCCCTTAAGGAGCACTGAGTGGACGTCTTGGGCCAGTAGTACCCCTCCGACCCGATCTGGGCAAAAATGTTGGGGGGGGGGGGGGGGTTCTACACGATGGGCCTTTAAAATTTGTACATTACTTTTGATTGGCCCGCGAACAGACTTTTACTGTGGTTGGTTCGGTGAGTCGATCGCCGCGGGCTTGCTAGGGTAGGCAAGTGCACCTCTCGCAAGTAGAACTCGATATTCGGGAGAATACCGAGGTCGTATTATTCCCGGGAACGGGTTGATTACCCATACTCCTCCGAAAACACTATTATTTTACCGAAATAGAAGGTGAGGGTTTTAAGTAAAATAGGAACGAAAATAGATTTAAGAAAATAGTCGATGAAGAGATAACTCCCGGTATCGAATTGCGTTAGGATTAAAAATAGATTTGAATAACTAGATATCTAAAGTTTCAATTTAATTAAAGCGAAAACTTGGCCGTGGAGGTTCAAAATAATGAGCTCACATATCTTTAGGAATATCGCTCACCTAGACATTAAGGCTATTCGACCGGGCTCTCGTCCGACGAAGGATTCCCCTTAATGCCCGCAGTATGCTAAGAACCCCGCTATCGGGCGGGGAACCCAATCCGGTAAAGTTAGCGTGCCTCCTCTCTCGAGGGTTAGTGCGGAACTCTATTTACCCAGGGGTGATCTGTCCATACGCACGACCTCTCGGCTAGCTAGCGTATGGATAACGGAAATAGAGCTCACACATCGATATGTGGGTCTACGCGTCGTTAACCCGGGGTAAACCTTAAGTTTTTTAATTAAATCGAAAAATTAGACATTTGGTTATTTTAAACATTTTAGATCCCAAAGCTCTTCGATACCGAGTGCTAAAAGCAATTAGCCACTCATCGGAATGAGGATAGCTTATATGTTTGGTTGTGCGAGCGTCCTAAACTATTCGCTGAAAGGTTATAAAGAAAATAAGAAGAAAAATAAAATATCCTAACATTAGAAAAGTTATTACAAATCAGCACACCCGCACTCATTCAAACATATATCAAGAGACAGAAATAAAGCTAAGTTACACATAGGAGAAAATTGCATAATTGACATTTGCAGGTCCCACTCAAACGAGTGGGGACGGGAAATAAAAGCTGAAAATTGCAAGTCCTACTCAAATGAGTAGGACTGAAATGAAAGCGAGTCCTACTCAAACGAGTAGGAGAAAATAAATGCGATTACAAGACTTTCTTAAATATTTACATCAAAATAAGGTCCGACCATTTAACTCCTAGCGAGTATGCGAAAAATCAAATCCAACCATTTAACTCAAATGAGTAGGCGGAAAAATAAAAACACCACACACACTCTACTTGAATATAATCCAGCCAATTAACTCAAATGAGTAGGCGGAAAAATAAAAACACCACACGCACTCTACTTGAATATAACTACTCACGCACTTGACATAAATAAATAAACACACACACACACACACACACACACACACACACACACACACACACACACACACACACACACACACACACACACACACTTGCATGAATTAACTAAGACGATAAAGATTATCTCATACACTCACGCACTCGGGCGAGAAATAAGAAAAACAAAATTATCGAAAAATTAAAATGACTGCATTTCTACCGCTGGAATGCAGTAGAAATGCATAAAAAGGCAAAATAAAAATTGTTTGAGCAAAAAATTTTCAAATTAAAGTGAGAAAGGCAAGTGCCTGAAAAATTAAAACGTTTACATTTTTACCGTTAGATTTTGATAGAAATGCTTAAAAAGTGAAAATAAAAATTGTTCGAGCGAAAATATTTTTTGTAATTACTTAAAATGAAAGTTGATGAAAAAATAAAAATAACAATTTATACATTCCTATAGCCTTGTAAAATGGTTTAAAAAGTGGGAGTAAGCTAAAAAGAAGCAATAGTTTTATAGTTTAAACAAAGTAAAAGCTAAGTTAAGAGGGATGAAAACCACCTGTTTAACGTTTTACAAGTTCATAAGAACGCATTTTAAAGCATGAAAATCCTAAGTCTAACCAATTTTTAAGAGTTTGAGAATGGAATCGGCCATAATAACGGCTATAAATTTTGTTATAATTGAAAGGAAAACAAGAACATTTTCGTTTTAAAACATAATTTTTGCAATTTTAAGCTCATACACGCACACACACACCATGAAAATGAAAATAAAAGTATATAAGATTGATGCAAATGAGGCCTTTAGAGAAAATTCAGAGTATATAAGGATGAGAAAACATCTATTTTATTAACAAAAGAGGTTGATTACAGGAGCTTAAACAAACAAGCTTCAAAAGTAGGGGGGAAGAGAATCCTTACATAGCACTAAAGCAGCTCCAACGGCAGCCCTTATACATCAAAATAGTTCGGATTTTTGGAACCCTTAACTCATACAGCAGCTGCCTTTTTATAGACAAAAAATTCCAAGTACACGCCCTCCGACACAGGCGTATCGGGGGGCGTGTCAGCACTATTTTACAGCAAAATTCGGCGATCTGACGGATTTGACGGCGATTTGACTTTGCGGCGAAAACGCGGCGGTCACGCCCCCGGTCACGGGCGTGACGGTGGGCGTGTCGTTCGACGCTTAAAGGCGTTGTTGACTTCGGGATTTGCCGGCGGCAGTTTGTCGGGCGAGGTGGAGCAGTCACGCCCCAGGTCACGAGTGTGACGGTGGGCGTGTCGTTTGAGTCGACATTCGACAAACGTCGAGTGGAAATTGTCGAGAGATGGTCACGGGCTTCGGCACGGGGCGTGTCGGGCTGACACGAGCGTGACGCTCATTTGACACGGGCGTGTTCCTCTTGGGTCGACGAATATCGAGTTGAAATCGTCGAGCGGGATAGACACGGGTTTGGTCACGCCCCGTGTCGGATGGACACGGGCGTGTGGCCGGGCGTGTCAGGCTTTTCTCTTCAAAATTGGCTGCTTCACGAGATTTTGAGCTGTCACGCCCTGGTCACGGGCGTGACCAATATGTCACGGGCGTGACATGACATTTTAATTGCAGATTTTGATTTTTTCCTGAAAAAAAACAAGTTAGTATAATATTTACAAAAATAGGAGCATTTTATTGAATAAAAACAAGTAGAAATGACAAAAATAAATGAAAACGAGTTAAGTAATGTACATAAAAATAGGTATATTTACAATTCATCAGTTTTTTTTTAATTTTTTTATTTTAGTAAAGCACAAACGTTGAATTTAAAGCTGTACGGCTTATATCTCATCCGCTCCCAAAAAAAAGGAAATGCACCCGTACAAAAAAATTACTCACTCTATGAGAAGAGGTTAAAGCATTATCCGCCCATTCCGACAATTTGCGAGCATTCTCTTGGCCAAACACATTTGCGTTGCAACCTTATTAATTTTAGGTAGGTGTCAGTGCCCAACTAACTCTTTCCTTCTTCAAATACTGTTGAAAGGGGGCCGGCCCACTCGCGTGAGTATCCCGGGCCCCCTTTCAACATCCCTTTGCCCCCATTGGAGAGAAATTTTTCGAACGTGACTTTATCCCAACGTTTGCGTCCAGGACCAATCAGGAGGGGAAGCATATGGTGCATTTTTTACACGCGGGGTTGGAAAGAGAGGAAATTAGCGAATTAGGAGATCAAAATGGTCTCCACAAAATGATCTCCACAGAGATCTCCTAATCGGAGTCCGAGATGTAGATGAAAAAATTTTGCCCCTTTCGATCCACCCATGGGTTCTAGGAAGGGCAAATTTTTTGTAACTGTGCTCCATTTTTAAATCTAGATTCGGGCTAAACAACAACACGACACGTGCACAATCTTGAAAGCACGGAAAATTTCAGCAATTTTCATGTCTAAAGCCTTTTTAGGCTCCGTTTGGCATGGTGACGACGGTCGTAAACACATGGATTAAACCGTCATTCATTAAGAATCATCTAACAAACATCATCCGTTTGAACATAAAAGTGGATGAAGTTTCTTAGGTTGGTGTTAACGAATGACAATTTAACCCCCATGTTTATCACCGCCACCACCGTGCCAAATGGAGCCATAATGCGATTTCCTTTTCCCAGGAGACCCCAAATGATCTTCCAAGAGATTGATAATGAAACATAACTAGCATTAGTGACCTTCTGAGATGACGCCACGTGTCAACACACCTTAGGTAGTGAGGATTTATATTTGGAAACCTAGGCTCAGTTTGTTTGGGCGGTGAAGCTCCGTTGAGGTCCGGTGGAAACACTAAATTTTTTTTTGGTCAGTTTGTGGCGGCGTTGCGTAGGAATCGGCGGATGAAAATTCCGTTGCGATCGGAATTTTGCCACAGCTGGGGCGAGTAATTTTCAACGTCGCGTTCCCAATGCCATGGACGGAGCTGGTCGCCGCCACCTCCCCCATCCTCCTGTGTTCCCCCTCCGCCGTTTTCAACGGTGATTTTGAAATGGACGCCGGAGCTGCTCTCTCTCCCACTGCCAGGTCGCCGGATCTGCTCTAACTGATAGGTCGCCGGAGCTCTCCCCCCGCCTCCTCCTCCTCCTCCTCCTCCTCCTTTTCCCTGGAGTTTTCCTTGCTCCGGCCAGACATCTCCTCCTCAGCCTTGCGCCTGCGAGAAGCCCCAATCTCCTCCTCCCTAAACCCCCGATCTCCTCCGCCCGCGAGCAGGCTCAATTAATATTTCACCGGTAATATAAACCATTGTTATATATAGACCAGATATGGCTATATACAAACCCAAAATTTATGTTTTTTTTCTTTTTTTTTCTTACTATATACAAATCAAATAAATACCTCTCCCGCTCCGGCGCCGCCGACAACTTCACATCCCCAAGCCCCTACGCCTCCAACCTCGTCAGCCTCATCTCCCGCAATCTGCTCCGCCTGCTTCACCGGCGCCGCCGCCGCCGCCCTCAACACCAGCTGCACGGGAAACAAATCTGCCTCCGTCCGCAACGTCTACTGCGTGCTCCGGTACGCCAACCATGCCATCGCGTCGGTGCTCGAATATCCGAGTTTTTCAAACTTGCCTTTGCCGGAAAATGCCTCGAATCCGGAATTGTTCGGCCAGCAGCTTGGGGGCATGCTGTCGGGCATCCTGCCGGTGGTGTCGAGCAGCCCAGTGAGGATAGCTGGGGGCGTGAATCGGGTGGATGCGGGGATGAATTACACGGTGTACGGGTTGGCGTGGTGCATGGCGGATCTGTTGCAGGAGAATTGCTACCAGTGCTTGGACCATGCGCTGATGAGTTATACGGGTTGCTGCGATTATAGCTTAGGGGGAGGAGCCATTACCATTAGGTGCATCGTCAGGTACAACATTTTGCCATTTTTCAACGCTTCTTTGATTCAAAATGCTTTGGTTATTTCTCCCAAGTCTACTCAATTTAAAACTGGTATGAGATAAACATTGCGGCACTTTGGAGCTCATTTATTAAGTTTGATTTTTTTTGAATTTTTCATTGGTCTGTATATAACAATTTAGTCTACATATAGCCGATTTTGAATTAATATGGTTTGTATATAACCATAGTTTGTATATAGCCAAACATGATCTATATATAACAATGTCCTTTTAATATTACCATAACTACATGTAATTAGTTTTAATAGTATTAATATGTTTATTATTAATAATAAATTACATTTATAATAAATATTAATTATAATTAAGTGTAACAGAAACGCTATCATTGTTTTACCAAACAGTTTCTCCATTTTGAACAGCTCTGCCACCACTGTTTTAGCAAACTGTTTTGTCCTTTTGAACAACTCAATTCCAACAACTTCATTTACACAACAGCTTTTGTCACAGGGACGTCGAAACAAATTGACCCTAATTCCGGTCTCAAAAATTTGGGGTAGGGATTCTCCATTCTCCATTCTCGATTCTCCATTCGCCGCCTCTCCAGTGCTTGGGGACTAAAGTCGGCCCAAAATTAAAGCCGAGAAAAGCCGCGAATCAGTTTTCCCGGTGCGAGAGGGATTGAAGGTGATGGAGGCGAGGCAGCATCAACAGCAACAGCTTTCCGGCGACGGCTTTACGTCTCACATTACCGGACTGTCGAAGAGCCAGCTCTTTGAAATCATGTCTCAGATGAAGGTAGCCCTAATCCCCCTTATTATCTTTCATGCGGAAATAATACACTCACATCACGAATTTGAGGTCTTTGCTATTCTTTTTTTTAGGGTCTGATTGATCAGAACCAAAAGCAAGCAAGGACGATTCTAATAGAAAACCCTCTTTTAACCAGAGCTCTCTTCCAGGTTATACTCCCACTCTTAGTTTTTAAAGCAAAGATGAGTTTTTTTTTGGTTGAAGATCCTTACTGAATAAGATGATCGTCTGCCTAGTCTCTGGCAATTGAAAATCTTTAATTGCCAAAGAGAAGTTTCACACCATCTTTTTGGGAATGCATCATTTCCTCAAACACAATACTTGTGCTGTCAACACTATCCTAAGTTTTTATTTTGAATTTTTCTTTTAATACTTTGCCCTTGTTTAAGCGTGTTATTATACTAAAAATGAGTTGCAATTTTTGTATATAAAACCAATTTCTCAATTTTACTATTATAGGTGATGAATGCATCAGACATTCCGTTCTAACATGATACCACAGTAGCTTAACCAAAACCTTAAACCACCATTTTATCACATAAACTAGAGAACCTGTATTCGGGAACTCCTAAATGGAAATGTTCGGCAACCTTGAAGATTAGCTGCTGTTATAAGCCGCAAAAAGGAGAAATGGATGTGTAACGGGTCAGACCTGCAATTGGACTATTAAGTCATTAATACCCACTGTATTAGCTTGTTAATTGGCTTGTGAGGCTGTAAATTTAGCCATAGAGCTTATATTGGGAAATGTAAAAAGACTGTTAAATCTTTTAGTCCCCTTAGTTCTATTCTCTCTCCCATTCATCTTCTTCAAGATCTTCTCCCTTATGTCGTCTGTCTCCCCATGACTCCTCTTGAGCCCTCCTTCTCCATTAGTCTCATTTTCTTAGGATTCCTCCCATTGTGATCGTAGCCAGACATCTTGATCATAACATTTAGTGCTCTCATCACTGATGATCTCTACCTTCCATAACGATTGACTGCATCTTAGCCACGATTGATGCCTTCAAGAAATGCATGGAAAGATACTTTTAGTGTTTCAATGAAAATTTTGTTGATATGCGACGAAGATCCGATCAATGCCAGCAAGATTTCTTGATCGATTTTCACAATTTATCCAAGAAGTCAAAGGAATGAATGGATGCTACCTTCCAACAGTTTAAATTTGTCATGAAAGACTTTCAAGAAACCCATCAAGAAAGCTTTGTCAATTTCTTGCAGATGCCTCCATTAATGTCGGCGACCCTAATGAAGAAAATTGAACCAAAGTAGATATTGATCAATGGAGCAATTATGGCTACTGATATGACCGGTTCGTTGTTGGCATTTAACATTGGCATGGTCAAAAGAATCACGCCAACATTGTTTTTAATGTACTCAATGCCATCGCCAAAAAACTTTCCATCATTTTTGGCGTTTTCCTTTAATCTGATATCATTATTGAATCAGAAACAACATCTAATATTGGCGTTCTCATGGCATTCACATTCACTAAGTTCTTGTTAGTCCGAGAAATCTTATCAATGGCAGATTCTAACATAATGTTTGTTTTTGATCCAGGTGATATTCTTGCAACCTGGCACAATTCAAGAATCAACAATAAATAAATAAAGCATAAGATTTAAGCATTCTCACATATAGTAAATCAAAATGGGCAAAGAGGATTAAGCGGAGAGGGCGCCGTTTCAAAAGACGAGGGTAATGAAATGAGTCATACCCACAATTGGACTCTTAAGTCTTCAATACCCATTGTATTAGCTTGTAACACTAAATATAGCCATTGAGGTTATAATTGATTAATTGGAAATGAATGTTAATTCTTTTAGTCTCTCTCCCCTTCTTATTCTTCAAGATTCTTCTCCCTTATTTCGCCTCCCCCCCCTGGTTCCCTCTCTTGAGCCCTTATTCTCCATCAGTCTCATTCTCATACGATTCCGCCCATCGTGATCGTAACCACACATCTTGATCCTAAAATTTGTCGCTCTCGTCGCCAATCTCAACTGATATACACGAGTCATGTCACAAATTTAATATATAGATAGAGTGCTTATTTTTAGACAAGCGCTCCACAGGCATGTGTCCCGTGCCGTATGTCTTCAAGGGTCGCATCTTTTGATTTCTGGAACCGCCACCACGTGTTGGGCCACAAATTATTGCTTCCCCAAGTCATTTGGGATGTGTTTCTCATTTAGATCCATTTTAAGCCCAAAAAGTATCCTGATTTGTCCGAATATGAATTTAACCCGTGTTTAAACACTTAAACAAATATTAAGCACATAATATCATATAAAACACTGATTTTAAGCATTTTTGTTAATTTAAAACAAATAAACATTGATGATGCACAACATAAATATGTATAATTCAAGCATCATTATCAACCTTCTACAATGGCCGATGACATCTTAGGCACGGTTGTTTCCTTCAAGAGACACTGGAATGTCACTTTCAGTGCCTCAATGATAGCTTTGTTAACATGCGACGAAGCATCAATCAACACCATCAAACTTTCTTGATCGAGTTCCATGATTTCTTCAAGAAATCGAAGGAACGAATGAGATTCTACCTTCCAACAGTTTAAATCAGTCACGAAAGATGTTCAAGAAACCAATCAAGAAAGATTCTTCAATTCTTTGCAGATGCATCCACCATTAATATCGGCAAGCCCAATGAAGAAAATTGAATGAGTAGATATGGTTCGATGAATCAATTATGGTGGCTGATATGACTGGTTTGTTGTTCCCGTCCAACACCAGAATGACGTCGACATTGTCTTAAAGAGCTGAATGTCGACATTGTCAAGCCTTCCCACATTCTTGGCACCCCTTTATCTTGACATCATTTTTGAACTAGAAATAACTAGCGTTCAATGGATAAAGCGAAACTAATATTTGTTTTTGATATTGGTTTTCTTTCAACCGCGCATAGTTCCATAATCATCATTAGATAAATCAAACATACGATTTCAACTTTTTCACAAATTTTGTTGGAGCAAATCAAGACTGACGAAGACGATTAAATGATGAGGATGTTGTTTTTAAAAGATGGGGGGAACATAATGGTCTAGACCCATAGTTGAACTATTAAGTTATTAATACCCATTGTATTAACTTGTTAATTATCTTGTAAGACTAAATATAACCATTGTAACTTGTGAATATGTAAAGAATGTTAAGTCTTTTAGTCCTTTTAATTTTAGTCTCTTTCCCTTTCATTTTTTTTTCAAAATTCTTTTGCATTATGTCATCTCTCTTCCCATGGCTCCCTTTTTTGAGCCCTTCTTCTCCATTAATTTCATTCTCATAGGATTCCACCTATCATAATCGTAACTGTAAAGAGAGGTCTCAAACCTTGTATATACTTCTTGAATGAATAATTACAAGTATGAATACATTTATATAGGAAAAGAGGAAGGAGAGAAATCCCAATCCAAGATGTGAGACTAATACAAAGAAAGAGAAAAGAGAGAAACATGGGCCCCTAAATGGGCCCTTAATTGGGCTTTTCTAGCACTCCCCCGCAAGCTGGAGCGTACAAGTCGTAGGCACCAAGCTTGGATAAAAACTGGTAGTATAACGGCCGGGAGAGAGAGTTTTAGTCAGGATGTCAGCAACTTGGTTTGTAGCAGGAACATGCTCCAAATCTATCTTCTTTGACTGTACTTTTTCCCGGATAAAGTGACAGTCAACTTCAATATGCTTTGTGCGTTCGTGAAAGATCAGATTCTTGGCAATAGGTATTGCTGCTTGACTGTCACAAAATAGGGTCGCCGGTGATGAGAGACGAACACCTAAGTCTCCCAGAAGGTTCTCAAGCCAGGTTAACTTGGAAACAACAGCAGCCATAACCCGATACTCGGCTTCAGCAGAAGAGAGAGCAACCACAGTCTGTTTCTTGCTACCCCAAGTTATGAGATGTCCACCGAAGTAGGTACAAAAACCAGTTGTGGAACGCCTATCATCAATGGATCCAGCATAGTCAGCGTCAGAGTACGCGACAAGAGATCGAGATGTGTATGACTTGTACACAAGCCCTTGTCCTGGAGCGATCTTGAGATATCGAAGAATGCGCTCGACAACTCGAAGATGAGATGTCCGGGGAGCATGCATAAAATGACTCACGACTCCCACGACAAAAGAGATGTCTGGTCGAGTAACCGTAAAATAGATCAGCTTCCCAACCAAGCGTTTATAGTATTCCGGATTTGTAAGCAGCTTGTCAGAGTCAGAGCTGTGGGCCGAGAGCTTGTGATTGGCGTCCATAGGAGTATCCGCAAGTTTGCATCCAGAATAGTTGACATCATGAAGGAGGTCCATACAATACTTCCTTTGGGATAACACAAGACCATTAGGGCGTCGAGCAACATCAAGCCCAAGAAAATACCGAAGGTTGCCAAGATCTTTGGTCTGAAAGGCAGAGTTTAACTGTTGCTTGATATGTTGTATCCCTGTAGTATCGTTGCCAGTAATGAAGATATCGTCAACATAGACAAGTAGGTTCACAGTTCCGGTTGACCAGTGTCGGGTGACGAGAGAAAAGTCAGCCGAGCTCCGAATGAAGCCAATATCACAAACAACCTTGCTGAATTTTTCAAACCAAGCGTGAGGGGACTGTTTGAGAGCATAAATAGATTTCCGAAGATGACAGACCCGAGATTCCCCCGTGGTCTCAAACCCGCGAGGTTGGTGCATATAAACAGTCTCCTACAGATCGCCGTTGAGGAAGGCGTTCTTAACATCCAGCTGATAAAAAGGCCAATGTCGATGAACAGCCAAAGAGAGAAGAACGCGGATCGTGTTTAATTTGACCACCGGAGAGAAGGTTTCCTCATAATCAAAGCCATGTTGCTGAGTAAAATCCCGGGCCATGAGGCGGGCCTTGAGACGCTCAACGGTGCCATCCACCGCATGTTTAACAACAAAGACCCACTTGCAGCTAACACAGAGTTGGCCTGCAGGAAGAGGAACCAGATCTCAAGTCCGGTTAGCCCAGAGAGCCCGCATTTCATCGTCCATGGCCGCCCGCCACCCCGGGTGTTGAAGCGTCTCCTGCATGTACTAGGAGTAGTACTTCTTTATTTTTAGTTCATTCTGATGTATGAGGTCCTTATAAAGTCCCCGGTATCTTTGGATTTCGCTATTTTGTCACCTTTATTGATGATTACTCGCGTATTACATGGCTATATTTACTGCATGATCGTACTGAACTTACCTATGTGTTTCGTGCTTTTTAACTGAGAAGCGTACGCAGTTTGCCACCGCCCTTAAAGTCATTCGCACTGATAATGCTCGCGAGTATACTGGTCGCACCTTCTCCAATCTCTGCACCGAATTTGACGTCATCCATCAAACTTCGTGTGCGTATACCCCTCAGCAAAACGGGGTGGCCGAACGAAAGAATCTCCATCTTATCAATGTTGTTCGGTCCCTCATGTTTCAAATGCAGGTTCCGATCGAATATTGGAATTTTGTCGTCTCCACAGCCTGTCATCTCATCAACTGCTTACCCTCGTCTGTTCTTCACTTTGCCTCACCTATCCAACTTATCTATCCTTCCACCAATCCCACCTCTCTCACCCCGCAGGTCTTCGGGTGTGTTTGTTATGTTCATCTTCTTGGCCCCCCTTTCAACAAACTTGCTCCTCGGGCGGCCAAATATATGTTTGTTGGCTACTCCCGTACTCAAAAGGGGTATGTTTGCTACTCTCCTTCTGATGGCAAGCTGGTCGTCTCGGCGGATGTCACGTTCTGCGAAGACCAGTCCTTCCACTTAACTTCCCCCACCTTGTCTTCCTCTCCTCCTCTTCCCCAACCTGCCGTACCTGTCACGCCCTCTTCTCGCGCCCGCCACCCCGGGTGTTGAAGCGCCTCCTGCACAGTGTTAGGAATAAAAATAGAGGAAAGAGAGATGGCGAGAGGGGAAGGCTATAAAAGGAGAGGAGAAGGAGGTGAGGGTGGAGCCACGTAGCGAGATGCGGGTAGGGAGAGAGAGACCGCGGAAAGGCCGTGAGTAGGACATGAGACCGCCAGAGAGGAACTCGGGGCGGTTAGAAAAACGGAGACCACGGAGACCGCAAAGAGGGGAGCTCGGGGCGGTTAAACAACCAGAGACCGCAGACAGAAGCCGGGAGACCCAAGGAGAAGACCGGTGCCTCTGATATCATGTAAAGAGAGGCCTCAAACCTTGTTTATACTTCTTGAATGAATAATTACAAGTATGAATACATTTATATAGGAAAAGAGGGAGAGAAATCTCAATCCAAGATGTGAGACTAATACAAAGAAAGAGAAAAGAGAGAAAAATGGGCCCCTAGATGGGCCCTTAATTGTGCTTTTCTAGCCGTAACCACACATCTTGATGGTAACAATTCGAGTGACCAAAATCAACTGAATGCTGAAATACTCTCACTTTCAACTGTATGATTACTGCTAAACAATTGATGGACTGCAAAGATAAGGAATGATCCATCCGTTTAGCACTCAAGAAAACTTACACTGCTTACAGTGAAAATTGCTAGTGAACATATCTAGGTACATCATTCCATTCAATTGTTGGATAATAGCTCAGTACAAAGTCTAATGAGATTGAAAATTGGGAGAGAATGATCACGTAGCACAGCTGAGGGAGGATGAATCATATATTTCAATGACATGAAAATGAATAAATCATTGATGGAAGGTTTGGAATTCAATTCTATCGACATTTGCATGCAATTGCAATTTCTTAAATTCATGGTACTTACGATAAAAATCTAGAAATCATGTATCATTAAAACATATGGATCTTTCAATGCATATATGAAACGAATGACTCATTAATGAATGAGGAGAAATCAAGTGCGAGTTCGGTGTCTGTTCGAGTGAAGGTCACTTTAGTATTTCTGTACTTAGAATTCAAAGGTCTACTCAGTTTCTAGATAAAATATACTTCTATAACCATTTCTTACTTAATCTTTAATTTGATCCTACTTTGAATAAAATTGAATATGTAGAATTATGTATGTAGCTGATGATTGGTGACTAACTTGTGGCTCATCCACTCCTAATTTACTTAATTTTGGAATTAGGTGCTCAGCCTTAGCTCTACTGCATGTGGGCGTTGATGCAATTTAAATACTTTTGAACTTAAGCATTTCTAATCTTGAATACTCAGACTTTAAGTTCACACAAATTTATTTATGTTAAATAGATTTTAATTTCAAATTAGACATGATGTACTTAGGCATTAGTGAGATTATGATTAAAGATAGGGCACAATGTCGACAAAGGATCCGTATAGCCGACCCCACTATAGTGGGATAAAGACTTGAGTGTTATTGTTGTTGGAGATTTTAATTTCACATTGGATAATTTTAATAAACTTTGTTGCATCTTCATAGCAATTGAAGATGCAAGTTGAATTATGATTTATTTAAGAATTTAGCATTCATGCAATGAAATAAGGTTTTGATCTAGAGTTAGTACCATTGTGGTACTATTGACCTAATTTCTGTTGATTATATTGATGATAGCAATAAATGATTGATTAGGACATCTGATGTTATATCTATTGAGGATATAGAGTTTGTTTTTGGTGAAGATCTAAGTTGGCAAATGTGTCTAGAGCTACTAGTCCTTACGAAAGGGTTATTATATTAGAAATTCTTCCATGGGATAAAGAAAGTGAAAAAAAGGATGTGTACTTTTACTTTGTGTAAGCCTATGACACTAGTTTACTGTGAAGTTGAATTTGATGACTTCTTTCATAGGGATGAATGCGGTGATGTTCATTTTTCTTGTTATGACGATGACGATGATGAAGAATGAAGGCTAAATCCATAGTTTATACCATGTCGTTATTAAATTTATACTTATATATCTCTATTTTGAATGCGGCATTTTTTGTATCTTATGTATTATTTTTATAACTTATTTGTTAATTATGTATGCCACTTACTTTTTAAGGTTTTTATAACTTATTTGCATTTTTTATATATTTTTGTTGTTTTTTAAAATGGCTCGTGCAATGGTATGTGCTATACATTTTGAGTGCCCTATGCCATGACACACCATTCTCTATTGACAACTATGCCTCCATTCAAGCTAGTTCATTATGGTTCAACATATATGGCTCTGTTTGGGATGTTGATGGCGGTGAGAAAAATTCTATTCCCACCGCCACCACTGTTTTAGAGGCGTTTAGCTGTCCAGTGGTGAGAAGTGTTTGAGTCTGTAGAAAGTGCCCAAAGCTTGTATGTATTATTCAAGTATCTAAATACAAGGAGAGAATACAAATATATAGGAGAGAAGAGAGAAGAATAAATCCTATACATGATGTGGGACTAAAGAAGGAGGAGGAAAAATGGGCCATCAAATGGGCCTTTTACATGGGCTTTTCTAATACTCCCCCGCAAGCTGGAGCGTACAAGTCGTATGCGCCAAGCTTGGATAGGCACTGATAGAAGATGGTACTAGGTAGAGCTTTGGTGAGGATGTCAGCAACCTGTTCAGTACCCGGAACATGCTTGAGCTCGATCTTCTTCATGTGGACTTTCTCTCGGATGAAATGACAATCTACCTCAATATGCTTCGTTCTTTCATGGAAGACCGGGTTTTTAGCAATATGTATGGCAGCTTGACTGTCACATAGGAGGAGAGCTGGTGAAGGTAGTTTAACTCCAAGGTCGGTAAGGAGACTCTCAATCCATGTGAGTTCAGAGACCACAGCAGCCATTGCCCGATATTCTGCTTCTGCTGAGGATCGAGCAACCACTGCTTGTTTCTTGCTTCGCCAAGTAATCAGATGTCCTCCAAAATAGGTGCAAAACCCGCTAGTAGATCGTCGATCGTCGAGGGAGCCAGCGTAGTCGGCATCAGAGTATGCCACTAGTGTAGGAATGAAAGATGAGGTTTTGTATACAAGTCCTTGGCCAGGAGCTGTCTTAAGATATCTGAGAATGCGTTCCACAGCCTGGAGATGAGAGCTTCGAGTAGAGTGCATATAGCGACTCACAAGTCCCACAGCGAAAGATATATCAGGTCTTGTAACTGTTAGGTAGATAAGCTTCCCAACTAGACGACGGTAATATTCTGGATTTGGTAGAAGCGAATCAGAATCCGAGCCCTGAGCACATATTTTGTGATTTGCATCCATGGGAGTGTTAATAGGTTTGCAGCCAGAGTAGCCTGCATCATGAAGAAGATCCAGGCAATATTTGCGCTGAGAGAGAACCAACCCATCTGACCGTCTGGCCACTTCCAGACCGAGTAAGTACCGAAGATGTCCCAGATCTTTAGTTTGGAAGACGGAGCGCAGATGTAGCTTAACGGCCTGTATGCCGTCCAAGTCACTGTCAGTAATAATGATGTCGTCGACATATACAATTAGGAGAACGGTACCAGTGGCCTGGTGGCGAGTAAACAATGAGAAGTCAGCCGAGCTGCGAGTGAAGCCAATTTCCCGGAGAGCTTTGCTGAACTTGTCGAACCATGCCCGAGGGGATTGTTTGAGACCATATAGAGATTTGAGAAGATGACAAACCCGTGACTCCCCCGTGGTCTCAAACCCGGGAGGTTGTTGCATGTAAACCGTTTCCTGAAGGTCGCCATTCAGGAAAGCGTTCTTGACGTCGAGTTGAAATAAGGGCCATTGGCGATGGACAGCCACAGAAATGAGAATGCGGACCGTGTGGAGCTTAGCGACTGGAGAGAAAGTCTCGTCATAGTCCAGCCCCTGTTGCTGGGTGAAGCCACGAGCAACCAAACGAGCTTTGAGCCGATCAATGGTCCCATCAGGAGCATGTTTAATGACGAAGACCCATTTGCACTCAACAGGTTTCTGGCCGGGAGGAAGGGGCACCAAGGTCCAAGTCTGGTTGGCCCAAAGAGCAGCCATCTCGTCTTCCATGGCCGCACGCCACCCAGGATGTTGAAGAGCGTCCTGGACAGAAGTAGGAATAGAGACCGAGGAGAGCGAAGTAGCCAAGGTCTGAAGAGGTGGAGAGAGGCGATGGAGAGAAACATAGTCCACCATTGGATGAGCGGTAGAGGCCGACACCGGAGCAGCAGAACACGGAGAAGCCGAGGTCGAAGCCGACTGCAGAGGAGCAACATGAGGAAGAGGGCGACGAGTATAGACCCGAATGACGGGGGGTCGAGGAGGGTCAAGGGTGGGAGGAGGCGGAGGGACGGTGGGGGGGGACTGGACGGGGATCACCGGCCGTGGGAGGGAGGGTGTTGTAGGAGGTGGTGGTAGAAGTGGTGGCAGAGGGGGGGGGGGAAAGAAGGGTTGATCCTCCCGAAAAGTAACATCAGCCGATACAGAGATCTTCCGGGTGAGCGGAGAGTAGCAAACATAGCCCTTTTGGGTGCGGGAGTAGCCGACGAAAATGTGTTTGGCCGCACGGGGATCCAGTTTGTCAAGAGTAGGGCCCAGGTGATGGACAAAGCAGGTACATCCAAAAACCCGGGGGGTGAGGGGGAAGGCAGGTGTGGAGGGAAAAAGAAGGCTGAAGGGGGTAGCGTTCTGGAGAACTGGAGAGGGGAGACGGTTGATAAGAAAACATGCAGTGGACACCGCAAAGTTCCAGAAGACTTTGGGAACGTGCATGTGAAGCATGAGGGAGCGAGCAACATCGAGCAAGTGGCGGTTCTTTCGTTCGGCGACCCCGTTTTGTTGATGGGTGTAGGGACAAGAGGTCTGGTGAACAATACCGAAGTTGGCGCAGAGAGTGACAAACTCGTGGCTAGTGTATTCCCGGGCATTATCAGAGCGGAAAGTTTTAATGGTGGTAGAGAATTGCGTACGAGTCTCTAACACAAACGCCTGAAAGACACGAGGAAGCTCAGAGCGATCATGTAGGAGATACAACCAAGTAGTGCGAGAGTAATCATCAATAAATGTTAGAAAATAACGATAACCAGAAATGCTAGAAACTTTATATGGTCCCCAAATATCAGAATATATTAAATCAAACGGAGCAGAGCTCCTAGTACAATGAGCGGGATAAGAAGAGCGAGGCTGTTTGCCAATAATACAAGAATCACATTTAAAAGCAGGAAGAGAAAGGTCTGGAAGCGCCTTCTGGAGGATAGGTAGAGGGGCATGCCCAAGCCGACAATGCCAATCAGACGAGGAAACAGAGGAAAGGGATGTGGGAGAGACATCGAGGAGGTAGAGCCCGTTCTGCAGCCGACCCCTACCAATGGTAATCCGCGTCTGCCAATCCTGTATCAAAAAACCAGAAGAGGTGAAGGTGATAAAGCAATTCATATCAGTAGTAAGACGACCAACAGAGAGTAAATTAAAAGGTGAGGCTGACACATAAAGAACGGAACGAAGAGAGAGAGAGGGAGGGAGGAAGAGATCTGCGCAGCCGGAGACCGGGACAAGCGCACCATTGGCCACAGTAATAGACGGGGGATGAGCAGCAGCAGAGAACTGGGGCGGCCGCATGGAAGTGATGTGGTGGGTGGCTCCCGAGTCCAGGATCCAGCGAGAGCTGGAGGAAAGACAGGCAGTACCTGCAGTGGAGGTGGAGACAATACCTGCATGGGAGGTGGAGGCAATGGAAGCAGAGGGTGGGTTGAGGAGCCCCTGGAGTTGTTGCAGCTGAAGGCGAAGAGCCTCAAGATCCGTACCAGTCGGAGGAGAGCTATCGGTAACAGCAGCAGTAGGCGGGCGAGGAGGGTAGCCATGTTTCTTGTGACAGACTGCTTCAGTATGACCATCCCGGCCGCAGTAGGTGCACTTGGGCCGTCCGCGGCCACCACGGCCCCGCCCACGGGAGCCCGTACGACCACCCCGAGTAAAAGAGGGTTGTGGAAGTAAAGGAGGAAGGGTCTGCTGAAGAAGGGCCGGCGAGGGTGGTGCAGGAGCCTCCGGTGGAGGTGGTACGCAAAGTAACATCGAGCAGACATCAGAGAAGGAAGGGGTAGTGGGTGAAGCCAGAACCTGGGCCCGAATACTGTGCAGGTGTGGCGGGACGCGAGCCATAATCATAGCTATACAAACAGCCTCCTTCTGGGCGCGTTGGGCAGCGAGATCAGTAGTCGCGGGCTGGTGCTGAATCCAGGCTTCCGTGAGAGTTTTAGCACGGGCCACGAAGGAGGTCATGTCCAGAGCTTTGCCAACATCCAAGGCTTGAAGATCAGTGATGATGTCAAAAAGGTGCTGAAGGCTGTCCTTCCCGGAGTACAACGAATGAAGTTCATCCCACATGGCTTTGGCGGTCTCATGATACATGATCATCTGGTACGACTCACCCTCCACCGAGTTCAGGATCCAGGTCTGGACGCGACCGTCATTGCGGAGCCAATCATCAGTAGGAGGAGTTGGTGAGCCCTGGGTAAGGTGACGGGCAAGACCCTTGGCTTGTAAGACTCGGCGGACGGAGTGGACACAGGGAATGAAGTTGGACTTGCCAGAGAGGGAAATAGTAGTAATCCGAAGCTCATCGCGGAGTTCGAGAGGAGCCACGTGGTCGGTCGGGGGTTGAGCGGTAGTGGAGTCGCTGGAGGACATGGCGACTGAGGAGGAGCAGACAGCAGGGCTCGGAGAGAACAAACCGCGCGGCAAGCAGTGGGAGAAAGGAGGTCGCGGCGGACTGGAGGTCGCGGCGAACTGAGTGAGGCCGCGGCGAACAGGAGCAGTCCGCGAAAGGAGGTCGCAGCGAGTTGGAAGAGGTCGCAGATCAGTGGAGCAGATCGCAGCTGTTGAGAGCAGAGCTGGAGCAGTCCGCGACAGAGGTCGCAGCGGTTTGGAGCAGAGCTTGGAGGAGGTCGCGGCGAACTGGGGGCAGTCCGCGGCAGAGGTCGCAGCAATGTGGAGCAGACCGCAAGAAAGAAGTCACGCAGCAAGAGAAGAGCGCACAGTGGACACAAGGATAGCCCGCAGCGGACAGGAGCAGTCCGCAAGAGACCGCGGATAAAGAGTCCGCGAGCACAGAGGCTCGAGCGGACAGAAATAGAGCGGGCTAGAGGGAGCAGTCCGCGAGCAAAGAGGCTCGAGCGGACATAAACATAGAGTGCAGCGGACAGGAAGGATCGTCCGGAGCGGATAGAGAGAGGTGGGCCCCACGAGTCAGAGCAGAAGATGGCTATAAGAAGCCTGAGGAGGGTGGAACCACGGAGGGAGAGAAGAAAGGCGGAAGCAGAAGGGCAGCCCGCACGAGACCGGAGCGAACAGGAAGGCAGTCCGCAGGGTAGCCGAGCGGACATATGCAGAGGGGCAGTCCGCAGAGAGGCGGATGCAGAAGGGCAGTCCGCAGAGAGGCGGATGCAGAAGGGCAGTCCGCAGAGAGGCGGATGCAGGAAGACAGTCCGCAGGAGACCGGGCGGACAGAAAAAAAGGCAGGTCGCAGTTAGAAGGAACCTCCCTCTGATACCATGTAGAAAGTGCCCAAAGCTTCTATGTATTATTCAAGTATCTAAATACAAGGAGAGAATACAAATATATAGGAGAGAAGAGAGAAGAATAAATCCTATACATGATGTGGGACTAAAGAAGGAGGAGGAAAAATGGGCCATCAAATGGGCCTTTTACATGGGCTTTTCTAATAGAGTCAAAAAGTTGTTTTCAGGACATTTTGAAAAACAATGAACCTTCCCACTTCCAGAAACGCTAAAATGAGCTTTCCGCATTTTCATGCTTATCTTCCTATAAGTCAACACCCCCTTCTCCTCCTACTTTTTCTACCAATGCTTTCTAACAACTCTAATCCCAACACTGATTTCCCACCACTACTTTTCCTGCGGCCACAACCGTCCCAAAGAGAGTTGTTTTCATTACCAACTTATTAATAGCTTGTGAAGTATAAAAATGGTATTATAAATGAAACTGGAATGAACATTATTACAAAAAAATATTTTGTTTGAAGGACAAAACACAGAAGAAAAAAAGAAACAACTGTTCTTTTCATGTTATTGTGGCCCATTACAGTTTCCGTCATGGTTTATATATGACCCGTGACAAAGTCACAACCTGCCTTTATTAAGACGGAAAAAGGGCCATATAGGAGTAGGAGAACTGAACAACATGATAAAAAGTCATAAAAAGCTGGAGCCGATTCAACTTAACCTAGCATCCCTTCCTTCCGTTCTTCTCTGACGCATCATCTTCCCCATTTCTTTTTCCTGTTTACTTTTTAGATTTCCTGTCCCCTCCATTTCTTCCCAACAAAGTATCGATCGAGGAATAAAAAAAATTATTTAAGGAATTTTTAGTTATGGCGAAATATCTTAGTTGGACATTGAACATTCCTATAAAATAAGATCACACATTTTTGAATCAGATTTAATCATTTGAAAATAAATTTTGCGGGGACTAAAAGTTGGAAGACTTATACGTATTGATACGTATCTTGTCATGTAGTATCTTGTCCTATAGTGGGACCTCCATCTATATAAGGAGCCCCTTAGGTGAGTTATCATTTCATCTTTGAGTATTAGTCTTTTGGTCTCTCTTTGGAGAGGGGAGTATTTTGGAGGACCCAAGCTCTAGGTGCTTGGCGAGAATCCATCTCTCGAGTGTATCCTGTATTTCATGCATTATAAGTTCGCATTCTTTGTTTTAGATCTCAATATGATTAGACCGTATCAATTGGTTTGACCCGCTGATCAATTAGGTTTTTGACGAAACCTTAATTCAGATGTTCCTCCCTCTCCAGCCGATCGTCTCACTCGCACGCGTTGAAGGCTGCCCGATCTCCCTCCTCTTCCAACTACAACAAAAGTAGCCCTCCTCCTTACGTACAGACGAAACCAGTCCTCCTGATTTTTGCTCGACCCCGCTTCTGGATTATCGACTTCCGCTGCTCCTACATTGTCGCTTTCCATGGCTACTGCATCGTCGAATCCCTCGTCCGAGCCTTCGGCCTATTCCATCTTCCAATTCCTTCTTCGAATGGCTTCTCCATGTCCGTCCCCTCTTCCAGCGAATGATTCCAACGCGCCTTCGGCTTCCTGCACCTCCAGCCGGTCTTCTCCTTCTCTAGCCATGTCTGGCCGCACCTCCATCCGATCCCAAACACTTCTGCAACAATCCAGCAACACGTCTCTCTTCGTCGGCTTCCGACAATTCCAGTCGGCTCCTCCCCTTCCCTCCCGCTATTCCAGTGAGCCCTTCGGCTTCCCGCAGCTCTAGCCAACTCCAGCCAGCTCCTTCTCGCCTTCTCCAGCCATGTCTGGCCGCACCTCTACTGGTTTCCACTGAAATTTCTGCCTTCCAACTCCTCAACCACTTCGGCTCACCCCAAACTGATGCAGTGGAGACAAATAGGAACTTCAACAAATGAAAATGCAATCTAAATGTCGTGCACGTGCAAGCATGAGGTGACAGTTCATATCAACATCATCAAACTAGTAATTAAAATCTATAACACATCCAACAACCGCGTGCACAATTGGATAACAAGTCGTGAAGAGTAAAGAACAGTTATAATTAAGCAACAAGATGAGGCGTGATTTCCATTCAAGTGCGCCGAATGCGTTCCGCAAATCAAACAACCAATAAAGTGCAACATACAAAAGTCAACAAGCGCAAGACAATAATTCAAGACCAAAACATCCAAACAAGAGAAATGAAACCATCATACCTAGATTTACTCATGCTTGTGACGGCTTAGCGTTAGGATGGAGGGCCGATGGTGGTAGCGTCCTCGGGTTGACGGTCGATCCACGGAGGGGGCTGTAGGAATAGGTAGAAATAGAACTGAAAGGGATATGGTGGGGGGGGGGGGGTTGGGGCTGCGGGTAGATGGCCGAGAGTTGGTGCTTGGAAGGTTGGAACATGATTGGGAATCAGAGGGGCCGATGTAGGCTGTAGGGGATGAGGAGGTCGGTCTAAAGAGGGGGGGGGGGGGGTGGCTGGAACGGGTGGTGAGGTGGGGGAACGATGGGAGGGTGACTGACGGGGGAAGATGGTGCAGGACCTGCGGGGCTAGTGGGATGAAGTCGGGGCGGAGAGGAGGGTTGATGTAGGGTCGGAGGAGGAGGGGGGGGGGGGGGGGGCTGCTGCGGGGTCGACGGAGGAAGGAGGGATGCTACGGGGTCGGAGGAGGACAAAGATGTTGCTGTGGGGTTGGTGAAGGAAGGGGGAGACTATAGCGATGTCAGGGAAGATGATCCAAAGCGGGTGCGGAAGGGGAGATCCTCAGAGTCCACCAAAAGAGAAAGACCAGTTGGTTGCCTCTAGTAACTCCGATCGCTTTGGCCAGCCACAAGCTTAAGTATTTATAAGAGGGAAATGAAAATAAGATTAGGGCTCCCGATCGGGCGGCTGATATTGTTCGGGCCGATCAGGGGCTAAATACATCAAAATAATAAGATCTAATATATGAAACTGACTCGGAACGACCGTCCGGTCGCATCCGCGGACTCGGATCGCCCAAACGGGTCTCTGATCACCGCCTCCCGCGAGAATAGACGTGTGCGTGCCATCGATCGCCATCACAAACTACATGGGCTTTCTTCAGCTCGCTGTGAACATCCACACGGCCCATCTCCGTCAGATCGAGATCTCTGTGTTCAATGACACCGACCCTCTCGGTTAGATTTCCCGCGCCGAATAGTTCTTCGACCTCCAGTCCGCCACCGTCAACCAGAAGTTTCCCTTGACCACTATCTATATGGAGGGTTCGACGCTCCATTGGGTGAGCTGGATGCGCCAGTTGGATCTTGACCCCTCCTAGCCCACGTTGAAGGAAGAAATCCTCTGCTACAATGACACCCACCGGATGGGCAATGCCTACGAGCGCCTCAACTTTGTGCGTCGTCTGACATCGTGACCACTTACATTGAAGAGTTCATCGGGGTCGCTACGCAGGTACTCGGTCTATCCCCCAACCACTACCTGGGATACTTTCGTGAGGTTTTACAACTCCACCTTCGGGCACGCCCATGAGTCCACAATCTGACGACTTTTTGCTATGCCATGGAGCAAGCCTGTTGCCTCGATGAGGAACTTTACATCACTTATCCATCTTTCTGGCCCGACCACCCCACAAGTCGTTGCCGCTGAAATCGCTGTTGCCTCTTGCCCGCTTCGATCACCTACCACCGCATGGGCCCCCGCTGGTAGGCCCTCCCCCGCCGCTACCAGTTCCGCCATCCCCGCCACCACCGCCGCCAGTTCCTCCATCCCCGTTTCCATCGGCGCCCCGACGACTCCACCGCCTATCTCACGAGCAACACCTTTAGATTTATGACATGAGTTTTTGCTTCCGCCGCCCGCAGCTGTATTCTCCCACCCATGTCTGCGCTTTCAAAGACTTGTGCGTGCTGGTGGGATCTGAAGACAACAGTTTTGACTTCGGGGGCTTAGACCCCCTAACGCTTGAAGATGACCCCTATAGACCTTCACATTGAGGACAAGGGCGTTTTTTCAGGAGGGGAGTGTTGATACGTATCGATATGTATCGTGTCATATAGTGGAGTCTCCATTTATATAAGGAGCCCTTTTGGTGAGTTATCCTTTCATCTTTGAGTATTAGTCTTTTGGTCTCTCTTTGGAGAGGGGAGTACTTTGGAGGACCCAGCCTCTGGGTGCTTGGCGAGAGCTTGCATCTCAATTGTATTCTTTATTTCATGTGATACAAGTTCACATTCTTTGTTGTAGATCTTGATATGGCTAGCCCGTATCAAAGGCTACATCAATTGTTATTCATACACTTTGGATTATTATATAGTGCGTTTTAGGGTTTTTGGAGAATTCTTTTTACCGTCGTCAGTTGCATCCTCTTCCAAGAAGCGAATCTTGTATTTCATGGAGGCGAAGCAGCACAGCCATTTTCCAGCCCTAGTTCGTCCGATGAACGGCGCGGTATTTACGGGTTCTGTGTGTATACCCATAGAGACGTAAGTTTCATTCTATGTTATGGTTTTCCACGATTGTTTTCCTTCTCAAAATTAGATTCCGACACAGGTATATTATCTCGAATCTTAATTTATTGGTTCTTGCATGGTTTAAATAAATGGGTTTCTTTCAAATACTCTGCTTCGCATATGATGCATGCTAATCCTAACAGTTTTATCACCACGGGAGGGAGAAGGAGCTGCATGTGTACCAATAATAGGGTAGAGGTGGAAGTTGCCTGACTCTGAGCCTCAACATTGAGGTTGTTTTTTGGCTCGTTTGGGGGGACTTATTTTCACCGGTCAAGCGGTCATGACCGCATGAACCGGGACTTAATTAAGGTCCGGTTCATGCGGTCATGACCGCTTGACCGGTGAAAATAAGTTCCCCCAAACGGAGCCTTTATCACTTAAAATAATCACAGAAGTAGAATCATCTAGAGAGGGCAATAACTTTTTTGGCACAATGTGACTATTATTCCCTTGGACTAGAACTAAGGTAGCTACCGCCTACCAGTAGTTGATTTGCATCATTAGCTTCCTTCACAGCAGGAAAGAGTATATTTATATAGATACACCAATGTTGCAGATGTCGGATGTCGGGGACACGTCGGTTTGAGTTTTCATGTCGGTTTTTTATATATCGGGGAATATATCGGGGATATTTCATATATCGGATTTTAATATTTAATTAATTATATATGTAATTACGTGTTATTTTTTCATTTTTATACATATCACAGTACTACCTATTTTACAACCTATTGAACTTTTAAATATTAAAATCTATATGTAGCATTTAACATACAACACTTTAAATATGAAAACTCAAACATACCCCATTCATCATCATCTGAAAACTCATCTATAGTTGACAGAGTAGATAGAATATGATCTTCATCCGATGAACCCTCTAGATCTCCCTCGTCCACTTCAGATATTTTTCTCTTTCCCCTTCTTTGATAACTAATTGCCACTTCTTTGCTTGTAGCTAATCTTTGAGGTCTCCTTTCATCATGATCAGCGTCGACTATATTGCCAATTTGCGCCCATGTCAGCCCCTCACCAGGAAAGACTTCATCATCGTCATCTTCATCTTCATCCTCCTCAGCATCAACATTTACCATCCACTCTTGTACCATTCCAGAATCAACATTTTTAGCTGCCAATGGATCCCGAGATGTCTCTGAATATTTCGACTTCAGCAAAACATTGAACTTTACAAATACTAAATCGTTCAATCTCTTGCTATCTATCGTGCTAAATCGTTCACTCTTGTACTTACTCTCTATCGTGCTTTGTTGGGAATCTTTTCCCTTGGTAGACTCGGCAGCTGAATGAACAAAATGGTCCATTGGACCCTTTGAACCTATGCTCCTAAGTATGCTAGTGTCCTCTTCTTGATCAACATGCACTCCTCCAACAACCACCTCATTTAAGATTGCTTCCAACTTGACACTTTTAGCCCTCTTACTCTGTAAATAAAGCAACAAGGCAGCCACCAACAACTAAATGGGTCGGCAGCCACCAGTAACAACCCACAAGACAGCCACCATGCTACAGCCGACAGCTAGCACAACAACCAACAAAAAAAATGCAGAGCGATAGAATGAGAGGGGGAGGTAGGGAGAAGAATGAACCAACCGAGAGAGAACCAGCGAGCAGGGAGAAGAAAGAGCACCAGCGAGCTAGAGAGAACCAGAGAACCAGAGAACCAGAGCACCAAAGAGCACCAGCGAGTAGGGAGAAGAAAGAATCAGCGAGATAGAGTGCCGACAGTGCGTGAGAGAGGGAGAGCACGAACGAGCTAGAGAGCACCAGAGAACCAGAAAACCAGAGAACCAGAGCACCAAAGAGCACCGGCGAGTAGGGAGAAGAAAGAACCAGCGAGATAGAGTGCCGACAGCGCGCGAGAGAGGGAGAGCACCAACGAGCTAGAGAGCACCAGAGAACCAGAGAACCAGATGGCACCAACGCACCAAAGTGCACCAGCGAGTAGGGAGAAGAAAGAACCAGCGAGATAGAGTGCCGACAGCGCGCGAGAGAGGGAGAGCACCAACGGGCTAGAGAGCACCAGAGAACCAGAGAACCAGAGAACCAGAGGGCACCAACGAGCAGGGAGAAGAAAGAACCAGAGAGATAGTGTCGCCGGCGCGCGAGGGAGAGCTAGGGCAGGAGCGACGGGGAGAGCTAGGGCAGAGCGTGAATGAAATGAGCGGGGTCGGGGTGTTAAAACAGTAGCCGACCCGCTCATTTCATTATAAATATAATAATAACATATATAATTAATAATTTTAAAAAAAAACTTAAAAAACGCCCGAAATCGGGCGTTTTTTTGGGGCCGACATGTCGGTTAAAACCGACATGTCGGCCCGCTTTTTTCAAACCGCCACACCCAGAATCTGTGCCGGTTTTGTGTCGTTTTTGCTCCCAATCCTTCATGTCGGCCGACATGTCGGACATGTCGGCCGATATCCACAACAGTGAGACACACAAATGACAATTATGTTGTTTTGCATCATTATTCTAGTCTGATCCGCTAAGGCAGGGTTATGGTTATAGAGAGCATGCCCAGCTCTGCAGGGTTATGAAAAACCTGCTATATGACATTTATGTGAAACCCGTAACCTCATTGCACTAGATCCATTGTAAAACTCTGATGCTGTTAGAGCTGATCCATAATAAAACTTAAATGTCTCTTAAAGCAGATGAGTAGTAAAACTTAGATAGTTGTGCTGCCTTAGAATAGGGTGTTCGGTAGGTGTCCACATGTACTAATGTGCCAGGCTAGTGCTTCTCCTTGCCAACACCTTATTTATTTTATTTCATAGTTATTACCATCACTGGGGATATATTGTTATTATTTCTGAGAATTTAATAAGTGTAGAGAAAGACATAAGTGAGAGAAAATCATACAGAATTTTTTTTTATTTTGTAAATATAGGAGTACATACACTTATATAGAGAGAAAGAGAGGAGCCTTCTACATCTACAATGTGAGACTAAATAGAATATACATGAGCTCCTCCTAATGGGATTTTTCATTACATCTTAACACTCCCCCGCAAGCTGGAGCGTACAAGTCGTAGGCACCAAGCTTGGATAAGAACAGATGATATAATGTCCGAGAGAGAGCTTTCGTGAATATATTAACAACTTGTCCTGACGCAGCGACATACTCTAACTCCAACTTCTTTGATTGAACTTTTTCTCGAATGAAGTGACAGTCAACTTAAATATGTTTTGTTCGCTCATGGAATACGAGATTCTTGGCAATGTGTATGACTGCTTGACTGCCACAGAAAAGAGTGGCCGGAGAGAAGAGTTTGAGGCCCAAGTCACTGAGAAGACCCTCAAGCCAGGTGAGCTCAGAGACAACTGTTGTCATAGCACGGTACTCGGCCTCAGCAGAGGAGCGAGCAACAACTGACTATTTCTTGCTACGCTAGGTAATAAGGTGTCCACCAAGGTAGGTGTAAAAACCAGTCGTGGAACGCCTATCATCAAGGAAACCTGTGTAGTCGACATCAGAATACACAACAAGAGATAGAGAGGAGGACGGTTTGTAAACAAGTCCTTGTCCTGGAGAAGTCTTCAAGTATCTGAGAATCCGCTCGACGGCTTGGAGATGAGATGTCCGAGGAGCATGCATAAATCGGCTTACAGTCCCAACAACAAATGAGATATCAGGTTGTGTAGACAGCTTGTGATTCACATTCATAAGAGTGTCTGTAGGTTTGCATCCTGAGTAGCCCGCATCTTGCAGGAGATCAGTATAATACTTCTGTTGGGATAAGACAAGTCCATCAGGTCTCCTTGCAACCTCAAGCCCAAGGAAGTATCGAAGATTGTCCAAATCTTTTGCCTGAAATGCTGAGTTTAAATGTTGCTTGATATTCCGGATCCCGGTGGTGTCGTCACCCGTTATTAGAATATCATCAACGTACACAAGGAGAATTACAATGTCGGTTGGTTGATGGTGAGTGAAGAGAGAGAAGTTAGCAGAGCTCTGTGTGAAACCAACCTCGCGAACCACTTTACTGAATTTGTCAAACCAAGCGCGAGGAGATTGTTTGAGACTATATATAGACTTCCAGAGATGACATACACGAGACACCCCCGTGGTCTCAAACCCGGGCGGTTGGTGCATGTAAACAATCTCTTGGAGATCACGATTGAGAAAGACATTTTTGATGTCCAGCTGTTTTAGGGGTCACTGTCAATGCACAACAAGGGAGATCAGGACTCGAACAGTATTCAACTTGGCGACCGGGGAGAAGGTTTCGTCATAATCAATGTCATGTTGTTGAGTGAAACCCCTGGCCACCAGACGGGCTTTGAGATGGTCAACAGTGCCATCTGGAGCATGCTTGACAACAAAGACCCATTTTCAGCTAACACAAGACTGGCCGGGAGGGAGAGGAACTAGGTCCCAAGTCTGGTTAGATCAAAGGGCTGTCATTTCTTCGTCCATGGCCGCACTCCACCCAGGGTGTTGGAGAGTTTCCTGCAAAGAGTGAAGAATAGAAATGGTGGAGAGAGAGGTGGCAAATTTGAGAAGAGGCGGAGAGAGGCGATGTAGGGAGACATAATTCGCCATTGGATGAGCCGTAGAGGGTGTTGTCGAATCATCAAGCTGCGAGATAACATCGGTAGAAGAGAGCTGTTGTAGGGCATTTATCCAGGATGAACGACGAGTATAGACACAGAGAAGTGGAGGAGGTGGTGGTGGAGGTAATTCTGGCACTGGGAGTGGAGGAGGAGGTGGATGTGGCAAAGTCGTGACAGGGACAGCTGGACGAGGAGTAGTAGAAGGTGGAGGCAGTGTGGAAGGGATGGAGTAGAAGGGTTGTGCCTCAAGAAAGGTGACATCAACAGAGACGAACACTTTTTCCTCCGCATGAGAGTAGCAGACATATCCTTTCTGAGTGCGAGAGTGACCAACAAACATACATTTCGTGGCTCGAGGGGCAAGTTTGTCATGCGGTGGTCCAAGAGAGTGGACATAACAGGTACAACCAAAGACACGAGAAGTGAGGGAAAATGAAGACTTGGAAGGAAACAAGAGACCGAACAGAGAGGCGAAGTCAAGCACGGAGGAGGGCATGCAATTGATGAGATGACAAGAAATAAAGACAACAAAGTTCCAATATTTGGTGAGCACCTACATTCGCAAAATAAGTGATCGAGTGACAACAAGAAGATGTCCATTCTTCTGCTCGGCTACACCGTTTTGCAGGGGGAGGGGGTATAAGCACAGGAGGTCTGATGGACAATCCCAAACTCGGTGCATAAATTTGTGAAGGTGCGGCTAGTATATTCATTCACGAGCATTATCAGTGCGAATTATTTTTAAAGTAACGGAGAATTCCATACGCGTCTCAGTAATCAAGGCATGAAAGACAGATGTCAGTTCAGTACGATCACAAAGTAGATAAAGCCATGTCAGACGCGAATAATTATCAATAAAGGTAACAAAATATCGATAGCCAAAAACATGCCAAAAAACTGGGATTTTATAGGGCACACATATATCAGAATGTACTAGAGCGAATGGAGTAATACTTCGATTATAGGTAGGTGAAAAAGAAATACGATGCTGCTTGACAATGATACATGATTCACAAGAAAACTCATGCAAGGAGACACCGAGAAGAGCCTTTTTGAGAATCGGGAGAGGAGCATGCCCAAGACGACAATGTCAATCAACGGTGGGAACCACAGAGAGGATAGTAGGGGAAACATCCAAGAGATAAAACTCATTCGACAACCGTCCTTTACCAATGATTTTCCGTGTTCGACAATCCTGTACAACAAAAGACGAAGAAGAGAAGACTAGACAACAATCAAGATCCTGAGCTAGACTACTAAAGAGAGTAGATTGAAGGGTGATCACGAAACATGAAGAACCGATGACAAGGAGAGAGTAGGAGTGAGGCGCAGGTCAGTAACTCTAGATACCGGAGTTGTGTCACCATTGACCACAGTGATGAACCTGGGATAATCATAGTGCATGTATTGAGGTGGCTTCTGAGAGGTAAAGGTGTGAGTAGCACCGGAGCCCACGATCCAGTGAGAGCTATGAGAGAGACAAGAGATACCTTCAGTGGAGAAAGAAGCAACCGAGCCAGAGGAGCGATTAACAACGCCTTGGAGCTGCTGAAGCTGTAGGCGAAGGTCGTTGATATCTTGCTGGGTACATGGGTGTGACCCAGTAAGAGTAGAGCCTGGGTGAGAAGGATTAACAACTGTTGTAGTAGTAAGATGAGGCGGCAGACCATGCTTGCGGTAGCAGGTGGCTTTAAGATGACCATCCCGACCACAGTGGGTACACTTGAGAGTAGAGCGCCCCGTACGTTCTCGACCTCGAGACGTGAAGCGACCTCCTCGATTAGAAGAGCCACGAGATGGAGGAACAAGAGTAGATAAAAGAGGCTGCTGGAGCAAACCTGGAGAGAAGCTGGCAGGAACCTCGGGTGGTGGTGTAAGTGTGTAACCTTGAGCAGCATGAAGCAAACATCAGATAAGGAGGGCGTAGTGGAAGAGGAAAGAATCTGAGCCCTGACGCTGTGAAGATGACTGGGAACACGGGCCATCATCATAGCGATCCCAACAACTTCCTTTTGTGCCCGCTGAGTAACAAGATCGGTGGAAGGGGGCTGATGTTGTATCCAGGTTTCTACCAAAGTTTTAGCCTTAGTGTTAAAGTAGCGAACAAGCGACCAAAAACAAGCCGGAGTTTTGAATAATTGAAAGTTTTATTATCCAAAAATATATCTATTACAAAGGTATGCCCTCCCTTATATAGAATGGATGAGAGATGAGAGAATACAAATAAGAGATGTGAGACTAAAAATTTACAGCACTAAGCGGACTATACAAAACAAACCGCACAAGCCGCGCGGTTAGACAGAAGGGCTAACCGCACGGCTACTACCAGAGAGAAAGAGAGATTGCCAGGGTAGACCGCTAGACCGCCCGGTCTCCAAGCCGGCTGAGACAAACCGCCAGACCGCGCGGTCTTCAACCCGCCAAGACAGCCCGCCAGACCGCCCGGTCACCAACTTCAACACTCCCACTTAAGCTGAAGCATATATATCGATCATGCACAGCTTGTCACAAACATGAAGAAACGAGACGGAAACTGGCTTGGTGAAGATGTCAGTCAGCTCTTTATCAGAAGTGACAAAGGGAGTGCAAATTTGTTCCTTTAAGATCTCTTCACGAATGAAATGACAGTCGACCTCATTGTGCTTTGTTCTTTTATGGAAGACCGGATTTTTGGAGATGTATATGATGGCCTTGTTATCACAGAACATAGGTAGAGGATGGGTTAGACCTCTCCTAAATCTAGCATGAGAGCCCGCAGTCATTTTAACTCACAAGTGGTCGACGCCATACTGCGATACTCAGCTTTTGCACTGGACCTGGACACAACAGACTGCTTCTTGCTCTTCCAGCTCACCAGATTTCCCCCAACAAAGGTGCAAAAACCTGAGGTTGACTTGCGATCCCCTTTGTCATCAGCATAACTTGCATCTGAGTATGCTTCAATCCTCAGATTACCATTCTTCTGAAAAAGTAATCCTTTCACAGGCGCTGCTTTGACATACTCCAAGATCCGCAAGACGGACTGTAGATGACACTCCCTAGGTGCTTGCATGAATTGACTCACCTTGCCCACAGCATAGGAAATGTCGGGCCTGGTCACTGTGAGATATATGAGCTTACCAACCAGACGCCTGTACCGCGAACTATCTGAAAGAGGAGGCGAATCATCTGTCCAGGTTTTGTCTTCTCCAGTTGCCATGGGGCATCAGGCAGGTTTTGCTCCAGTCAATCCTGCCTCTTTTAAAATATCAAGGACATACTTACGCTGAGAGAGAACTAAGGAGTCGGGCTTCCGAGAGATTTCGATCCCCAGAAAGTACTTTGGAGAACCCATATCTTTCGTGATCAGATGTTGGCGAAGATGTCGCTTTGTCAGGGCTACCCCTTCCTGGTCATCGCCAGTGAGAAGAATATCATCGACGTACACAGCAAGAACAACCAGCCCCGAAGGAGTTTTGCGAACAAATAAAGAGTGATCGGCAGAGCTTCGCGCAAAACCAACGGCCGCCACGATGCCGCTGAACTTGTCAAACCAAGCTCGAGGGCTCTGCTTGAGGCCATAAATTGCCTTCTTCAGCCGGCATACTCGTGTCTCCCCCTGAGCAACATACCCAGGAGGTTGCTCCATGTAAACGGCCTCGTGAAGATCACCATAAAGGAAGGTATTCTTGACATCCAGCTGAGAAATCGGCCAATCCCTATTTACCGCCACAGAGAGAAGGACCCGGATAGTGCTGAGACGAGCCACGGGGGAGAAGGTGTCAAAGTAATCAACCCCATAGGTCTGAGTAAAGCCCTTAGCAACAAGACGAGCCTTATACCGATCCACAGTGCCGTTTGGGCCAAATTTGACCACAAAGACCCAGCGACAGCCAACAACATCAGTACCGAAGGGAAGAGGAACAAGAGTCCATGTACCCCGCTCAGTTAGGGTCGCCATTTCCTCATCCATGGCCAGCTTCCAATGAGGAATAACAAGGGCCTCCTGGTAGGAGCAGGGTGTGGCAGTGACAGAGATAGCCAGTGCAAATGCCCTGCGAGAAGGGGTAAGACGATCATATGAAAAACAACAGCAAGGGGGTGTAGGGTGCACGCCCGCACCCCTTTGCGAAGAGCTATAGGAAGATCCAGGTCAGCGGGTCCCTCGTCATCCGGAGCATCCGTGGCAGAGAAAGCTGGCCCGGGAGTAGAGAGCGACAGCGGCGGAGATGAGGGAGACAGTGGCGGAGATGAGGGAGACGGCGGTGGAGAAAGAGGAGTGGGTGGAGACGGTGTAGGGGTGGAGATCGTAGTAGGAGACGAGTGAACGAAGGGAACGACAGAAGAATCAGAAGCGGGGAGAAGAGGAGAGGAGTCATCCGAGAAGTAGGAGGTATTCTCGAAGAAGGTGACGTCAGCAGAGACGAACTGCTTACGAAGGACGGGATCAAAGCAACAATAACCTTTCTGAGTGGTGGAGTACCCCAGAAAGACACATTTGGTGGAGCGAGGGGAGAGCTTATCACTGGTGGCCGAAGGTGCATGCACAAAGGCAGTGCATCCAAAGATTTGGAGAGGGAGAGGAAACGGCTCCTTGCCCGGATACAGAATGGAGAATGAGGTTTTTCCGTGGAGAACCGTGAAGGGAATGCGATTGATAAGGTAGCAGACAAGGAGACAACATAGCCCCAATAGGAGCGAGGAACATGCATCTGGGTCATCAAGGTGCGAGCGACATCGAGGAAGTGACGGTTTTTGCGTTCTGCCACACCATTCTGCTGTGAAGTATAGACACAACTAGTTTGATGAATAATCCCATTTTGCATGCAGAATGTAGAAAAGTCATGACTGATATATTCTTTGGCATTATCAGATCAAAAAACTTTGATAGAAACTTTAAACTGAGTTTTGATCATGAGATAGAATGATGTCCATACAGAGAATAATTCAGAGCGATCTTTTAACAGGTACACCCACGTACAGCGAGAAAAATCATCAATGAACGTGACAAAATATGAACTAACTCGACCAATGGTAAGAGTAAGAGAAGGACCCCAAATATCGGAGTGGATGAGATCAAACGGACGGGTAGATCCACGAACGTGCTTTGGAGGGAAGGAGGAGCGATGATGCTTGCCAAGCTGACAGGCCTCACAGTTGAGCGGAGGACTGTGTGGAGGAAGTTGGGGCAGAAGTTGACGAAGAAGACGTGGAGGAGCATGACCAAGGCAGAGATGCCATTGGAGAATATCTGTGGATGTGGAGGAGAAGGTGGAGAAAACAGAAATGTTGTCCAGGAAGTATAAGCCGCCACTCTCAGTCCCAGTAGCAATCGTCCGTTGGGAGTCCGGATCCTGAAAAGAGCAAGAAGTAGAAGTAAATGTGACGGAACACTGTAATTTCTTGCATAAAGAGGTAACAGATAATAAGTTGCACGGGAACTTGGGCGCGTATAGAGTATCCGCCAAGTGAAGAGACGGAGTGACATGAACTATCCCCGTCCCATGGACTGATGATGAAGAGCCGTCAGCGAGAATAACCGGGGGCAACCGATCATGTGTTTCTAGGAGAGAAAAACACTGGAGAGTGCCGGTCATATGATTTGTAGCACCGGTGTCGATCAGCCATTTTCCTTGAGTAACAACGTGGACACTACCAGAAGACGGGACCACCGAGGCGAACGGCTTGGAGGAGGATATGAAAGCCATAAGGATGAGAAGAGGGAAGCACAAGCCGCGCGACTTAACAGGAGGTCGCGGCGACTAACAGGCAGGAGCGGCTAAAGGAAGAAAGGCAGAGAGGCCGCCGAAACAAGGAAGAACCCGCGCGAACAGAGAGAAAACGCAACGGTTAGAGAGAAAGAGATCTGCAGCAGTCACGATGATAGATACCAGCGGCCAGAAAAAACCACGACCAAGCCGCAGAAGCAAGCAGAGGGAAAGAAGTCGAGCGGCTAGAAATCAGCCCGCGCGAACAGAAGAAAGAGACACCACGCGAACAGAGAAAAGTCCGCTGGGAGGCAAACAGGTCGCAGCAAGAAGAAAAAGAAACAAAGAGGTCGCGCACACAAAGGGCAACGACAAGGAGAGAAGAAGCCGCGCGAACAGGGCGCAAGCAGGCGGAAGAAACAAGCCGCGGGGACAGGCCGCGAGAAGAAGAAGCAAGCCGCGCGGACAGGTCGCGAGGTCAGAGAGGGCGCACAGAATCAGGAGGAGAAAATCGAGTCCTCTGATACCATGTTAAAGTAGCGAACAAACGACCAAAAACAAGCCGGAGTTTTGAATAATTGAAAGTTTTATTATCCAAAAAGATATCTATTACAAAGGTATGCCCTCCCTTATATAGAATGGAGGAGAGATGAGAGAATACAAATAAGAGATGTGAGACTAAAAATTTACAGGACTAAGCGGACTATACAAAACAAACCGCACAAGCCACGCGGTTAGACAGAAGGGCTAACCGCACGGCTACCACCAGAGAGAAAGAGAGATTGCCAGGGTAGACCGCTAGACTGCCCGGTCTCCAAGCCGGCTGAGACAAACCGTCAGACCGCGCGGTTTTCAACCCGCCAAGACAGACCACCAGACCGCCCGGTCACCAACTTCAACACTTAGCAACAAATGAAGTCAAGTCGCCTGTGACTCCAGGGTCCAGTGATTGAAGAGCAGAGATAATGTCAAACAGGTGTTGTAAGGTGTCCTTGCTGGAGTAGAGAGAATGCATCTCATCCTACATTTCCTTGGCCGTTTCATAGTACATGGTCATGCGATATGTGTCAGTGTCCATTGAATTAAGCATCCAGGATTGGATCCGACCGTCATCACAGAGCCAGTCATCGGTAGGGTCAGCAGGTTTGGCCCGAGTGAGATGGTGGAGAAGACCCTTGGTCTGTAGAACATGACGAACCGAATGGACCCATTCGACAAAATTGGTCTTCCCGCTGAAAGAGATGGTGGTTATGCGAAGCTCCTTACGAACTTCAGAAGGCGGGGCAACATCACGTGCGGGAAGGGAGGGAGGAGTTGTAGAGCCCATGGCGGCTAGAAAAGAGCGACCCGACGACTAGATGGAGGAGGTCGGGCGGCTAGAAGAAGTCGACCAGGCGGCTAGAGAAAATAGTCTGGCAGTTAGAAGAGACCGGCCTGGCGGCTAGGAGAGATTGTCCGGGCGACTAGAAGAAGCCGACCTGGCGGCTAAGAGAGATTGGCCCGACGGTTAGAAGGAAACCGGCCTACCGGTTAGAAGAAGGTGGCCTGGCGACTAGAGGGGGGAAAGCCGCATGTAAGAGAAGTAGGTCGAGAAACAGAGCGGCTAGGAGAGCTCGCAGCGACTTGAAAAGAAGGGCTCGTCACTGGTGGAAGACGGCGGTTAGAGAAGCAGACCGCAGTGAAGCCGCAATGAGTAGAAGAGCAAGCAGGACACGGGCGCGACGAATAGGGAAGTCAGTCCGCGGCGAGAAGAGCAAAAGCGAACAGGTCGCGACGAACAAGAAACCAGTCCGCGGCGAAGCTGCAGCGAGTAGAAGTGCAAGCAGGACACAAGCGCGGCGAACAGAGAAGTTATTCCGCGGCGAGAGGAGTAGAAGCGAACAGAGAAGTTAGTCCGCGGACACATGCACGACGAACAAAGACGTTAGTCTGCGGCAAGAAGAGTAGAAGCGAACAGGTCGTGACGAATAGGTTGCGGCAAACAAGAAAGCAGTCCGCGGTGAAGCCGCGCAGCAGATAGCCCGGTGGGTCCCACGAGAAAGGATAAAAGCCACGATGGTGGGGTGGGGGGTTGGTAGTAGTGGATCCACGGGGAGAACGGGGCAAGCCTGCGGGTAGAAGAATAGAGACCGTAGTAGAGGAGCGGACTGTGGACTGCGGGTAGAGGAAGAAGAGACCTTAGTAGAAGGCAGACACTGCAGGAGCAGTTAGAGAAGAGGGACCGCGGTTAGCAAAAACACTAACCGCCTAGACTAACTGCCTAGAGTTGGACCGATGACTTTGATACCATGTAGAGAAAGACACACGTGAGAGAAAATCACACAAATTTTTTATTTATTTTGTAAATACAAGAGTACATACACTTATATAGAGAGAAAGAGAGAGAGCCTTCTACATCTACAATGTGGGACTAAATAGAATATACATGTGCTTATACATGAGCTCCTCTTAATGAGCTTTTTCATTACATCTTAACAATAAAGATGTTATGGAGCTATGTTTAATCTTGTGTCAGACATCCTTTTCCCTTATTTATTAAACCTGTTTTTTATTGTTCAGGGACAACAATATTTTGTCATTTTATCTGCACCAACTTTTTACTCTTCTTACAAGTTCTATTATTTCCTTCACATGGATGTAGTAAACTAGTAATTCAATACTCCAGTGATTCTCGGTCATTTCTGTTTTCTTTTCCGTTGAAAAACTAACTAATATATTGGATCCGAATGTTATAGGCACAAATTATGCTTGGAATGGTGCAGCCTCCTCAAGTGGTAACCTGTTCTTTATTTTGTAGAACTTATGCTGTTCATATCTTTAATAGAAGATTTTAATTAATTCTGAATCATTGTTCTTTATAGATGCCTAATGTTCAGCAGCAGGGGCAGTCCCAATCCGCACGGGCAGGACAAAAGTCAATTACTCAGACTGCTCAAGCATTGCCAGCTCAAGCTGGATTACAGGGTCAAAAAAGTTCACCACAACCTTCAGTCCCAGCCAGGCAGCAACCTCTCCCACACGTATCCATTTCCGTACCTTCTGCTTCAGTTCCACCTCTGAACTATCAGCAACAGCAAATGATTTCCGCTCCTCCACATTTAGCACAGCAAGCTAAGGGGTTTTACGGGGCATCTCCTGGACCACCACCTTCCCAGTCTTCTCAGATTCGTAGCATTCCCGCCTCCCCTCATACTCATTCACATTACTCTATGCATCAATCTCATGTGCCTCTGGTATCCAGCCAAACACAGCCATCTTTACAAACTCCCGGAATGTTTCACCAGCCACTTCAACCCCCTCTTCCACAACAGCCCAGGCCTCATTTGCACCCTTTCTCACATCAACTTTCTTCTCAGATGCCTCACAGTCTTAATTTTCAACCATCAAATGCACCTCAGCAGCCTTTTTCTCAAACTTTGTTTCATGTAAGTTATCCTACAGTTCCTTTCTGGTGCCTTTCTAGTGTTAATACAACTACATGTTTAAATGATTTATGATCTTTTTAATCTGGGTTAATATATATGGATTTTTATGTTCAGTCTGGTAGTTTACCTCCATCTTCCTTCCCCCAAGGGCAACCACCGCTACCAAGTCAGCCACCACCTCAACAACTCTATCAGGTATTATATTTTTTTGGGTGCATGAACATAGTAATGGCATACTTTATATTGGCCTATATTCTTCTATCTGACATGCTATTATAAGAAATTGGTAGTTGAGCTATGGATTTACTTGGTCCTTTCATGTTTTTAGCTTGCTTAACCTAATTAGTCAAAACACGTTTTGTTTTGATCATTGAGGTATATTGGTTTCATGGCAGCAGACAGCCTGAGACCCTTAGAAAAATGCAAATGAGGCATGATGACAATTAGGGGCATGGCAGGTTAAATGGATTAAGAATCTTATTATGTCTCGTGGGTTTACATGAATATAGAAAATGAAAAAAAGAGAATTATATTACATCCTCACATCTCATTTTCCCAAACTTAAGACGGGTAAGTATTTTTTTTTCTAATATTTAACTACAAAATGCTATTTACTGTAGCTTATAACTTCAAGTGTTAAAATTTAATTTTTTGTAACTTCAAATTTGACTAGTCACTTGCCACGTACTAAAATATCTCTGTGACAATAGTTTTTATACATTGAAAATTATTATATGCTTAGCAAGGTTATAGTTGTTGAATGTTGGATTTATGTTGGCTTGAGTTTGATATGTCGGATTGCAGGAATATATCAGAGATACTTTATGATGTCATATTTTAATATTTAACACACACACGTGTGTGTGTAAATATGTACACACAATGTATGTATATTGTTTGCCCAAATTTCGTCACACTCGCCGTCAGCTGTCAAATGTGAAAATCAGTCTGACAGGTCTCGCCAGTACCCGCATAGGATCTCGCCGAACGCATCAGGCGATCTCGCTGTCCCCCGCAAGAGATCTTGCCAGCCACCCTGGTTTGTACGTCATATTTTTTTCCAACTTTGTAAGCGGAAAACCCATATTTTCAGAGGTTGCCCGCGGGCAGAGCCCCCACATTTATAAGTAGACGTGAACAGTAGCTAAAAAGACACGTTGAAATTTGAGCCAAAAGGCCCCTGGACTTGCACAACTTGGGAATGGTCTCTACAAGTACACTCTGTGCAGGGCCTTTGAACTTTCTTATTGTCAGTTTTAATCATCTCTTTAAATCAATAAAATCACCTGCAACAAAGAGTTGCAGGTGCGGGAAGCCTGGTCTCGCCCTGAGCGACACTTCTTATCTCTTCTCTCGAAGGTCTCGGTGGCCCGGGATCCAGCGATATTCCCTTAATATATCACGATCCCGCTCCAGTTAGGGATACCCCAACATCTCTCTAGAGATACCGCGGTTCCTCGCTTAGCCCCAATCTCGCGATACCTCATCCAAGGATCTGGTGCGACTACTTTTATTCCAAGTAACCGATCATTCACAGTCTCCACACCCCTTTTGATTTTAGTGTTGTGGGACTTGAGGGGATAATTCTCACCCCAACAGAACGAACTCACGATCTTTAGATTCGTGTGATCGAAGAAAGTTTCTGTGATGGTTAGGAGAGATCCCGCTGCGGTATTTCCTCAGGGTTCTTACAACCCTCACAAGATTGTCACTTGAGTTGAATTTGGCCAGATGATGGGCATACTCACCTAGATTGTGGAAAGGGTCGAAGGACCTACTGCAGGAGCATCGACTCCTAGTAATCGCCGAGGGCCCTATTTCAGTCATGTAGTATATATGTATGCATGCATCTGTTTAGAAAGGGCATCGTGGTTTTTATTTCATTTGGAATCGTTGATCTCCAATCTCTGATGTCGAGAGGTGGTTTCCTTGCTGGTCTCCAAGGTGCCATCTTCTCCAGCTCCTATTCACGTTGATCTCCTGCTCACAGCCATAGCCCACGCTCGCAAGCCCCGCCCACGTCCTCCTCTACAGTCATCCCTTATCAACCCTGCAAATCGTTTCCCACACCTTCCCTACCCGTCGAGCCCGTCCTTCACTCCTAATCACAATCCTCACCCACCTTCTCTTTCCTTCTCTATCCCCAGCCATACGCCGACCATCCTTCCCACTTCATTCCATTGTTGATCAGCCTGTTTCCTCCCCTACCCGACGCTAGTCCATCAGTTCCAACCCCAATCCCGTGAGAACCCACCCTTCTGAGCCCCGATCCAGTGATAGTCCACATTTCCCTGCCTGCTCAACCAAGCTGACACCTTTCCTTAGCCACCAAAACCCCGATCCTTAACCCATGTCAGTTTCATACCCTACCTGAGCGCCCTCCTTGGTTTTTATTCGGCATTATCAGTTCCTGGGATGGACCAACAATCCTCAGACATCTTCATTTCTGTTTTACATCACCACCTGCATGCGTGAGTCATTGTTTGGCGTTCTTGTTTTCTATTACTGTTTACTTGGACTATATTTCACTGGATGCGGTACTATATGCTTTATTTTCATGAAAATCATTTGACTTGCACGACTTATTCATCGCAAATTTAGAATTACTTGCGCTTAAATCGTATTTGGATTAACATTTGCTTTCTCGGTTAAATTTTCTATGAACAAATATGCGCCTTGTTAAATTTTATTTTAATTAATTGCTTATTGTCAATTTAAATCAGTCTGTCAAATGCATTTACACCCATATTAGAGTTTGTCGGTAGACGCACCTCATCTCACTTACAGTCGCATTTTCGGGCATCCATCATTTTCAACCTACCCATGCTTCAAATTTGGTATCAAAGCCTCGGGTTGGGCTACATTATATGCTACGTAATGGTAGGTTGTTCCGGTCATCTATGTTTGACCAAAACCTCACCGACAATTGGGTTGACAGTTCAAATTCAGACACTTGCCGAGTTCCAATGACTTGTACTTGATCAATTTGAGCAGATAGCAGCCCTGTTTGACATAATTAGTGGTGACATTGCTAGGGTTAGCACTATAGTTGATCAATTAGACATCCCTAGAGACCGGGCCCCACCTCCATAGTATATTGATCCTCCAGTCAATCCCCGAAATGCTCCACCCCCCTGAGAGAAGAGTTAGAGACCTACCTCACCAAGATCCCGCTTCTCCTGCAAAATGGAATCCCGAGTAGGCTTATGAGTATCGACGGGGCGTAACCATTATGTGACACCACCACCCTCATCCACTCCCTTCACTGGGTAGTAGAGGTTATGTTCCACCAGCACAACACGATTATGATTGCTAGAACATAAATCTGGCGGTCTGGTCTTGGTGGTTTGACGGTCTGCTCTGACGGTCTAGCAGTCTGCTCTGGCGGTCTAACCTTGGTGGTTTGGCAAACTGCTCTGGAGGTCTAACCCTGGCGGTTTGGCAGACTGCTCAGGCCTTCTAGCTGTCTTGAGGATGACCAATGTAACCGTACCTTTGTTAGAGCAAGAGAAGCCTAGTGGAGATTAACTGCTGTTGCGGTCTGGCGATCAGAAAAGGCTAAAACTAATGCGGTTTGGCGGTTAGAGTCTGTCTAACCGCTCCTGTTGTTCTTGGTGGTCTGCTGCCATCTAGTGATTAGAGACCGGCGGATACTTCGTTGATATGTTGTTGTCGGATGGTTAGCTTGTCTAACCGCACAGCTCGCCGTGGTTTGTAAATATCTATTCGCCTAGTCGCCTATTGTAGACATTGTATTTTTTAGTTACTCATCGTCTGTTGTATTCTCTCTCCTCCACCTTCCTTTATAAAGAGGGGGTCTTACCTGTGTAATATTAAGTTTTTTGGGCAATAAAAAAATTTAGTTATTTTAGAATTCTCACATGGTATCAGAGCATAACTCGAGCCTTCTTTGGCGAACTCTAGTTTCTAATTGCCCGCTCTTTTTTTGCTTGTGCAGTCTCCGGTTCTCTAACCGCATCCCTGCCTTTGTGTGCTCTGCGATTTTCCCCCTTCGCAGCTCGCGTGCGTACCTCTTTATGTTCATTTTTCACGCTCTCCGCGGCCTCAACTCTTTTCATGCGGCCTCTATCTAACCGCACGATTAGAGCTTTCTGCCCGCTTTCTTGTTGCCCTTTGCGTTTTTCGCGGTTTCAGCACTTTTCAAGCGGTCTCTTTCTCTATCCGCCCGAGTAGTTTTTTCCTGTTCATTTTCTCCTATGGATTCTCCAGCCCTATCTTCCTCTGCCCTATCTGCGCTTCCTGTTCTAACTGCTCCCTCTGTTTCCACTCTTTCTGACAGTCTTAGCACTGCCTCCAAGTTGACCGGCCCAAATTCTCCGAATTGGAGTGTTTTTTTATATTTTTGTTACGGTCTCAGCGCAAACGTTATCATCTCACTGATGACCCTGTTGCACGAGGATCTACTATTTTTGATGACTGAGACGCTAGTTATGCTTTAGTTAGAACATGGATTGCTAACAGTCTCTCTGTTGAGTGCCTACCCGTCATTCGCCATGATGAGACTGTTAAAAGCTGCATGGACTCATCTTGTTGCTCTATACTCCAAGGGAGCTCAAATTTTGTGTATATACACGTTATTTGCTGATCTTTTTGCCCGCCCAACTATGACTCCTGTTGTTGCTTACCAGAAGATGCAAGCTCTTGGCACCAAACTTCATCATCTCCGTTTCTCCGCTGATTTGGCTGAACAACACAAACACTTCCAAGAACTTCTGGTCGTGTGTTATCTTCTCCGTCTTCCATAGTCTTATGATATGATCCGACAACAAATTTTAGGGAAGGCTAACTCTCCTACCCTTGATGCTACTGCTGCTCGCATCTTTGCTGTCACTACCCTTCTTCAGCTTCGCTTGCTTGCCTCCCCGCCCAATCCCGACACCATTACTTGTCCGGCTCGTCATGGCAACCCTAGTGACCGCAGAGGTCACTCCGATGGGCATGATCCATCTTGACAACTCTGCTCTCATTGTGGCAAGACAGGACACCTTATTGATCGTTGTTGGGTCAAGTATCCTCATCTCCGCCCTCCAGCTGGTGACACCACTTTCTCTACCATAAAGAAGTCGACATTCCTTGCCTCCTCTTCAGGTAGTGCTCATATGGTCACTAAGGGCAAATGACTTATTGACCATGATGCTACTAATCATATGACGATAAATCCTCTTTTTTCTCCCGCTTAGACAAACATAACAGGTCACCTCCGGTTTTTATTGCGGATGCTTCTCCGTCCTCTGTGTGTGGGACTGGTGTAGTCCACGTCACTCCGTCTTTACGACTTGAGGACACTCTCTATGTCCCAATTTTTTCGTGCATCCTGCTCTCTGTTACCTCTCTATGTAAACAGCTAAATTGCACGATTACCTTTACATCCATTATTTGCTCTTTTCAGGATCCACACTCTAAGGAGACGTTTTCTACTGAGACTGAAAGTGACGTCCTTTTCTTTCTTGACAATGTCTCTGCATTCTCCGCATCTACTTCTCTTCTACAGTGAGATCTTTGCCTTGGTCATCCTCCTCATTGCCTCCTCTACCATCTCCTACCTGATTTACCTCAAGGTGACTCCTTTCTCAACTGTGAAGCCTGCCAACTCGGCAAACATCACCGCTCATCCTATCCAACAAGAAAAGGACGTAGTTCTTCTCGTCTCTTTGATCTTGTTCATTCTGATATTTGGGGTCCCTCTCCTACTAGATCTGTCAGTAGAGAATCTGTATTTTGTTATCTTTATTGATGACTTTTCTAGATGTACTTTGTTGTATATTTTAAAAGAACATCCTGAACTTTTCTCTGTATTCACAGCCTTTTATAATGAAATACACACATAGTTTGACATGCCTATAAAAGTTCCTCACACTGATAATGCTAAAGAGTATCTTAGTCATCAATTATCAGTTTTTTGTATGTATCATGGTATTATTCATCAAACCAGTTGTCCGTACACTTCTCAATAAAATGACATTGTTGAACGCAAGAATCGCCATCTCTTGGATGTGTTGCTCGCACCATTCTCACTCAAATGAATGTCCCTCAATCTTATTGTGGTCATACCGTTCTTATTTCGTGTTATCTCATCAATCGTATTCCTTTTTCGGTTCTCCACGGCAAAACCCCCTTCTCCATCATGCACCCAGATGTCACACCGTTTCTTTTACCTCCGCGAGTCTTTGGCTGTACGACGTTTGTCCACTCTCCCTCTCCTGGTCGTGATAAACTCTCTCCTTGCTCCGTTAAATGTATCTTTCTTAGCTACTCTCCGACTCAAAAGGAGTATCGGTGATATGATCCTCTTCTTCAGAACATGTCTCCGCCGACGTTTCTTTCTTTGAAGATATTTCTTACTTTGCTCAAGCTTCTACTCTCTCACCTCATGTTGATCCTCCTTGTTTACCTGTTATTTCTCCACCTCTACCTGAGCTTGCTCTTCCTTCTCTTCCCCCACCAGTGATGCATCCTTTGTCTCTCTGTCTCTTTCTCCTGGTACTGCTTCTCTACCTCTAGAGCCATTGCTAACAGTTCCCGGGACATCACTCTCTCCGATGGATGGATCTGATAAATAGGACAGGTCGGATCTTGATCTTCCCATTGCTTTACGGAAGGGAGTTCAGAAGTGTACTCAACATTCTATTCATGATGTCTCATATTCTCGTCTTTCCCCAGCTTGCAAGAGTTTTGCTCTCGCTCTCTCGGCTACTGTCACCTCGACCACTTATCAAGAGGCTCTTACTATTATTTCTCATTGGAAAGCTACTATGGACAAAGAGATGAAGACCTTAATCGAGAGAGACACTTGGACTCTTGTCCCTACCCCTCCAGTGGTAGATGTGGTTGGTTGTCGATGGATCTTTTTCATCAAGCTTCATCTTGATGGTAGTATAGATCGCTAGAAGGCGAGGCTGGTTGTCAAAGGTTTTACTCAAACATATTGTCTAGACTTTTTCGATATCTTCTCCCCAGTTGCTCGCATTAACACGATCTGCGTTCTCTTTTCTGTGACCATTAACAAGGATTGAGAAATGTCTCAGTTAGATGTCAAGAATGTCTTCCTTTATGACGATCTGCAGGAAGTGATATACATGAAGCAACCTCCTGTGTATGTTGCTCCGGGGGAGTCTCAGGTATGCAAGTTGTAGAAGACAATATATGGCCTAAAACAAAGCTCACGAGCCTGGTTCGACAAGTTCATCAAAGTTATCTCAGTCATTGGTTTTGCTTGAAATTCTGCAGACCACTCTCTATTCATACGCAAGACTTCTAAAAAGCTAGTTGTTCTTGCTGTCTATGTGGATGACATTCTCTTTACAGGTCATAATAAGAAGAGAATTGGTCTAACCAAGAAATATCTTCTGCAACACTTTGTTACAAAAGATGTAAGATCTTTTAAGTAGTTTCTGGGAATAAAAATCTCACAAAAACACAACTCAGTAGTGCTCGTACAACAGAAATATGCGTTGGATATTTTAAAAGAGACCGGTCTTCTTGGGGCAAGACCCGCTCGATGTCCGATGGTCGTTGGTGATGACAAGTGTTAGAGTGAAGATTCACATTTTCTTTTAGATAGCACTAGACACAGGCAGCTAGTTGGAAAACTCATTTATTTGACTGTTACAAGACCAGATATCTGTTATGCGGTAGACATGGTTGGTCAGTTTATGCAGGCTTCCATGAAGTGACATCTTCATTCAGCTCTAAAAATCCTGGAATATATGAAAGGATCTCCGGGGAATGGATTACTATTTCAGAAGAATAACCATTTGAGGATGGAAGCCTACTCTAATGCTAACTATGCTGATGATAAAAAAGATAGAAAGTCTATATCTGGTTTTTGCATCTTTGTGGGAGGAAATCGGGTTAGTTGGAAAAGCAAGAAATAATCTGTTGTGTCCAGATCAAGTGCTGAAGCTGAATACAGGAACATGACTTTGACAACTTGTGAGTTGAAATGATTACGGGCACTTATGCTTACTTATGAGCACTATTTTAAATGTCCTCCGACATGTCCGACATGTCTCCCGACATGTCTCCCGACATGTCATTTTTTAGAGGAAAACGATATGTTTTTCTCAAAATAATAGATTATGTGCTTTTGTAAAATATAGGCCGACATGTCCGATTTTTTCCGATATATCAGCCGACACGACTTTTAAATATATCACCTGATATTTTATTTTATGTTATATTTGCAGACAAATATCATATATTTAAATCACCTATGGATACTATATTATGTATACTATATTATGTATGTTTAAATCGATTAAACTTATTATTTCAAATTTTTAACGTTGTATTCTTACAATCAATTTTGTATAATTATTTCACAAATTTTTAATTTCATATTATAAAAAATAGGAAAATATTTAATACATTTATTAGGTGATTGTTTCATATTTTTAATATAAATTTATAAGTTTGAAAAATTTTATAATAAATCAAGTATATTTAACTTTTAAATCTTTTTTATTTGCAATAAACTTATTGTTATCAAAATAAAATTAGTGTATAGTATTAAATATATTTTACAATGTATCATTTTGTATTTGTTAATAATATTTTTTCTTAGATACTATTTAAATTTATTTCATAATATAAATGACTCATTTTTTATCTATTTGTTATATTATTTTTTTATTTTTATAATATATAATTATAGTTAGTATACATTAAATTAAAATTTTATTTATAATATATGGAAATCCGATATTTTAAAATATCCCTGACATGTCTCCGACTTCCGACATTTTAAAACACAATCTGATATGTGTCCGACATCCGATATTTAAAACATTGCTTATGAGAGTTATATGATCATCCCCTGCCAATATTTTGTGACAACAAAGTCACTATATACATATCAAAGAATGCAGTTTTTTATGAGAGAACAAAGTACATTGAAGTTGACTGTCAGTTTATCAAAGAAGAAATATTGATGAATCAAATCTGCACTCCGTTTATCGCTTCCGACAGAGAACTTGCAGATGTCATTACCAAACGAGTATCCACTTCTTTTTCAACATCTGTGACAAGCTGAGCATGATTGACATATATAATCCAGCTTGAGGGGGAGTGTTAGAACATAACTCTAGCGGTTTGGTCTTGGCGGTTCAGCGGTCTGCTCTTGACGGTTCGATAGTCTGCTCTGGTGGTCTAGCCCTGGTGGTTTGGCAGACTGCTCTGGCGGTTTGACCCTGGCGGTTTGGCAGACTGCTCTGACTGTTTGGTTTGGCGGTCTAGCTATCTTGAGGATGACTAATGTAACCACACCTTTGTTAGAGCATGAGAAGCCTGGTGGAGATTAACCGTTGTTGCGGTCTGGAGATTAGAAATGGCTAAAGCTGATGCGGTCTGGCGGTTAGTGTCTATCTAATCGCTCCTGTTGCTCTTGGTGGTCTGCTGCGATCTGGTGATTAGAGACCGACAGATACTTTGTTGATATGTTGTTGTCGTGCGGTTAGCTTGTCTAACCGCACAACCCGTCGCGGTCTATAAATACCTATCCGCCTAGTCACATGTTGCAGGCATTGTGTTTTTTAGTCCCACATTGTCTGTTGTATTCTCTTTTCCCCCCACCTTTCTTTATAAATAGGGGGTCATACCTGTGTAATATCAAGTTTTTTGGGCAATAAAAAATTCAGTTATTTTAGAATTCTCACACTGATCATGGCGATCATTTTGATGAATACCCAGAGCCACATCGCGGGACAACCCTAACCAAGGATGATATTACTCGATGCATTCGCATTGAAGCAACATCCTTCAACAGTCACCTGGACCCGAAGACATTTAGTGTCTGACTTATGGACATGGACTATTACTTTGAGTGGTACGAGATTAGTGATGAGAGGTGAGTATAATTTGATAAATAAAATTATATTGGCAGCTCAAAATCTACTGAAAGAGCTTAGAGCGATCTTTTGAGTGAGATGGATATTACCCTTGGTTGAGATGAGGCAACGACTGAAGGACAAATACTTTCTCACTTCATATCGTGATCAGCTGTTAGACTATCTTTACGCTCTTCGGCAGGGAACCCTTTTTGTTGCCGAGTCTGTCTCGTTTTGATAATTTAGTAGTGAGAAGCGACATTTTAGAGGAGCCCATCATGATTGGATCCTGCTTTTGGGCCGAACTCAGATATGAAATACAAAGGGAACTAATTCCCCGCAGAGTAGATCTAGCCGAGTAGGTGTTTCAACTAGCACTTGAGTATGAGCAGTATCTTTGCATTGTGGGTCCAAGAAAAGTCACTCCTCAAATTGATGCCTCTACATTTAGGAGACCCACCCAGACCACGACCATTGCCATAGTTCCTCCTTGCGCCCTTGCAAATGTGAAAGACAAAGCGATCATTCCTGGACCTCTCAAACCGGGGGATGTACATTGTTATAGGTACTTTCGTAGGGGACACATAGCTGTGCAACGCCCGACTAGAAACTTTTTGATTGAAGGTGAGACCGACACTGAGGCTGAAGATACACATGTTGAGGAGATTATAGCTGTTGTAGAGGATAGATGGGAAAGATATGCTGAGAGATTGCTAGAGTTAGGGAAACCACCGTGGCTTCTGAGGCTTCTACAGACACTGATTATTGATCCAGACATTCGTCACTTGTTGGATGATTACTCGGATATCATGCCTGAGGATGTCCCTGACAAGCTCCCTCCTTTGAGAGACATCTAACATTTGGTTGACCTAGTTTCGGGGGCATCTTTACGTATCTTACCCCACTATCACATGAACCCATCTGAACATGCCAAACTAAGTAGCAAGTTGATGACCTCCCTCAAAAGAGTTTTATATGTTAGAACTTGACCCCATGCGTAGTACCCTCCTTTCTTACTCCGAAGAAAGATAGGAGCTGGTGCATGTGTGTTGATAACCATGTTATTAATAAAGTCACAGTGAGATATTATTTCCCCTTATCCCGCCTCAATGATCTCCTAGATGCGATGATTGGTACCCAAATTTTTTCTAAGATCGACCTACGCAGCGGGTATCATTAGATTAGTACAAGAGGGGGATGCGTGGAAGACGACCTTCAAGAGGAAGGACGGATTGTACGGGTGGCTAGTTATGTCATTGAGATTATGGAATGCACTCAGCACACTTATGAGGGCAATGACGCAGATCTTGCCACCTTATATGAGCAAATTTCTGGTAATATATTTCAACGACATACCGATATATAGCCAAACTTGTAGATTGCGGACGACATGTCAGTTTTGAGGGGGAAACATCACGTTATTGCCACATTTGACAATTCTGGCATTTTCCAGTATTGTGGCCGACATGTCGGCCCAATATTGCGGCTAATGTCGACAGATGTTAGCTAATATCGACCGATTATTGCGGATTTTTTAATTTGTTCAAAAAAAATTATAAGAAGGTTCTAGCACGATACCTGACGCTTCTTCCATAATAGGTGGAGATATGTGTTGAGAATTTGGTGAGAAGGTGACTCCAAATGATACCAATCAAATACGATTAAAAACTTGTTTGTAGTTTAATTTTCTCATGTGAATTTTAGTTTACACTTAGTTAGATAAAATAATTACCATCTAATTAATTGATGAGAATATTATGATATATATATACATATATATTATTACAATCCGACATTTTTAACTGTCCCCGTTATATTCCCTGCAATCTGACATAAAAAACCCAAACTGACATGAGTCTGATATCCAACATCTACAACCTTCTATACAACCAGGGCCACACCGAGTACTTGCACCATATTTGATTGATATTTGATCTCCTTCAGAGGGAGCATCCATGTATAAATTTGAAAAAGTGCTTATTCTTATCCGCGTCTGTCCATTTTCTTGGGTATCTAGTATTTGCATCCGGTATCAGTTCCCTCTGATGAATATTTATCAGAGATTTATTTGTGAGTGGCTCATCTCATTGAATATTCTTGTGAGTTATAGCTTTCACGGTCTTGCCACATTTTTTAGAATGTTTGTCAGAGCTTTTAGTTCTATTATGGCCCCCATTACGAGTTGTTTCCGTAAGTGAGATTTTGTACAGACGAAGATAGCCACTCGAACATTCAAAATAAATTAAAGATAAAATATCATCCTCCCTTGTTTTGCATCTTTCATATTTCTCTAAGGAATTTGAGGTGGTTTCTGATGCTTCAGGAGGTGGTATTAGAGGATTACTTAGGCAGGTCATCCAATTGCTTATTTTAGTGAGATTGAATGACACTTGACAAAAGTACCCAAATTATGATCGTGAGTTTTATGTTGTTGTGCAAACACTTTGTTATTGACGTCATTACCTCCTGACATCAGGCCCCGCGACACCTTGATTCTTAGAAGAAGTTAGGCCATTGCCATGCAAAGTGGGTGGAGTTTCTGTAAGATTGTTATTACGTTCTCGAGCACTGAGCATGTGTAGAGAACAACCCGGCTGACGCCCCTAGTCGCCGAGTCAGCCACCTACATATGCTGAGCACACGGGTTGAGGGCTTAGAACATTTAGTTTACAACCAGCTAGAGTAAGTAGATTTTAGCGATATCTATGACACTTACGAGCGATATCTATGACACTTACGAGAGATCCTTCAGAGTTACGTGAGGGCTATTTGAACTCAGATGATTATTTTTTCTTGGGCTCGCGCCTCTACGTATCATAAACATACCTTCGAGATTTCCTCATCTTGGAGCTAGACGCCGGTGGGGTAGCATGGCATTTTGGTTGAGACAAGGCAATGATGTTACTTGAGGATCGCTTCTTCTTGCCTAGCTTGAAGAAGGATATTGCGCGGATCATTAGGCATTATCGAGTCTGTCAGACCACGAAGGATCCACCCAACCCTCTGGGTTATGTACATTGCTTCCTATCGCACAGAGCCCCTGGACTGACATTAACATCAATTTCGTATTGGACTCCCTTGCATCTTGAGGATGTTTGACACTTTGTCGTGGTGAACCACTTTTCAAAAATGACCCACTTCATTCCCTGTTGAAGGACTGTTGATGTGTCTCATGTGGAAGCTCTATTTTTTCGATAAGCGTTCAAGTATCGTGGGTAACCCACTTCGATAGTTTTTGGACGCGGCGTTCGATTCATGAAATATTTTTGGAAAACGTTGTGGAAGAAAACTAGCACGTCACCGAAGTTTTCCATCGCCTATCACTCACAGACAGATGGATAAACTGAGGTTGTCAATCGTAGTCTACGAACCCTTCTGCGATGTTTTTCTACCGGGGATTTCGTCTTACCTGTAGTTGAGTTTGCATACAATAATTCAATTAATAGAACCACAGGTTTTAGCCTATTTCATATCATGTTAGGTTATGAACCTAAGAAGCCCATTGACCTAATGCAAGTCCCTTTAGAAAACCGGACTAGTGAGTCAGCAATCTTTCATTCAACATTCGAATGCATGTCATGAGTTAGTGTAAAAGATAATTACAATTTGCAATGTATAATGATTATTATAAAGCCCATGCAGATAAGCACATGAGAGATCAGAATTTTAAAACTGGAGAGCAGGGTGATGATTCACATACAATCTGAGTGGTTCCCTCGTAGAAAAGCAACCAAAATTAAGCGCTCAAATGGTTCTTTATACAATCATACGACATATCATAATTAATGCATATGAAATTGACATTCCTCAAAATATAGGGATAAACCGAGTAATCAATGTAGAGGACTTGTGGTGGAGACTAGTCCCGATCTGGATGCCGCAAATGTGCCCGACGCCGCAAATTTTGCATTTCATTTGTTTATTTTTTCACTTTTAATATTTTGCAAAAAAAATTTGTTATGTGTATTTGTATTTTTTTAATTGTTCTATATATATATACTTATAAATCTTTATATATATGTATATTAAGTGTGAGCCAACTATCCCAAATGATCTGTTCAATACAGCTCCAGCCGGCCAACCCACATGATGTAGACCCGAATTAGGTTTTCAAAATATTAATTATTTTAAAGCAAAAATATTTTATCAATTATAAATAAAATTAGAGTTCTGAAAATTAAGGGGATTTTTAATTTTGAAAAGAGTGCCGAGTGGCCAAAACCGAGCTTTCGCGTAGAATCACCCGAATCGCTTGAACTTCAAGATCATAATCGTTGTTTTAAAAAATATTGCGCGGCGCCTGACTATTTGAACCGTTGCGAGAATCGGTCGTCCACAAGCAAACACGAAAATAATTTATGTAATAACGGTAATTGAAATAATTAGAACGTTCGGGACAAGCTCTCGATTATTTAAATGAGTGCGTAAATTTAGAAATAATTAATGGAGCAATGAGATTGGACGATGTTACCACAAGAGGTGAAGTCCCTCCCAAATCCTTTGGCAGAGGCGTGATCGATCCGCTGGCCGTTTGCCAGAAGAGAACCATGGAGTCGACAACAACCGGCAAAAGGAAGTAGACCAACGGGGGAAGAAACCTGGCCACCGGCAGAAAAATTGGTTGCTGGCCGATTGCTTGAAGAACGGGTCGGAGTCGACAGCAGCTGGCACCAGAAGGAGCTCAGGAAGTCACTGGCGTGAAGGAGGTCCACGTACCGGCGATGACTGCGGGAAGACGTCGCTCTTGGTGTTAAAGAAGGACGGCGACCGCCTGGTCTTGAGAACTGGGAGAAACACATGAGGCGGCCTCTGGAGCGTTGCCCAGGCCGCTGTTGGTGTTAGAGAAGGACGACGACCGCCTGGTCTTGAGAACTGGGAGAAACACGTGAGGCGGCCTCTGGAGCGTTGCCCAGGCCGCTAGGGCCACAATGGAAGGAGTCTGGCCGACGGTAGGCGGCATGGTCAGCGACGGAGCAAGGCCCGCAACGGCGGTTGACAGGATGGAGCGACAGTTATCTTGTTACTCACGGGAGCAATGCCGGCAATGCAGGGGAAATCAAAATTATATTTTGATTTCCTGTGCTGTCCGGTCCCCTTCAATCGGCAGAGGAGCATGGTATTTATCAACATTTCAATGGCCTGTCATATTTGATAGCTGACAACTTTTATTTCACTAATATTTTCAAAAGTATGACCTGTCTTATTTTGACTCTAAATAATTCTCACATAAATTTCTTTCCCAAAGGAGGCTAATTTGAATTTTATGGCATTAATTGAAATGTGATCAAATTTAGGCTTGAATTTTAATTCTAAATTTAGGCGTTCTTTTTTTAAATAATATTGAGCTTGCCCGTTACGTCCTAATGATTAAAATTATCGGACCTGTTTATTTAGGGTCTCATCGGACGGTCAACCCGGGGAGCCAATAAACAAAGCAAAAGTGCGACCGGAGAAGTACACAAAAATAAATGCATAAATAAAATTCGCAACGATTAGTAATGTCAGGTATTAACTAATGCGAAGGCGGTTGCATCAATTCCCTCGGGGTTGAAAGCGCTCAACCTCGTCGAGAACTCGCAAAGACTGGTACTGGCGAGAGCTGAGGTCGCTGGTGCTGAATCAGGTGGTATGCCTAGGGTTTTGACAGGTGGCTTGATATGCGTTTGAATTCGAAACAGACAAAATCTCCTGCAATCATCAAACATCCAATCTCCCTTTGAAAAGTACAACTCACGGCGATAACGACCGACCATGACGTTGTAATTTTCAAAGACTGCTCACAATTGGTTAGTATTAAATTTATGCAGTTCTTTTAAATAATTCATATGAGCTTGTGCACTGAAAGAGATACGTTCATGGAATGAGAGATGGTGGAGATCTGGGGGCGGGGTAACGCAAAGAAGATCTCGTAAGGAGATATAATAGTAAAGCGATATTTAGAATTATTAATTGTGGTCTTTTCTTGTGCGGTACTAGATTCCATTGCGTCGGGTTTTCCTCAGTCCGATTGCCCAGAAAATTTCCCAAATCCCGATTAACAACCTTGGTCTGTTCGTCGATCAAAGGGTGATAAACACTACTAAATTCGGGTTTGGTTTCCTTCCGACCCCATAAGATACTCCAAAATTGTTTTGGAAAATATTTAATATAACGATGCAATTCCATACTTTTTCCTATATCCGGATGATAGTAAGGTGAGTTAAACGTGCCGTTTTTAAATAGGAAATTGACATGTGAGGGTGTGCAGGGCGAGTGATTTTTAGATAAAGTATCAAAAGACTGAGAAATATCAGGTGGTATGTCGGGAGTTGCTAAATATGGGGTGAGCGACACATCTAAATCGTAGCCTTCCTCCTGGGATGGCGGCTCAGGAGGGAGTGTCGTGAGCAATAATGTGGTGGAGTCAGTGAAACGTGAACTAAAAGTCGGAGAGGTTCTCTCGCGGGCTCTTGGGATGAGACAGTTCTTCTGCGGGTAAAAGAACAATCTTGTGCACGTGGTGCTCAAAGGAGTGAGAGTTCCTGGTGCCGTCGTGCATGATGTGTCGGTCGTACTGCCAAGCTCTTCCTAGTAGGATGTGACAAGCATTCATAGTCGCGACATGACATAATACTCGATCCGAGTACGTACTCTCTATAGAAAACTCTACTGAACAATAATGAGTGACGGGCATAGTCAAATGACTACTGACACCGGATAAACTGTAGGGTTGTTCTAACGGGTGCACCTCAAGCCCTAATGTGTTGACCATGCGCTGAGACACAAAATTTTTCATACTACTACTATCGATAATAATAGAGCAAAACTTCCCCGGGATGCGTGCACTAGTGCGGAAAATGTCGTGCCTCTTACGGTCATCCTTATTTGATTCACTAGGGGTGATCAGACTATAGCGCAAGACGCAAACTAAGTGTTCGGCGTGTTCGCCTTCCACTTCTATGACATCCTCAGACTCGTGGTCGTGCTCAGGCCCAGGGTGAGTCTCATTAACGTAGACTCCATATTCATGCTCATGTCCATCAGTAGAATCGATAACAGCGACGAAGTGGCATCGCGAGCACTCAGATGATTTGTGTTCTTGCTCCATTCACTTGAAGCATCGGAATACCCCAGTGTTGGGCTTAGCCCCAATAATCTTCTTATCCTTGGAAGGGATAGTGGACGGGGTCGAATCCCCAGTGGTGATGGGAGGGTGCGGGGAATCAGAAATCCTAGCAGTGGTGGTAGTGGTGACACTCGTGGTAGACTTATCCGTAGATCTGACTCCGGATGTGCGCTTCTGTAGTGACTCCACTCTGTACGGGCTCTACTAGAGAGTTCCCCTAAATCGCGATAGTCGTGCAACTCTAGCTGATCCCGTATGGAATAGCGTAACCTATTAAGATAACGGGATACAATCATGTCATCATCCTCACGAAGATTTAGCCTCGAGGACAAGAAACTTATCAGTGTAGTCATCTACTGTTGACTTTTCTTGTCATAGAGTATGGAATCTACGATATAATGTCTGGAGATAGTCATGAGGTACGTAGCGCTTCCTAAGTTGAGCCTTAAATTCATTCCAGGTGGTGATGAGAGGTAACCCTAAGTTGAATCTAGCACGCTCTAATTGTCCCCGCCAGACTAAGGCACACCCCTTTAGCCTAAGGACGACGTACTCTACTTGCCTAGCTGGTGGCAATTGCTTCCAAATTAAGTAACAATCCATCCTATTACATCAATTTAGAGAACTCTCAGGCTCTATCCGTCCCTCAAAATCGCCGACATCTAGTTTGATTCCTAAATCCCAACGAGGCGGTTCTCTTACATTGTGGACTACCAGCTCGAGATGTCGTCGATTTTCTTGTTCCAAATTCCTACGATTTGGATAGTGCTCGACCGGGGGTGGTGAAATTAGGCCTAAGTGTCGGTTGGCCTCTAACGCATTCACGCTCGCACGTAACCCAGTGATCGCTTGACCCACGCTCCTTTGATTTTCGTTGACACTTGTGGTTAGCGCTTCAATAGAGTTCGTGAGGTTTTGAATGTGTACTCAGGGCGGTGACATTATCTTTGATTTTTCCTACACGATTTTTCATTTTAAAATAATTTGTTTTTTTAAAAAATAAAATAAAGATTTTTTTAAAATTGACAAATTAGAATTTTTTTTGAAATGCGGATCGTGTGATTCGCGATAGGAGCGAATCACAACCCTCTGATACCAAACTGATGTAGACCCGAATTAGATTTTCAAAATATTAATTATTTTAAAGCAAAAATATTTTATCTATTATAAATAAAATTAGAGTTCTGAAAATTAAGGGGGTTTTTAATTTTGAAAAAAGGGCCGAGTGGCCAAAACCGAGCTTTCACATAGAATCACCCTAATCGCTTGAACTTCAAGATCATAATCATCGTTTTAAAAAATATTTCGCGGCACCTCACTAATTGAACCTGAGAGCAAGCTCAGCCCTGAGACTTGATACCTCTTCTTCCGAGTTCCCGCTGGGTTCAGGGGGAGCACTCACCCCTTACTCAAGTGGAGCAAGCGCGAGTGGTGGCAACTCTGGCGGAGCTAGCACCAGTGGAAGCAAGGACAATCGTCCTCAGCCCAGGATGAGGAGGCTGGATGAAATATATGAGGAGACGACACCGACACTTAACAATTTTTCATTATATTGTCTTTTGGCAGATGTTGAGTCGTGCTCCTATGAGGAAGCTGCAAAGGAAAAGACTTAGAGAAAAGCGATGAATGTGGAGATCGCCTCCATCAAGAAGAACGAGACCTGGAAGCTAGTCGATCCGCCTGCAGGCCACAAACCCCTCAGGGTGAAGTGGGTCTATAAAGTAAAGAAGAATAAGGACGGTGGCGTGGAGAAGCACAAAGCAAGGCTTGTTGTGAAGGGCTACCGCCAAGTCCAAGGAGTGAATTATGATGAGGTCTTCGCCCCCGTAGCGCGGATAGACACCATCAGGTTGATCATCGCGCTGACGACTCATCATGGGTGGAAGATAATGCAAATGGACGTGGTCTCTGCTTACTTGAATGGTTACCTGGAAGAGGACGTGTACATCGAGCAGCCTCCAGGATACGTGGTGAAGGGGCAGAAGAAGAGAGTCTGCAAGCTGGATAAGGCTCTGTACGGGCTAAAGCAGGGAGCTAGAGCCTGGAATGGAAGGATAGATGCTTACCTGCAGAAGCATGGCTATCAGAAGAGTCCGCATGAATATGCACTCTACACCAAGGTGGATAAGGATGGCGGCATGATGATTGTGTGTCTATATGTGGATGACATGATCTTCACATGGAACAACGCTTTGATGCACGAAGAGTTCAGAGGAATGATGAAGAAAGAGTTCGAAATGACGGACTTGGGAGAGCTGAACTACTTTTTGGGAGTAGAAGTGCAACAGAGAGAAGATGAGATCTTCATCTCTCAGAGGAAGTACGCAGAAGAGATCTTGAAGAAATTCAGGATGGAGAATAACAAGCCTATCTCCACTCCTGTTGATCCAGAGCTGAAGCTAAATAAAGAATCGAAGGAAGGAACGGTGGACTCCACCTTGTTCAAGAGTTTGGTGGGTAGTCTACGCTACCTGATCTTCACCCGACCAGACATCATGTATGCGGTCGGGGTGGTGAGCAGACATATGGAAGAACCAAAGGAAGACCATTTCACTGCGGCAAAGAGGATCCTAAGGTATATAAATGGGATAAGAGGCCATGGGCTGAAGTATTCAACTGGAGAGGAGCTGACGCTGGTAGGTTACTCGGACAGTGAATACAGTGGGGATGTGAATGACCGGAAGAGCACTTCCGGGTATGCCTTCAACATGGAAACGGGGGCGTTCTCATGGAGCTCGAAGAAGCAAGCCACGATAGCGCTATCATCTTGCGAGGCTGAGTACATTGCGGCGGAGGCTTGTACCTGCCAAGCTATCTGGCTAAGGAATCTACTGCAGAGTCTACATCAAGGAGTGGATGGACCAACGACCATGTTTGTGGATAACATGTCGGCCATCCAGCTCGCAAAGAACCTGTGCTACACGGGCGTGGCAAGCACATTGAAACAAGGTATCACTTCCTCCGCAAGCAGGTGGAGCTGAAGACGGTGGAAGTTGTATATTGCCCAACCGGAGAGCAGGTTGCGAATATCTTCACTAAAGAGCTGAGGGTGGAGACGTTCCTACGGCTCAAAGGCAAACTCGGCATGTGCTGCCAAGTTTGAGGGGGAGTTTGTTGGAGTTTGACTATGTTGACCGGGTCAACTAGTCAACATTTGTTTTAAGTTATTATTATATGATTGTAATTTTAATGTTAGGAGATGGTAGTTAGGAGTGACATTTAATGAGGGTGTCACTTGGCGTTTTCTGGTTGGTTGCTCTAGCCTATATATAGGCATGTAAGTATTCCTTTTAAAGATTGATGAGATAGAAATTTTCCTCCACATTCCGGTTTAGAGAGAGAGAGAGGAGCGTCGCAGCGCTAAGTTTGTGTGGTTGTAACTGTGTGCTTGTCGGGCGGTTTGAACGTAGTCGGGCGACTAGACTTGGCGGGTTGGCGATCTCGCCGCGAGAAGGGGCTCGCGGCTTGTGTACTTGCAGGAGGAGTGCAGCTCGCGGGGCTTGGAGATCTCGCCGTGAGAGGGAGGTCGTGGGCTGGTGCTCGCGTGTGGTGGTCTAGCCGCAAGGTGGGGCGGTCTTGCTGGGTTTGATCTCGCCGTGCCCTCTCGCTTTGGTGCTACTCGCGTAGAGGGGTGAGCAACCCGCAACAACCCGCGTAGTAGTGGTGCAGGTCGCTTGGGAGGAGCTCGCAGCGGGTAGCCTTGGCAGCTCGCGCGGTTTGTAGCGGCTACTGCCGTGGTGTGTGCTTGTCAAGTTGTGTTGGGTTATTAGTAGAGAAGACCGGTAGCCCATACACGTTTCCAACAGATTCTTCACCCATTTATGTAATAACGGTAATTTAAATAATTAGAACGTTCGGGACAAGCTCTTGATTACTTAAATGAGTGCGTAAATTTAGAAATAATTAATGGAGCAACGAGATTGGACGATGTTACCACAGGAGGTGAAGTCCCTCCCAAATCCTTTGGCAGAGGCGTGATCGATCCGCTAGCCATTTGCTGGAAGTGTGCCCTGGAGTCGACAACAACCGACGAAAGGAAGCAGACCAACGGGGGGAAGAAACCTGGCCACCGACTGAAGAACTGATTGCTGGCCGATTGCTGGAAGAACGGGTCGGAGTCGACAGCAACTGGCACCGGAAGGAGCTCAGGAAGTCACTGGCGTGAAGGAGGTCCACGTACTGGTGATGATTGCGGGAAGACGTCGCCGTTGGTGTTAGAGAAGGCCGGCGGCCGCCTGGTCTTGGGAACTTGGAGAAACATGTGAGGCGGCCTCTGGAGTGTTGCCCGGCCGCTAGGGCTGCAACGGAAGGAGTCTGGCCGACGGCAGGCGGCGTGGTTAGCGACGGAGCAAGGCCCGCAGCGGCAGTTGACTGTTTGGAGCGGCAGTTGTCTTGGAACTCACGAGAGCAGAGCCGGCAATGCAGGGGAAATCGAAATTATATTTCGATTTCCTGTGCTGTCTGGTCCCCTTCAATCAGCAGAGGAGAAGTGTATTTATCAATATTTCAATGGCCTGTCATATTTGATAGCTGACCACCTTATTTCTTGCCTTATTATCCGGCAACTTTTCAATGACTGAATAATTCTCACATAAATTTCTTTCCCAAAGAAGGCTGATTTGAATTTTATGGCATTAATTGAAATGTGATCAAATTTAGGCTTGAATTTTAATTCTAAATTTAAGCGTTCTTTTTTAAATAATATTGACCTTGCCCGTTACGTCCTAACGACTAGAATTACCGGACCTATTTATTTAGGGTCTCATCGGACGGTCAACCCGGGGAGCCAATAAACAAAGCAAAAGTGCGACAGGAGAAGTACACAAAAATAAATGCATAAATAAAATTCGCAATGATTAGTAATGTCAGGTATTAACTAATGCGACGGTGGTTGCATCACCACATCAGCCCACATAATACTCCCGGTTCAGCTCTTCCCTATTTAAGAAGAAGAAAAGAGGAACCGGTCCAAACCCTACTCTCTTCTTCCCGGTTTCAGTACAGCACACGGGTTAGGGTTCTCCAACCTCTGGTTCACCCGATTGTTCCTTCGCCACGCCCAGCCCCCATGACGTCGGAATTCGCGCGCCTCCCTCAGTTCTGCAGCCCACGACGAACTGCTAGCCTCCACCCAAGATGTTAATCGCCATTTCAGTCGATGTGCATCCCGACTGTTCCGCTCCCGAGCTCTCCTGACATGGCCACGTCTTCTCCACCTCTTCTCCGACGGTTTGGGCTAACTGGTATTTTCGTTTCTTTGTTGGTATCAATGTAACCCTATAAAAGGGATGTGTATGTCTGTAATTTGGTTATTGATGTTGAATATTGAAATGATGTGCTGCTTGCTGTAATGGTGCTTCCCGTGTGAGGGATGATGAATAGTGATTAGGTTTTAGTTTTCTATTTCAGATTTTGGTGATCCCTATTTTCTGAGTTTGGAATCTTGCCCTAATTTCAGTTAGGGGTGAATGTTGAAACATTGAAATTGATTTATTGTGTGCCTGCCCTCCGATGATAGGGAGGATATGGACAGTGAAGTTCAGTTGTTTCCATTGCTATTGACCGTTTGAAGAGGAGGAACAGTGAGTGTTGTTGTAGGAAAATTAGTAATAGTTGTGACTTGTTTGAGTCAGATTACTCCCTTACTGTTGTTGAACAGTGACGTTAGTTAGGCGATTGAATTTAGAGTTAGTGAATTCTTGCTTAAAATTTTGTGGTTCCACCTTGAGTGATTGAGATTTCGTGGAGCCACTTGTGTGAGAGCGAGTGAATTTTAGCTTGTTAGTTTGTCTTCCTTACACTGATGAGTGTTTGAGATTCCGTGAAACCAATTTCGTGTGAGAGTGAGTGAAAGTTTCTCAGTGGTGCCCGTGTGCGATAGCGGCCGCCCTCAGAGCGGGAGATCGAAAGTGACGAGAAGCTCCTCGTGTGATCGCCATCGACTTCAAATACGGAAAGACGCCTCTTTCCGTGGGTGATTGTTTCTTTCTCTTCTTTTGTGTGCGTCTACATATTTTCTCGTAGGAAAAAAGATTCATTGCTGGGTTTTCGCCCAGATTTTGTCAGCAAACGGTACGTCGAAAACTCCAAACAGAAACATATTTGGAGTTCACGATTTCTGTTTTACTATGACAAGGGGAACGAAACAAAAATTGCGAACTTCCTTCCCAGGATTTAAATTTGAAACATTTTTCAAGTAATTTAATTTTTGAAATGAAAACGTAATTCTGTGCTTTTCAAAATTCTAAGTTGCGTAATTTCTTAAGTAAATGCAACGCTCGCTCTAGTCTTTGTAAAAAATTCATTAAGCATCGCATGCATTTAGAGTTTACTAGAAAAAAGCCGACAGACGCGCAAACCCTACATGTCGTCCTGCATCAACTTGACTCCTTACTACGAGGGGTGTTTATGTAGATCCCTTCCCCACTCCCATGCCTGAGCCACAACATCCCTCACTTCCGTCCACTCCACTCTAGCCTCAGCCTGGCTCTTCTCAGCCTCAACCTGGCGAGTCCCGCCATGAGGGACACCTTGCACACCGATTGATCTACCAGTTCAGTTTTCAATTGAGATACATCTTACTCAGAGCTGTGAGCAACCGCCAAGACATTTCAGATTGTTGCACATGACTTCACCATCGTGGGCGGGCAAGATACACTGTGATATCTTGTCTGCCGAAAAGGCCTCTCACTCTCAGATGATTCTTGGATTTCCCTAAGAGGATCTTGAGCAATTTAGCTCTTAACTAGCCGAGAGTACGACCATCTTCACTCGCCGGAGATGAGTATTTTTAAGCTGGCTGGAGTTGATGGCGATCGACGGCACACGTACACGCATTCCAGCAAGAGGCGGTGATCCGCTTCCTGTCTGGACGATCTGAGTTCACAGATGTGTCCGGATGATCTTTCCATATAGTGATCATGTATTTACTTTTATGTTTTGAATTGTATTTGACCCTCGAACGGTTCAAGCATTATGAGCCATCCGATTTAGGTGCGCCTTATTTCAGTTATGTAGTATATATTCACGTAGACAGTTGTTTATAGGGGCATCATGGTTTTGGTTCCTTTTGGAACCTTCATTCTCCCATCTCTCGGTGCAATGCCTAAAGGTGCTCTCCTATGTGGACTCCAAGGTGTTGTCTGCTCCAACCCCCATTCCCATTGATCTCCTACTCTCAGCGATCACCCACGCCCGCAAGCCCCATCCATATTCTACTCTGTAGTCGTCGCTCGTCAACACCGCAAATTGCTTCCCACTCCTTCCCTACATAGCGATCCCCTCATTCACTCCCAGTCACGTTCTTCCCCCACCACCCACCTCTTTCTTTCCTTGTCCTCAGCCAGATGCCGACCAACCTTCCCACTTAATTCCAATGCCGATTAGTCCGTCTCCTTCACTGCCCGATGCTAGCCCATCAGTTCCAGCCCCAATCCAATGACACCCCACCATTCTGGGCCTCGATCCACTGACAACCCACGTTTCCTTGCCTCTTCAGCCAAGCAGACACCCTTTCCATAGCCACAAAACCCCCCATCCCTCGCACATTTCAGTTGCCTACCCTATCCGAGCCCCCTCCTTGGTTTCCACTCAGCATCATCAGTTTGTGGGAGGGACTTGTTGGAGAATAGAAAAGAAATAGAAGATGGGGTTAATTCATCCACATAGGGGCTTTAAATAGAATTACAACATGACTCAACAACACAGATAGCCGGTGTGAGACTAAACACAAATACACCTAAAGACTCTAATAGACCGATATTGACTCGATAATTCCAACACTCCCCCTCTAGCTGAAGGGGGACCCTTCAGCTTGGACACAACAAATAACGACAATAAAGGTAGATGATGCGAGACAAAACATCAGAAGAGCCACCGGGGGAATTTCCAAACCGGGAATCAAGTCGGGGATATAGCTACACACGACGCTGACCCACACACGACACAGGACCCACACACGATGCTGACCCACTGGAAACCGGTCAACCAACATCACCTACACACAACATGCAAAAGAGAACGAAAGATGTTTAGCAAGTCATCAAACGAGTGATCGAGGATAATCCGTCGGGGATAATCCACACAAAGGGCGGTCCCACACGACACAGTCCCGCACGACACGGTCCCACATGACACAACCCGATGAGACTAGAACACCAACACCAGTCACGCCCCCAACACACGACCAATCAAAAGAAAACATGGGAAGACGCAAACGACATACAACATAAGCTTAGAGGCCGTATGTGAGTATGGCGAACAATGGGAAAGATCATCCGGGTCGCCCTCATCCCAAACACTCCCCCTCACGTGAATATATTCAAAAATACGATGACAGGACGCAAACATCATACGCCACACAAAAAAACACAACTTCAGCATCCTTGAGAGATCAGCACCCCAGAAGGGGTAGCGCCGTAGCGGCGGTTGGAAATGGTTGAAGCACCGGGGGCAGTGACTGGAGACGTTGGGATCGCAGGACATAGCAACTTCAAAAGAACAGCCAGAACGAATAAGTACTCGACTGGAACAGGAGCAACAAGGGCCAGGCGGGATCGTGGACGAGAGCAACAACCAGCGAGATGTGGAGCATTCATCAATGGTTCTGTCCTGAAGGAAGCAATCCAGAAGGGAATCCATCCTCGTGGAAGGAGAAATACGAATTAGCAGGTGGGGGAGAGCAGCGACTGGCTGAGATGTGATTGTCTGGAGGAGCCAAAGCCGGGATAATAACTTAGAGGGATCACCTGACAGCAGCTGGACGCATGGAGGGAGATCGAGCTCTGTTGAAGACATGTTCGACTGGAGCTGGATGGGATCAGCAAAAGTGGGATTGACGCCAAGATCATGCGGAGGAACCATCGACAGGAGAATTCCTAGCATTTGTTGTCAGCGTCAGGAGATGCGTCGAGGAAGGAGACCTCTCCCTCTGTCGGGGGGGGGGGGGGAGAGCGCGCGCTCAGGTGACGGGATCGAGCGATAGAGGAAGAGACGGGCACGACGGGCTTCAATAAGGGCTACAGAGCTGCTCCCATCGACGAATACATATTCCGATCACGTTGATGGGAGTGGGAGTTGTCGAACCGAATCTCTAGCAGAGGAGTCGACCAATCAAAAAAAACTCGATGTGATCGGGGGCGGAACAACAACGAGGAGAGGTACACAGGGAAAAAATTTAGGTTTTCATATCGAGTGGCTCTGATACCATGTTGGAGAATAGAAAAGAAATAGAAGAGGTGGTTCATTCATCCACATAGCGACTTTAAATATGATTACAACATGACTCAACAACACCGATAACCGGTGTGGGACTAAACACAAATACACCTAAAGATTCTAATAGACCGACATTGACCCTATAATTCCAACATAACTGTGCTCAAACATTTTTAGTGCCACATTTCGTCGCCCCCTGCATGCGTGAGTCATAGTTTGGTGTTCTTATTTTCTATTATTGTGTTCTTGGACTATATTTTACTTGATGCGATACTATATGCTTTATTTTCGTGAAAATCATTTGACTTGCATGACTTATTCAATGCACATTTAAATTGTTTGTGCCCCCAATTATTTGTAGATTAACAGTTGCTTTCCCCATTAAATTTTAGATGAACACATGTGAACTATGTTAAGTTTATTTTAATTAATTACTCATTCTCATTTTAAATCGGACTACCAAATGTATTGCACCCATATTAGGGTTTGGTAGCAGACACCACATTTCACTTAGGGTCGCATTTTAGGGCATCCAACATTGTCAACCTATCCCCGCAGCACATCTTCACCAAAACAATTTCATCTTTTTGGATATTTGTGTCAAACTGGGACTGTTTGATATATATATGACCACTTTGAGCGGGAGTGTTAAAGCCCCAGACTAAAAACGCGCATAAGGCTTATTGTATTTTCCTCCTTATATTTAGTCCACATCTCCAAGTGTATATTCTTCTTCCTCTACTATATATAAAGAGTGGTGCTCTCCTGTAATGATTTTAAAAATTTGAAATAAAATTTATTTATATTTCAAACTCTCACGAATCCAAATATGTAATTTGAATTTAGAAATTCTAGAGAAGCAAAACAACTCCAAAAATAATCCTAAAAAATGATAACTCCATGTCTTTGATTAAATATATAAAAAAATGAAATAAAACACTAAATATGCTACAAAAAATGCTTCATAATAGAAAAAATGTTATCAAAATATTTTTGATGCATGAATTTTGTTGAACCCCTACAATTATATATAATACCGTATTTCTCCCTTGATTTTAAATTAAAGTGGCCATAAGATTCAACCAATTCCACTTCAAGAGTAGATCTCCTAAACTAATTTCTTATTATTGAAGTAAAATAAACTTGCTCTTATAATTTGAATTCTCTAGTTGATATTTATTTTTAATCCCACCGATTGGATTCATGGTTAGAGATGGTGAAATACTGGCATAAGTCAGCAAACATATGAAGTTGAAGTTTAATGGATAGGATATATACACAATAAATTGATCAGATATTTTCATCTACATTTTTATAAAAAATAATATTTAACAAATTATTGAGCAGGTCCTGTTGATTTATGATAAAAACAACGTTCACAAGTTGAAATGCATCAAACCATTTGATGTTCTTAAAGTTTTAGTTCACTTGGGATTTAAATTTAATTTTATTAAATTTCTTGAAGTTTTCCAAGTTCTCTCTTCTTGATGTTTATCTCCTCAAATTTGAAGTTAGTTTTATTTCAATTTTATTCTTTGGTTAGTATTTATTTATTATTTCTAATATATTTAATTCATATAGGAAATGTTATCTTCCTCTGGATAATTACTAGAAACATTTTGTCACTTTATTATGTTATTTCATTTTTTATATTTATTTAGATATATTCCCTTAGGTGGATGCGTGGACACACGAGACTGAATAAAATTCGAAATGAATGTATGAGGGATAAAACATGAGTAGCGTCAATTGCAGAGAGGATGCGAGCAGCTCGACTAAGATGGTTTGAACACGTACAAAGGAGACCATTAGAGGCACCTACTAGGCGTTGTGAGTGTCTAATCACTAGGCATGTTAAACGAGGGAGGGGGTATAACAATAAAGACTTGGAATGAATTTCTAAGGAAAGACATGATGTACTCAGGCATTAGTGAGATTATGACAAAAGATAGGGCACACTGGCGACAAAGGATCCATATAGCCAACCCCACTATATGTGATAAGTCTTGAGTGTTGTTGTTATTTAGATAGATTCCCTTATTTAAGTAAATAGTAATTAAGACTTGTAACTAAACATTTATATTGAATGAAAATTGTGAAAGTTCCTTTTTTCTCTCCAAGGATGGGAAACCCTAACCGAACTTTCCCCATTGTGAAAGATCTCTAGGCGACCCTTTGTTAATACCTTTGAATAAATATTCAATATTTATGAAAATTAATAAATTTTCATTAATTGTGAAAGATCCCGGTTGAGGTGTTGTCGTGTGACCTCGAGGTCACGGGTTTGAGTCCTGGAAGCATCCTCTTGCAAAAATGCATGGTAAGGTTTGCCTACAATTCACCCTTCTGGTGGGTCCCTTCCCCGGACCCTTGCTGCACGGGGATCCCTTTGTGCACCGGGCTGCCCTGTGAAAGTTCCCGGTGGGACCCTTCCCCAGACCCTCGCCGACGGGGTTGCTTTGTGCACTGGGCTGTCTTTTTTTTGTGTAAATATTAATAAATCCAAAATCGGGGTGTTAACATGATAGGATGGACGTACAGCTGTTTTGAGATGGCTGAGTAAATGACTTGATCAATAGCTCAGATAATATCCAGTTTAAGTTATCTTTCCAAAGAAACTATATATATAACAGCGGGTTGCGGCATAGTAGTTCGATAACCAGTATCCGAAGCAAGAATTTGAATACAGGATGGTGCCAGTTTGGGCTGCAAACCTCTTGAGAGTTGGATATTGTGGAAAGTATTAAGGGTTTTATTTCTATTCTGATGCCTTAGTCTTCGATATCCCTGCAATTCCATTTGATGTAAGACATTAATAACAGTTGTTTTCCTTGGCCTGCGACCTATTGTTTCTCTTAGATGCAGGGGTCTGTTGTTCAACAATGTTCAAGTTGTCTTCATTTTACCGCTCCCATTATCGACATAGACTAATTGATGGTTATTATGAATTGTCTTCCCTTTATATTCTCCATCTTTCATTTAAGCGTCTTAAGCAATGTTGTTATGACAAACCTGAGTTGATGTTTATCTCTATCTGTTCTTTAATCATCAGCTTTGATACTTGAAACCTGTGCATTGCTTTATGTTTTCACTTTATTTCAACTTTGTGGGACCTCTGACTCCATACAGGGTGGTGGGCCAATAATGAGTTCAGACTATAGGAATCATGCCGGAACCTCCATGCAAGCTGAAAGGGGCCCTTGGATGCGAGGTCTAAAAGAAAATCCAATGCCCGGCCAGTTTCCATACCTGCCTCCGCTGTCCCTCGGTCAGATGCATGCCGTTCCTGTTGGTCAGCCTCCTCGTTTGCCCCTGGTAACTCTCTCTCCCTCTCTCCATGTTCTGCTTATCTTTTATCTATATAAAAAAGTGATTTCAAAGGCCCTATATCAATATTGATTTCCCGTGCTCTCTTGCTCTCTTGCCTTGCGCTGTCCAGTTGTCACCTGAGATGGAGAAGGCTGTACTCCAGCAGGTGTTGATGCTCACACCAGAACAGATTAATCTTCTCCCCCCTGAGCAAAGAAACCAGGTTCTCGAAATTCAAGAAATATTGAGGTAGTATTGATTGATGCGAGTCCACAACGAGCCGAGTTTGCTTCAAAGACTTGCTCTAAATTAAGTGTAACCAAAATGGAAAGTTATTTATGTGCTGCATGGCCTTATTAGGCTATCTATCTCCCTTGTGTTCTGAAGATGATGGAAATAGGCCTTTTTCTGCAGTAATCCTTTATCTTTATTGTCTATTAGGTGATCTCATTCATAATCTGCTCAAAGTTCCATATTATGGAAAAGTTTATCCAGCAACTCCTCAAATTATACCTTTTGCAGGTTTAGGGTAGTACTTGTGATGTAGTTTGCCAATGCATCAATTGGGGTTATTGTTTGTAGTGTGTGCAATATCAGTTGGTTGAATGCAGTTGTAAAATTGCAAGCCTGTGGCATATCAATTTTTTGAAAAAGTTATTTTGATTCATATAGTTTCAAAAAGATAGTTGAAATTTCTTATTATGATAACTTTTTTAATTAAATTGGATAAATTTATTATATGAATTTTGATTGTTTTGTTTCATTTTATTGTCATTTATTACATGAATCTTTATTTTGAACTGGCTATTGGAGTCTTGAAGAATATTTTGGGCATGTAAAGATATGAATATTGCTAGGCTTAGGCTGCGTTTGAGAACCCGGGGAGTGTCCTTTCCGGTCTAAACGGAACGAAAAACAGTGGTTTGGCATGCATCGTTTTCAACTGGCCGGTCCAAACTCCCCGTTTTCCTCCCTTTCAGAACTGCTCCGAGGAGCTCCAGCCGCCTTTACAAACCGGCGTTCCCTATTTTCTGTCATTTTAAAGTATAATTTAAGCAATATATTTTAAGTGATATAATAGAATGAGATAATTAATAATATAAAATGATAATTAACAATATAAAGTAATAATATAATGTGATAATTAATAATATAAAGTAATAATTAATATAATATAATTTTAAAAATGTCACCGAACCGGATGTTGCCCAAACACAACCCCAGTTTTAAAACCTCAGTTTTTAAAACAGTTTTGAATCTCTCTTTTGAACTGCTCTCTTTTAAACCGGTATCGGTTTCCCATATAGAGCCTTAATAATTATGCAATCCACATTTCTGCTGTGTTCAACTTTTGTAGTTCGCATCAACAATTGCCAGCGGTTTTTTGGATGGATATTTAAAATTTGATGAGATTTGCATGTTTTTTTGGCTCCCCTTGCATCTGTTTCATTTCTAGTCATGTGCAGCCTGCTCTTCACAGTTGGAGCGCAATGCGACCTGGCGCGGATAGACGCATGCTAGGCTTTACCCCGCCACTTGCCATGGGCTCTCCACCGAGTGCGACAGTCCACTCTGCTTCCATCATAGGTCGTCATCACTTGTCTAATAGACTCAACCTCCTTTGTGTCCTTCCTATGTTGCATCCGGTCCTATGACCCGATCCCACGCACGGGTCCATGACAACTTGGTGTTAGAGCGAACCATGATAGAATAACAATTCCATGTAGGATACGCTTGAAAGGCGCAAAATGATTATGGACCAACCCGGCGCATCCGAGGATCGGTAACAACCAACCTTGATCGAATTTTCGGTAAAAGAGCCTTTTCCCCCTCGACGCAGCAACGACTTCTGACAAGAATACATGATGGTGGTAGAAAGCAGTCAACGGGGAGGCTCCCCTTAGCACGACAACAAAGAAGGATTCCGCGGGGACGTTATGGGAACAGAAGGTTACCCACTATCTAAAGCTGGAGTTCTTACGACGGCAAGAACTATCCACCAAGTTGGTTGACCCAGTGTGAAAAGTTCTTTGCAAATTAATGGACACCAACCATAGATCTTGCTCGGCGCCTATCAAGTGATAGGAGCGGCCCAAATGTGGTTCTTGCGCCTGGATATGGATAAGCCCCACATGACTTGGGACAACTTCAAGCAGTTCTGCCGCATGCACTCTTGATCCCTGATGCAAGGAAATTCCTTCAGCGACTTGATCTCCCCGAAACACACAGGGCAGATCGATGACTAGTTAGAGTCCGCTAACATTCTTTTCTATCATGATTGTCTATTCTCACAGTTAGGAGTTCTATCCCTACTCTCGATTTTGTGATAAGATTGTATCACTGTAATCATTTTTTCAGTCTCATTTTTTTGAGGTCATGACAAGATAAATAAATTATGCAAAATAATGATAAGATAAATAAATTGACAATATTGTTGTGTATTTGCTGGAATTTTGGTTGATAAATATAACTGAGTTGGTAGCCACACAAATTATTTGTCGTTGTGTTGTGTTGTCACAATCTCCTTCCTCGAAAGTTGTGTCCAATGAAGAGATATGTAACTACTAGGAGTGAAAGAACACAAAATGATAAGAATTGCAAAACAAAGGCATAAAATTTTATTTTAGGGCGTTTATATTGGCAGCCCAGCTTTGGATATTGGCAGCTCAGCAAAATAATAAAAAACATACATAATATGACCGCTAATAAAAGCCCAAAATGTGAAACACGCGTATTTTGAAAATAGGTCTAATACATGATATTTTTAGAAAACGTATTCAACATGAAAGTTGTAGATCTCGACGAGATTTACAACTTTCATGTTGAATACTTTTTCTAAAAATATCATGTAGTAGGTCTATTTTCAAAAGGCGCAGAACCCAGACGGAATTATGCGAGTTCCGTCCGGGTTCCGCGCATTTTGAAAATATGCCTACTATATGACATTTTTTAAAAAAGTGTTCAACATAAAAGTTGTAGATCTCGACTAGATTTATAACTTTCATGTAGAACACTTTTCCTAAAAATGTCATATAGTAGGCCTATTTTCAAAAGGCGCGGAACCCAGACGGAATTATGCGAGTTTCGCCCGGGTTCCGCGCCTTTTGAAAATAGACCTATTATATGATATTTTTTTAAAAAGTGTTCAACATAAAAGTTGTAGATCTCGTCGAGATGTACAACTTGCATGTTGAACACTTTTTCTAAAAATGTCTATTTAAAAATTTAATTTTTTAGCTGTCAGTATCCATCGAACTGCCAATAATCATATTTTAGACAGTCATTATCTTTAGCCTGTCAATAGTCATATAAGAGGTGCCAATATAAACACCCTTATTTTATTCCAAGATATGCATGTAAACTTATATATAGAGTTTTAAGGACCAAAAGGGAGGAAGGAGAAAGTTTGGTTTTAATGGTGGTATTTGAAGGTTGTGTGTGGCAAGTGTCACATTTGAAAATGAGTGATTTTTTATGAATTTTAATGAATGCCTTGGTAGGAGGTATGTTTTTTAATAGAGTAGGTGGTAAATTTGAACTTTTTGAAGACTTTCATGATATTTTTGGTGGAAAGCTTTTAAATTGATGGTTGACCTTTCATAATACATAAAGAAATGTAAATGGGCCTTTAATTGGTTGTGGTCTTTGTTTCTATTTTTTACATGTACCATGACAAGATTATTGCATTAGCCATTGAATTGGCTTTATCGGGCACGTAAGTGAGCTGCAAGTCATAATCAGCTATGAATTCGATCCAACGCCTCCGATGAAGATTGAGATCCTTCTAAATTTGGCTAGCAATAAATAGAAACTAAAAAGGTACATGTAAAATCAGAATGTTATCATTTACGATGGCAATGTTTCTCATGCTTTCTATCACGATGTCATGCATTGGCAATCTCGGGTTTTAATGTAGTTGGCTTTGTCGAATAAGAGATGAGATGGCCTTGAAGAAGGTCAAGGCTAGCTGTTGTAACTCCTCTGATGCGATCCACGAGTTCTCAGCTTTTGATAAGCCATTCCAACGTACAAGGCAGCGATGCACTTCACTATCTACAATGAGTATCGTGTCATGGTGAGTTTTTGGTTTGGAATATTAGATCACAGACACATTGTAAGAAGTTTAGTGTGTGTGTGTGGGTGGGTGCGTGGGTGCGTGGGTGGGTGGGTGGGTGGGTGGGTGCATGTGTGCGTGTGTGTGGGTGCGTGGTGGGTGGGTGGGTGTGTGCGCGTGTGCGTGGGTGCGTGGTGGGTGCGTGGTGGGTGTGTGTGCGTGGGTGCGTGGGTGCGTGGGTGCGTGGGTGGGTGCGTGGGTGGGTGCGTGGGTGCGCGGGTGCGCGGGTGCGCGTGTGCGCGTGTGTGGGTGCGTGGTGTGTGTGTGTGTGTGGGTGGGTGGGCGCGCGGGGGCGCGGGGGTGCGGGGGCGCGGGCGCGCGGGCGCGCGCGCCGGAGCGGGGGCGCGTGCGTGGGGGCGCGTGCATGGGCGCGGGCGCGCGGGCGCGCGGGGGCGGGCACGCGGGCGGGCGGGCGCGCGGGGGGGAGGGGGGAGGGGGGGGGGGTGTTAAATTTTCTCAACGTGGTCAGCAAGATAGCTCAAACGCCAAATTAATATCTTCGGAACTACCCAGTTCTCACGTTGAACCAGCGAAAAACCAAGGAACAAAGGTTAATCCCAACAAACAATGGAAGCACAAGCAGGTCTTTTATTCATTGACTTCTTTACAACACGAGACATACATAGCGAGACATGATTTCGCTAGTATAACAGCTGTAAACAGAAAGCACCAAAAACTCAAGCCGGGCGGACAGCACCGGAGTCCGCCGAGACCGCCGAGGTCGCCGAGGTCGCCGAGTCCGCTGAGATCGCCCAAACTAAGCTGCAATCCGCCGAATAGCCACGGAGTCCGCCGAAGCCGCGAGGCCGCGCGGACACACCGTTATTCGTCTCCTGCCGAAGCTGAACTGAGGAACACCCCCTACCCGTCTGAAGCCGGCAGACAGGTTATTGAAGCTGGCAAAGATGAAACAGAGCTAACAAGACGCAGAGCGACCTCGTGCTGAATCCGCAGAGACCGCACACTTCCAAGTACTTGACCGAAGTCACAGCCAAACTCCTGGCTCCTTGAAGCTACCCGCGCGACCTGCACACAGCAAACGTCAACACTAAATCAATCCGTGCGGACAGACAAACTCAGACCACAGCTCCTTGCCCAACCCAACTTACTGTTCACTCAAGTTACTGTAGACCTGCCAGGGGGGTCCTATTTGTAGGCGAGGTGAGGAGTGTGGTCACCGCCCTAGAGATAGCGACACCGCCCTAGCCCGCGCGATAACAAAACATCGTCCGCCGAGTCCGCAAGGACTTAGCCGGATACCAAGGAAAACCGTCAGGAGCAAGGCAATCATTGGCGAACCCTCTCCAGTCCGCCCAAGCTATGCGGACAAGGCATCAGCCCGCAAAGCTTCCAATCACTGCAGGACAGCAACCCCCTTCAATGGCTGTCCGCACCATCCCGAGGCAGTCCGCAAGACTCAAGCCTCAATCCGCCACAAGTCCACGACCAAAGGCAGACAGCAACAGTCCGCCCGGTCAATCAGCGGACTTGGCGGATACGGCAGACACTATGATCTTGGCACAGAGTGTGACCAAGTCCAAAAGCCATCAAAAGCTAATACGAGCATGGCAGACGCAAACACCCGTCCGCCAAACACCGTAGCACAGATCGCCAGCAGTCCGCAAGCTCCTCGCACTCCTACCCCATCGCAGCAGCCATCTCCCGGACTCCAAAACCAGTCCGCCAAAGACCTCCACAGCAAAGCACCTACTGTACCACCAGAGCTCGACAAGGCCTCAGCCAAGCTCTAAGCCCAGTCCGCAATAGCCCACACCGCGGACACGCCAGTCCGCAAGCTTCCCGCGGACACGAGCCAAACCGCCAAACAGCACAAGCTTGCACCATGGCCACTGAGCAATGCACCAGTCCGCAAGCCTCTATCCGCTCAGGCCGCTCCTTGGCTAAACCAAAAGCCAACGTCCTATCCGCAGATACCAGACCGCATAGTCCGCGGACTTCATGCAAACAACCCGCTCAGAAGACAGCCGGCTTTCCACTAGACCTTCCACTAGGCCGCACATCACAGTCCGCCCAGTCCGCCTAGTCCGCCAAAGCTGTCCGCCCAGGCCGCCCGGCCTGTCCCGTCACCCACTTTCACTTCACAAATTTCAACACTCCCCCTTGAAGTGGGAAGTGGTGACCAAGCCCAGCAAGCTGCGCAAGCGCTCAAAGGGCCCCTTCGACAGTGGCTTCGTGAAGATGTCAGCAAGATTATCTTCACTCCGAACATGCCCGACCAGCAGAGACCCCTCCAACACCTTCTCCCTGATGAAGTGGTGATCAATCTCTATATGCTTGGTCCTGGCGTGACACACTGGATTGTTAACCAGTTTGAGAGCACTCTCATTGTCACCCCGGAGTAAAGTAGGCCCTTGCACTTCTTCATGAACATCCTCTATAAGCCTCCTCAACCAAACGGCTTCCTGAGCAGCCAAGGCCGAAGCCTTATACTCCGCCTCCGTGGTTGAAACCGACACCGAGTCCTGCTTCTTGCTACACCACGAGATGCTAGCTGAACCGCAAGTGAACACATAACCTGAAGTGGACCTCCGATCATCCGAATCACCGCCATAGTCAGCATCCGTGTACCCGAGCAAAGAAAACTCCGAGTCCTTTCTATAGAGGAGTCCCATGTCAGAAGAAGCCTTGACATACTTCAGAATACCCTTTGCCGCCACTAGATGAGAATGCCTTGGTTCAGCCATATACCGACTTACTCGGCCAACAACATAAGCAATGTCCGGCCTTGTAATCGTCAGGTAAATCAAGCTCCCAACAAGAGCCCTGAACACCAAGGGATCATGAAGAACCCTTCCCTCATCTCGTCGAAGCTTCAGCCCAGGTTTCAGTGGAGTAGAGCACTTCTTCCCTTTGCCCATGCCGAACCGCTTCACAATGCGATCAACATACCCTTTCTGGCAAATGAGAACCCCGCACTCCTTCCTCTCCACTTCAAGACCGAGAAAGTGATGCAACTCTCCCAAGTCTTTCATCTCGAAGCGTATAGCAAGATCTGTCCTGAGACTTGCTACTTCCCCCTCCGAATTCCCTGTGATGATCATGTCATCCACATACAGCAGGACCAAGACTTGTAGCTCCACCTTCTTCTTGACGAACAAGCTTGAATCCGAGTTAGAAGCAAGGTATCCACAGAATTGCAAGTACTCTACAATCTTCCCATACCACGCTCTAAGAGCTTGCTTCAACCCATAGAGAGCCTTCTTGAGTTTACAGACATAGTCCAGATGCTTTTCAGAGACAAAACCAAGCGGCTGATCCATGAAGATATCTTTGTCAATCTCTCCGTAAAGAAAGGCATTCTTCACATCGAGTTGCCACAACCTCCATCCCTTGCTAGCAGCCAAGACGATCATCACTCTTACGGAAGTCATCTTCACAACTGGACTGAATGTCTCCTTATAGTCTTCTCCATACTGCTGTGAGAATCCTCTAGCGACCAGGCGAGCCTTGAACCGATCAATGCTCCCATCAGCCTTCTTCAACTTGTACACCCACTTGCAAGTAACCGGAGTAATGCCATCAACCTTGGGCACAAGGTCCCATGTTTCATTCTTCTTCAGAGCATCAATCTCTTCTTTCATGGCACCTTCCCACTCCTTCACTCCAGTGTCCTCGTTGAAGTTTGCAGGCTCTCGCTCATCCAGAGGACCTGCAAAGAAGCAGGAGACAAAACTCACTGTATTCCCATCACAGTACCGAGCCGGTGGCTTAACCACCCTCTTTGATCTCCGAAGGGTCGGCTCCTTGCTCACTGCTTCCGTTGCTTCTTCGGGCTCAACTCCTACCTGGGGAAAGCATTGAGCAGTGCTCCCCCTGCTTCCTGAGCCAGAAGGCTCAGCCTCGGAGTTAGAAGCAACAAGAGCTGCTGGCGAAACAACAAGCTCCTCTTTCAAGCCTTCAGCAGCCGCCATCGGTGCTTCATCAACCTTGCTACTTCCGGTTAGCTCAATCGAGCCACCTCCATATGACGTCAGCTCGTCAAAGACAACGTCTCTTAACACCACGAACTTCTTCGTCACAGGGTCCATGCATTTCCATCCCTTCTTCCGCTCATCGTAGCCAACAAAGACAAGCTTCCTTGCCTTCGCATCCAGCTTTGTCCGTGAAGCATCCGGGACATGCACGTAGCAAGTTGAACCGAACACCCGAAGATGTCCAACACTCGGCTTCTCCTTCAGCAACAGCTCAACAGGAGTCTTCATGTTGATAGGGCTGAGTGGCATCCGGTTGATGACGTAAGCAGCACAAGACATCCCCTCTGCCCAAAAGGACCTTGAGATATCTTTCGCATGAAGCCAGCATTTGCAGGTTTCCGTCAGATGACGGATCTTCCGCTCCGCTACCCCATTTTGTTGTGGAGTGTGAGCACAAGTAAGCTCCCGTTGGATCCCGTGCTTCCTGCAGAAGTTATAAAACTCGGAGGAGACAAACTCACCCCTGTTATCAGTTCTAAGCTTCTTAATCCGTAAGCCAAGCCGGCCTTCTACCAACTCCTTAAACTCCACAAACAAACGGAAGGCTTCCGACTTCTCCGTTAAGAAGTACACCCAAGTATACCTTGAGTAGTCATCAACCAAGACAAGCATGTATCTGCTTCCACCAAGGCTGGCAGTAACCGTCGGTCCCATCAGGTTGCCATGAATGCACTCCAGTGGTTTCTTGCTCCTTGTTTGTGATTTATCAAACGAAAGGCGATGTGCCTTACCGTATTGACAGCCCGCGCAAACATGCCCGTCACCAAAGGAAGACAACTTAGGCAACCCCTTCACCAAACATCTACTAGCCATCGCCTTCAGCTTGTCCATGCCAACATGCCCCAGCCTCTCATGCCAGATAGCAGCGCTATCATTAGCCCTCATTCTATCAACATAAGAATTGGTGGCAAGAACAAACAAGTTATTCACCCTCCTCCCTACATGAGCAACATCAGCCTTCACCGCTGATATGTTGCGAAGGAACCTCATGTCTGTTGGCCCAAACAGAACGTGATAACTAGCGTCCACCGCATTGGTCACCGAGAAGAGGTTTTTCTTCATGCCCGGCACGTGATACACACTCCTTAACGTGAGTGGCCCCTGATCACTACCCAAAGACACGACCCTCTCTTTCTCTACTGCATAAACAGTATTATCAGCAGTGATAATAGCTTCATTACCTGAGTAAGCCTGCATGGAGGTGAACTTCGATTTGTCTCCGGTGAGGTGATGACCACACCCGGAGTCCACGATCCACTCGCCGTTGAAGTCCTCAGCAGACAAGGCCCGGACACAAGTGCCCGTCATAAAAGCTCCGCCCCATTCTGCTTCTTCACATCTCGAGCAAGCTTCCTCCTTTCCCGCAGCATGCCCAGGCTGCAGTTTGACCTTGCAGTCCTACTTGAAGTGCCCTCGCTGATGACACCGGTAGCACTTCAGGTTCTTCTTCCAGTCCTTAGGAGCATTGCTCCTCTCCGGTGTATATGAAGTTGAAGTCTCCTTCTCACCAATGACCTGCACCTTCTTCTTCTTCTTCTTCCCTTCCCATCCTTTCTTATTGCCTGAGAAGAGAGCTTCGCTGCCTTCCTGATTCAGATTTACTCCAGCCATCTACCTTGCCAAGCTCTCCTGCGATGCAAGCAGATTCTCCAGCTCCAGCAAAGACGGCTGAGTAGCCCATCCTTGAACAGATGTCACAAAGGCCACATACTCCTTCCGCAAGCCGCGGATAATGTTCCTTTTCATATTTGCCTCAGAGATAGGCTCATCAGGATCCAGTGCCGACAGCTCAGCACACAAGCTCTTCATCTTTAAGAAGTACTTGGAGATGGAAAGGTCTCCCTGAGTTGCCCTGGCCAACTCATTCTCCAGGAACTGAAGCCGCGCCACATTCTTCCTATTGAACAACTCATCAATGGTTGTCCAAATATCAACAGCCGACTCACATCAAATGATGTGATCAAACAGTTCCGGAGACACGGCTCTCTTTAGAATGAACTCCGCCTTAACATTTGTTCTTCTCCAGAGCATAACCTGCTCAGCAGTACCGAAAGCAGCAGTGACTTCCTGCCTGTCGTCACCACCGACGACTTCCCACAGCTCCTCGCCAAGAAGATAACTCTTCATGCACGACTTCCACTTCTTAAAGTTAGTCAGCGTTAAGAGTTCATTTCCAGACCTCTTGCAAAGCTCCCTTCCATTGCAACACCTGTTGGCAACCTTTCAGAAGCTCCGAGCAACAACACAGGTTGATCACCACTCAATCACTGAGTAGCAACACTGGCTGACTTCCGCTCACGCAACTGAACCTCGCTTTGATACCATGTTAAATTTTCTCAACGTGGTCAGCAAGATAGCCCAAACGCCAAATTAATATCTTCGGAACTACCCAGTTCTCACGTTAAACCAGCGGAAAACCAAGGAACAAAGGTTAATCCCAACAAACAATGGAAGCACAAGCAGGTCTTTTATTCATTCACTTCTTTACAACACGAGGCATACATAGCGAGACATGATTTCGCTAGTATAACAGTTGTAAACAGAAAGCACCAAAAAATCAAGCCGGGCGGACAGCACCGGAGTCCGCCGAGACCGCCGAGGTCACCGAGTCCGTTGAGATCGCCCAAAATAAGCTGCAATCCGCCGAATAGCCACGGAGTCCGCCGAAGCCGTGAGGCCGCGCGGACACACCGTTATTCGTCTCCTGCTGAAGCTGAATTGAGGAACACCCCCTACCCGCCTGAAGCCGGCGGACAGGTTATTGAAGCTGGCAAAGATGAAACAGAGTTGACAAGCCGCAGAGCGACCTCCTGCTGAATCCGTAGAGACCGCACACTTCCAAGTACTTGACCGAAGTCACAGCCAAACTCTTGGCTCCTTGAAGCTACCCGCGCGACCTGCACACAACAAACGTCAGCACTAAATCAATCCGCGCGGACAGACAAACTCAGACCGCAGCTCCTTGCCCAACCCAACTTACTGTTCACTCAAGTTACTGTAGACCTGCCAGGGGGGTCCTATTTATAGGCGAGGTGAGGAGTGTGGTCACCGCCCTAGAGATAGCGACACTGCCCTAGCCCGCGCGATAACAAAACACCGTCCGCCGAGTCCGCAAGGACTTAGCCGGATACCAAGGAAAACCGTCAGGAGCAAGGCAATCATTGGCGAACCCTCTCCAGTCCGCCCAAGCTATGCGGACAAGGCATCAGCCCGCAAAGCTTCCAACCACTGCAGGACAGCAACCCCCTTCAATGGCTGTCCGCACCATCCCGAGGCAGTCCGCAAGACTCAAGCCTCAATCCGCCACAAGTCCACGACCAAAGGCAGACAACAACAGTACGCCCGGTCAATCAGCGGACTTGGCGGATACGGCAGACACTATGATCTTGGCACAGAGTGTGACCAAGTCCAAAAGCCATCAAAAGCCAATGCGAGCATGGCGGACGCAAACACCCGTCCGCCAAACACCGTAGCACAGACCGCCAGCAGTCCGCAAGCTCCTCGCACTCCTGCCCCATCGCAGCAGCCATCTCCCGGACTCCAAAACTAGTCCGCCAAAGACCTCCACAGCAAAGCACCTGCTGTACCACCAGAGCTCGACAAGTCCTCAGCCAAGCTCTAAGCCCAGTCCGCAATAGCCCACACCGCGGACACGCCAGTCCGCAAGCTTCCCGCGAACACGAGCCAAACCACCAAACAGACAAGCTTGCACCATGGCCACTGAGCAATGCACCTGTCCGCAAGCCTCTATCCGCTCAGGCCGCTCCTTGGCTAAACCAAAAGCCAACGTCCTATCCGCAGATACCAGACCGCATAGTCCGCGGACTTCATACAAACAACCCGCTCAGAAGACAACCGACTTTCCACTAGACCTTCCACTAGGCCGCACATCACAGTCCGCCCAGTCCGCCTAGTCCGCCAAAGCTGTCCGCCCAGGCCTCCAGGCCTGTCCCGTCACCCACTTCCACTTCACAAATTTCAACATGCGGGTGTGTGTGTGTGTATGGGTGTGGGTGTGGGTGTGGGTGTGGGTGTGGGTGTGGGTGTGGGTGTGGGTGTGGGTGTGTGTGTGTGTGTGTGTGTGTGGGTGTGTGGCTGCGTGGGTGGGTGCGTGGGTGCGTGGGTGCGTGGGTGCGTGGGTGCGTGGGTGCGTGGGTGCGTGGGTGGGTGCGTGGTGGGTGGGTGCGTGGGTGCGTGGGTGCGTGGTGTGTGTGTGTGTGTGTGTGCGTGCATGCGTGCATGCGTGCGTACGTGGGTGCGTGGGTGCGTGGGTGCGTGGGTGCGTGGGTGCGTGGGTGCGTGGGTGCGTGCGTGGGTGCGTGGGTGCGTGGGTGCGTGGTGTGTGTGTGGGTGTGGGTGGGTGTGGGGGGGGGGGGTATGTGTGTGTGTGTGTGTGTGTGTGTGTGTGTGTGTGGGTGTGCATGGTGTGTGTGTGTGTGTGTGTGTGTGTGTGTGTGTGTGTGTGTGTGGGGGGTGTGTGTGTGTGTGTGTGTGTGCGCGTGTGCGTGTGCGTGTGCGTGTGCGTGTGCGCGTGCGTGTGCGCGTGTGCGTGTGCGTGGTGTGTGTGTGTGTGTGGGTGGTGGGTGTGTGTGTGTGTGTGGTGTGTGTGTGTGTGTGCGTGTGTGCGTGTGTGGGTGTGTGTGCGCGCGCGCGCGTGTGTGTTAAACATACACCATATCTTCAAGTTGAAATTGAATAGGTTCTGTGGTGTAACAACACATATGTATTAAAAAACAACAACAATAATGATAAAAATTACTCTATTGGTGTCACGATCCGTCTAAGAGCAAAGATCAGAGTGCGCTTTTGGCGGGTCGTGATGCCACAAGCATGAGCGGAAGATGTTTCATTAGAGTGCGCTTCTGGCGGGTCGTGATGCCACATGCATGAGCGGAAGAAGTTTCATGTCTGTTAGGCGGAAACAGACTTAATGTTATTAGTTTTAAAATAAGTAAATTGAGAAAAAAATTATACTATTTTATGATTATGCGGAAGCTTCAATAATGAGTGGTGAAAAGTAAAAAGTTGATGCACATGTACTTTAATAAAATCTCATGTCACATATTTTTTGGTACAAAATATTAATGCAATAATCCAAAGGGATGCACCTGCCATTACTATTGAATTCTAGAATGATAATACAACCTAACAGTTGTCCTAGACACAAATGACAATGACTGACATAACTAGTACATAATGAAGTAGTCCGACAGTACAAGAACAAAATACATAGAACCTGACTACGCAACAACAAAATAAACCTTCAGGAACACAGGAACTCGGCGTTGAACAACTCAAGAAGCAGGTGACGCAACCACGGAACCTAAGACAAAACCCAAAATAAGAAGGAAAATGCCTCAGAACATAAGTTTAAACAATAAACAAGTTAAAGAATAAATGAACGAACAGAGGTAAACATACAATATTAAAGTACCTCATAATCTTGTAGCAAGTCAGTAATCGTGTAAGTAGCTGAGTCAAACAAAAATATCTAAAATTTATTAGCCTACTCTGGAGTTTTAGCATATCTGTTCTGACAACGATATAAACTGTAATCGATGAAATACATAAGGGTTTATAGTGAGTGCACATGGTTCACACTCAAGTTCAAGTGTAAGTCTTGTTAGAAAAGACAAGTATTTTCTGCTTAGCGTGACCATACAAATAAGGTGATACACCATCTACGTCCTACCTTTCACGATTTCTTATGACACTCAGGATCAAGTATTTCTTAATTTTCTTTACATAATTCTAACATAACATGACATGCTAATAAGAAGTGATTTTTGCGTTGTCAGATACAGGTAATAAATTTAGATACATAAATAAGGAATTTAAACCCTTGGTTTGCAAGCGAGAGGGAATTTTCCACTTGCCTTAAAATGAAACCAAACTACCGGTGATAGCTAAGAGCCGCAAGCAAAGACAAAGGTCATGTTAAACCTGTTCAGGAATAATCACAGACGATATTGATATTTGACAAGACAGAAAACCACACGCTAGCACAGACAGTTTATTTTGCAAAACTAAATTAAGAGCGGATTAGCAGTTTACCTCCCTCAAAAGAGAGGGGAGAGGGGTTACCACGAGGGATCGGGGAGTTGGCGTCGTTTGGGTGACAAAAACTCTAAATCAGAGAGGGTTTTGGATAAATCCCACCAACGGTCCGATGAGCGACACCAGAAATAAAAACCACAGCGGAGTTAGACGGTTATAGGAGGGTAAAATGCTTGGATCAACGTAAATACGTTGATTGGAGCGTGAAAATATCAGATTAATGCGAAAAAAATTTTGAATAGAGGGGAGGAAAGAATTCTCGTACCGAAGAAACCCAAATCTGGGCTCAAAAATCCAAGGAGGGAAGAATCGAGCAAACCCTAGGCTACCCTCTTGCAATCCACTAGCAAAATCGATGAGGATGAAGAGGGGGAGGGCCTGCCAACACTTGGAGGAGGAGGAAGAACAGGGCTCTGTTGCCGGCCAGGAGGAGGAGGGACTTTCGGCCTCAAGGGAGGGGCACTTGTCGCAGTTGTCGGCTCTGGGAGAAGAAGGAAGAAGCACAAAGGCACCGGCTCTTGGACAGATAGAAGTCGTCGGCCCTATGGGAGGGAGTAGAAGCAGGAGGCAGTGCCGACGAAGCGTACGGGTTGCGGGAACATCGGGGAAGAGGCGGAATCGGCACAGCGAGGGAGACGGGGCTGCAACTTGCTGTATGCGAGAATCCGTGGATCGGGGGATGTTTTGGCTATGATTATAAGGGGAAATAAAACCCCATTTCTAATAATAATAATAATAATAATATTTTTTTTATGATTGTTAACCTATGAATCGTTACATTCTTCCCTACTTAAAAAGTTTCATCCCGAAACTTTCAAGATTTCTCTGAAAGGAGCTTCTAAGACGAGGATTCTGATACCCTTCTTCCCAACAAGATTGCAATTCAAGGCATGAAGGATAAATGTGAATGTAATGAAGTAGAGAGAAGAATGAGAGCGAAAATATACCAAGATCAAGAGAAGATTTATGGATACTTGCTATGCATGACAGATTCAAGTTCCCAATTGTACTCCTCGGACTTGTCATGCATCTAGACTAGAGCACTCTGACCATAAGAATGGTTCTCTTGCGAAGCTTGCGTTCTTGATACTCGACGATCTTAGTGGGCTCGACTAGATATGACAAATTGGCTTCAGGAATCACTGGAATTTCTTCAATGATGCGGGTAGGGTCACGAATGTATTTTTGAAGCTGACTAACGTGAAAGACATTGTGAACACCGACCAAAGATGCAAGTAGCTCAAGACGATATGCAGATCCTCTGATATGTTCTTAAATGGAAAATGGTATAAAGAACCTCGGGCTGAGTTTATGATGGCGATCAAACCATTTTACCCAAGGAGTGGGGGAAATCTTCAAGAATACTTGATTACCCACATCAAACTCTAACGAACGGCAACGCTGATTTGCATATCTGCTCTGCCTCTTGATGGCCCAACTGAGCTGGAGTCGAGTCTTCTTTGTGGATTCTTCCATTTACCGAAGTAACTCAGGCCCCAAAACAACCTTCTCACTAACTTCTGACCAATAGAGTGGGGTACTACAACGACGCCCGTACAATGCTTCGAAGGGGTCCATCTTGAGACTCTCTTGATAGTTGTTGTTGTAGGTGAATTCAACCAAGGGTAGGTGCTCGTCCCAAGCTCCCTTGTAATCCAAAATATAACATCACAGCATGTCTTCAAGAATCTAATTAACTCTTTCGGTCTGACCATCGATAGTTGGATGATAAGCGGTGCTCAGGTAGAGTTCGGTGCCCAAAGCTTGCTGGAATCCCTTCCAGAAGTGCGGTACAAACCTTGAGTCATGATCAGATACAATCCGCAGAGGAATCCCATGGAGTCTAACAATCTCCAAAACATAGATTCGAGTCATCTTCTCGGTGGAATGACCTTCCTTGTACGAGACGAAGTGAGCCACCTTAATCATGCGATCTACTATGAGCCAAATCACATCATGCCCCCTCGCGGTGCAGAGCAAACCCGTGATGAAGTCCATTGAGATATCTTCCCACTTCCAAACAAGGATAGGTAGAGGCTGCAAAAGACCACCAGGATGCTGGCGTTGAGCTTTCACCTTCTAGCACGTCAGACATCGAGAGATAAAACGAGCGATATAATTCTTCATAACAGGACACCATACGATCTGCTTCAAGTCATAATACATCTTATTGTTGCCTGAATGACCAGATATTCGGGATTCATGAGATTCTCGGCAAATACTATCAAGTAATTCAGGAACATCAGGAATGCAGAGGAGACCTTGGAAACGCAGAACATCGTCATAGACGGAGAAATCTAGAAGTGTCCCAAGTTCAACCCTTCGGCGGATGCGCTGGAGTGTGGGATCAAATGGCTGCAAATCGTTCACCTACTCCACCCATAATGGACCAGAAGTTTACTCATGACGCTCGGGTGAGATAGATATGCCCATCTGATCTAGGTCTTCAATCAAAGTTGTAAGGGTAGCTGACATTGGTGCACATGCGACAACAGAAGCCTGACGACTCAATGCATCTGCCACTGAATTGGCTTTACCTGGCACGTAAGTGAGCTGCAAGTCACAATCAGCTATGAATTTGAGCCAATGCCTCTGACGAAGATTGAGATCCTTCTAAACAAAAATATACTTCAAACCCTGATAGTCGGTGAAGAAGTGACACCCTACACCATAGAGATAATGTCGTCAATGCTTTAAAGCAAAAACCACCACAGAGAACTCTAGATCTTGAGTGGGGTAGTTGTCTTCATGAATTTTCAACTGTCTCGACCCATAAGTGATAACACGGTCTTCCTACATCAAGACACATCTCAACCCGACTCCGGAAGCATTAGTGTAAACTAAGAAATCTGCTCCCTCTGAAGGAAGAGCTAAAACTGGCACTAAACATAGATTTTGCTTCAACTCGGAAAAGACCTGCTCACACCAATCTGACAACTCGAACCTGATATGCTTTTGAGTTAGCTTTCTCAGAGGAGCAGCAAAAGACGAGAAACCCTTGGCGAAACATCGGTAATAACCAACCAAACCAAGGAAATTGTGAATTTCAGTAGGGTTAGAAGGTCGCTTCCTGTCCATAACAACGAAAATCTTGGCTGGATCAACAAAAAGTCCATCTCCTGAAATGACATGCCCCAAGAAAGCGACGTGATCAAGCTAAAACTCACATTTCGCCAGTTTGACATAGAGCTAATGTTGTCGAAGGGTGGAGAGAGTGAGTCTAAGATGGGTTGCATGCTACTCATGAGTATTGAAGAAGACCAGAATATCGTCAAAGAAAATGATGATGAACTTATCCAGATACTTACGGAAGACGCGGTTCATCATATCCATGAAAGTAGGAGCGTTAGTCAACCCAAAGGACATAACCAAGAATTCAAAATGTCCATACCGAGTTCTGAAAGCAGTTCAGGGAATGTCAGATTTCTTGATCTTCAGCTTATGGTAACCTGATCTGAGATCTATCTTGGAAAAGACGGTACTGCCCTTAAGCTGATCAAATAGATCATCCACGCACGAAAGGGGATACTTATTCTTGATTGTAATCTTATTCATATCCCGATAATCAATGCACAATCTCTTAGTACCATCTTTATTTTTCACGAATAGGACGAGAGCTCCCTAAGGTGAAGAGCTGGGATGAATGTACCCACACTCAAGCAACTCATCCAATTGTGATCTAAGCTCCTCCAGTTCGTGCGGTGACATACGGTATGGAGCTTTAGATATGGGGCGCGTTCTAGGATGAACATCAATATTAATAGAGAGCTCTACATCTCGATCAGGGGCATCCCAGACAATTCAGCAGGGAACACGTCAGGAAACTCAAAAGCAATCAGGATAGACTCGAGTTGGGGATTGGTAGCATCAGAAAGCAAAGCAAAAAACTAAATAAGAAGAACATCCTTGACTGAGAAGATGAATGAAGCGCACAGAAGTAATTACCTTCAGGTGGTTGCGGGTCTGGACGTGGACATTATAGTCTTTGCCATCGATACTGAGATTGACCCTCTTTGCCACACAATCCAGTTTTGCTCTGTACGCTACCAGCCAATTCATGCCCAAGATTACGTCGAACTCTGTCATATCCAAAATTATAAGATCGACTGAGACTTGCAGTTCGTCAAGCAAGATCAGACAATTGAGAATGCCTTTAGTTGAAAGGTACAGATGTCCTGACACAGAAATCTCAAAAGGGACCTCAAGTGGCGAAGTAGGCCAACTATGAAGGTCCATAATATGACGCGCAATAAAGGAGTGAGATGCACCAGAATCAAAGAGAATCTGCATCCACTTATTATTGACCATAAATCTCCCTAGATATGGAAATCATAGACGTGTATCAAGATCGCATAATACTAAGCCAGATGAAATAAGATGCAAAAGATAAAAAAAACAATGCATACATACCTGAGGAGACATCGATAGATGCGAGCACCTTGCCCTGAGGGATGACGTTCAACACAGCTTTGCTCCTCTCTTGAGCTCCAAAAATGGCTTGTAGAGGCTGAGTGGGAATTGGGCCTTCCTTCACATGACAGTCTTGAACATGGTGCCCAATTTGCCCACATCTGAAGCAGACATTTTGCTTACAATGGAAGTACTTCACCAGATGACCTGCCCTCTTACAGAAAGCACATACGAAGGAGGCAGAGGCAAGCGTCATCTAAGGTTGTTGTACAAGAACAACTGTCTTCTGCTTATTCAGGAGGGAACGACAGACTTGGGCGACATGACCCACCTTGTGGCAGAAGGCACACCCCTCCTTAGATTTGAGGCCTTGCTCCTGAGATGGATCACTCTTGCGCTTGTGGTCAGATACGATAACATTGCTTGTACCATGCTGGATCTTCTTAGCAGAACAGTCTAGCTTAATAACTTCCACCTGCAAGGCAGCTCCCACCATCTCAGCGTAGGTAGTGGCGCCATGAGCTACCACATGTTGGTGGAAATCACGTCGAAGTTCCTTCACGAAACGGTTCATCTTTTTAGATTCATCTTACACAAACTTTGTGGCAAAGAGAGTTAGGCGAGATAACTCTTTCTCATACTCGGTCACTATTTTGTTGTGCAGCTGAAGTGACAGGAACTTCTCATCTAGCTCGTCCCGCTCTACAAAAGAGAGGAACTTCTCCATCATAGCATCCTCTAACTGTCCCCAGGTCAAGATGGCAGAATTGGGGAGACTGCGGTGCTGAAGCCACCAGGTGTACGCATCCTCGGTCAACTGGTAGGCCACAAGGAGAACCTTCTGAGCTTCCAGGGCTCCAACATATTTGAAATGCTTCTCCATCTGAGAAAGCCACTCAGAAATGATGAAATAGTTTTGATCAACATTGAACGATGGCAGATAAGCCTCTTGAATGCCAGAGCATCTTCCATCGCTATAGGAGGAGCAACCAGACTTAACACGAGCAGGGCCACCATGTGACAGCAGACGAGCCGGTTCCAAAACCAGTTGTTGGAGGGATGGCTCCAAGAGCGGTGGTGATAGGAACTCCAGTTGTCCCTACACTGCCGGCACCAAGGGATGGAACAGGAGTCTGGCGATCCTCTTCCAGGAGAGTGAGACGATCCAAAATCTGCCTCTACAGCTGGGCTGTGGCGTCTCCATAAGCGCCTCCCGCAGAAGAGGAAGTCTGCTTTCGTTGCGATCTCTTATGAGCCATCTAGAAAGATACACAAAAGAATCGAGTAAGAGGAACAGTCGAGCTAAACAGAAAGTGTTGAATTAGAGGTTCTAGCATTCTAATACTATTGGATACGTAAATCATGTAATAGTTACAACATTTTCATTGGACAACTCTAGGTAATGACCATGCAATTGCAAATGCAACAATAAAATCACACGCGATAAAAAATGATTTGTAAAATTCATGTGTGTACAATCGTCATCTGTCATTCTTAGCTTAACACTTGTGCAATGATTTATGCTATGCATGCAATGCATTTGTTCCTACAATGCATTCATAGGAATGTTCATGAATGGATACACATAATATGTTAAATGCCCATATCGCTTAACATGTCATGCATATTATGATACTAATGTCATCACACTTGAAAAATATTAAACTGTCCATATCTATTTAATATTCGCAAGCAGTGTATATCCCAGTGAAAAGTCATATGCATCCAAATATTAAGTTTGCTCATACTCCCTTAACATTCGTGTGCATGCAGTTGAAAGAAAATACTTGATTGCTTTATTCTTCCATAAAGGGGGAATATAGGGAATACAATGATACAAAACAATATGACTCGCGGTGTGGGACTAAACCCACTTACGTATAATAATAGTAATGTCCGGAATAGACGACTTGTACAATAACTCTCAAGTCTCCTCAAGTTGGATAGAAGATGTCGGTCATTCCAAGTCTCTTGATGTTATCCATGAATGAGTCACTTCCAAAGCTCTTAGTGAACACATCTACTAGTTGATCTTTAGAGTGGACGAATGGTGTGACTAATGTATTTTTATCCAGGTAATCTTTGATGAAATGTCGATCCACCTCCACGTGCTTTGTTCTTCATGTTGAACTGGATTGTGAGCTATGCTGATGGCTGTCTTGTTGTCGCAAAACAAGGAGAAGGGAGATGTCATGAGAAATCCCAAGTCATGTACAACAGTACACAATCATAGACCCTAACACATGCCTTGAGACATTGCACGGTATTCTGCCTCAGCGCTCGATCAGGCTACTATATTTTGCTTTTTACTGCACCATGTTACTAGGTTTCCTCTAACAAAGGAACAATAACATGTTGTAGATTTCTGATCGTCATGACAACCTGCTCAATCAGCATCAGTGAAGAATTCAATCCTTGGGTGGTCGTTCTTGGGGAACAGAAGACCACAACCTGGGGCTTTCTTCAAATACTGTAACTCACGGTATGCTGCCTCTTGATGTCTAACTATGGGAGCATGCATATATCTACTCAGGATGCCAACTGCATAAGTGATGTATGGACAGGTATGAGACAAATATATTAGTTTTCTAACTAATCTATGGTAACGAGTGACATCAACCTAGTCACTATCACTGTCTTCACAGATTCCATGATTTTCTTCCATCGAAGAGTTTGCAGGAACACAACCTAGCATATCGGTCTACTGCAACAATCTAGGAAATGCTTCCGCTGTAATATAGAGATATCCTGATCCGATCTAGTCACCTCAATTCCCAGAAAGTATCGTAACCTTCCCAAGTCTTTCGCCTCAAACTCGGCAGCTAAGAGAGACTTGAGATTTGCAATCTCTTCCATATCGTTACCAGTGATTACAATGTCATCCACATAAAAAATAAGGACCATAACACCCTGTACACGTCTCCGAATAAACATAGTGTGGTCAGACTGTGCCATTTGTACCCAAATTTAAGCATAACCGCGAGGAATCTGCCAAACCAAGCCCTGGGGGACCGTTTCAGGCCATATAAGGACCGCCTTAGCCGACAGACAAGACCTTCAGCTCCTTTTTTAACGAACCCAGGAGGGAATTTCATGTATACATCTTCATCGAGCTCACTATGAAGAAACACATTCTTAACAGCCAGTTGATGAAGGTCCCAGTCCATGCAAGCTGCGCAGGACAATAATAACCGAATAGAGTCCATCTTAGCCATGGGGGAGAAGGTCTCCTGGTAGTCAACTCTCTGAGTCCGAGTGTACCCCTGAGCAACCAGCCGTGCCTTGTACCGTTTGACCTTCCCTTCTGGATTTTGTTTGAATAAAACACCCATCGCGAGCCAATAGTCCTCTTGCCAGGATGGAGGGGCGAGACATCGTAAGTATGGTTTTTGTCCAAGTCTAACATCTCTTCTTCCATAGCCTGAGTCTAGGCCAGGATACCCAATGCTTCCTACCATGTCCTGGGAACAACAATCGTCGAGAGAGAAACAACAAAGGCCTAGTGGGCCGTAGTAAGATGATGATATGCTACATGGTTATAAATATGATGTTTAGTACAAGCAGTCTTACATTTCAATAGAGCAAGCGGGATATGTAAATCTGCATCATCAGAATCTGAGCCAGAAGCAGGCACTAGTAGAGGCGGAGCCTTAGTATCCTATATACGGGAGGAGCGGAGGTGATGCACATGAGGGGAAGGAGATATCAGAGTATCAGGTAGAGGAATAGGAATAGGGGGGCCTTGTTCCTGAGACACGTGGAGATGTGGTGGTAGAGAAGGAAGAAGAGGAAGAGGGACATCCCTATCGCCAGTATTCTCCCCCTGACGAGGAGCATGGGTCGATGAGAATAAAAAGGATTCCCCTTCCCTAAAGGTAACATCCATAGTGCAATAGATACGCCTAGAGGGGGGTGTGGTGGTAACACTGATACTCTTTCGTAGTGGAAGAGTATCTGAGGAACACGCATCGGAGGGCCCGAGGGTCCAATTTGTCACGATGGGGCAAATTTATGTGGACGAAACATACATATCCAAAGACACGAGGAGGAAGGTTGGAAGTATAGACTACAATCATAGTAGACAACCGAGCTGGGGGAGTAGCATAGCTAAGCACACGTGAGGGAAAACAATTGATAAGGTGTGCGACAGTAAGAATGACATCACCACAATAGGACTTAGGAAGGTGCATAGCACTAAGAAGACAACAGGCGACATCCAATAGGTGCCGATTTTTTCATTCGGCAACACCATTTTGGGTAGAGGTGTGAACACACGTGGTTTGGTGTATGATACCATGACTAGCGAGGTACGAGCCAAAAACTCCCTGATCGTCATACCCCCCCCCCCCCATTGTCATTATGTAAGATACATACCACACCCTTGAATTGGGTTTGAACCATTTTTTGAAAAAGCTGAAAACAAGGTAAGACTTCACTTTTCTTTTTGAGCAAATACACCCAAGTTGTACAAGAAAAGCAATCAATAAATGTGACAAACCAACAAAAACCAAAGGTAGATAAAACAGGGGACGACCCCCAAACATCAGAATGAACAATATCAAACGTAGTGCTACAGCTAAATGCGATGAACTATGTCTCACATGTTTAGACTCATCACAGACATCACAGACAAAAGTTTGTAAAACATGGGAAAAACAGGGAACAATTTCTGAAGATAGAGAGGAGAAGGATGTCCAAGCTGTAGGTGCCAGCGATGAACATCATCAGTTGTAATAGAAGTACGAGAGAGAGCCTGAGAGGGAGGTTGATCCCGGTAATACAGTCCACCGCGGTTCCTACCACTGCCAATATTCCGCTTCATACCCAGTTACTGAAAAACACAAGAATTAGAAAAAAAGGTTACATAGCAATTTAGAGAGCGACTAATGTCACTGATAGAAAAAATATTGCGAGAAAAGGAGGGGACATGAAGAACAGATGGCAGAGAGATAGAAGGAGAACAAGAAATCTGGCCTTTCCCAGCAATGGGAGACAACAAACCATTAGCAGAAATAACTTTGTCCTTACTAGACAAAGGGGTGTAAGAGAGGAAACCTAAGGAAGATCCGGTCATGTGGTGAGTGGCACCAGAATCAATCACCCACTCAGACGGGGAGTCAGTGGCAACATGAGCACACAACATAACAAAAGTGGCAATGGAAGTAAAAGCACCTGGAGGCTGATCGGACTGAGAGTGCAGCAAACGACGGAATGCATCCAACTCAGGAGCAGTAAGTTGCCCGGGAACAGCTTGGGTGGTCTCGTCATAAACGTCTGTAGATTAAGCAGCATCATGAGGTCTAGAACCACCCAGACGATGGCCCCCGCATCCAGGTCCTCGTACACGACCACAACTATGTGGCGCAAGATGATGGTGGAGCTTGTAGCACACCTCCCGAGTATGGTCTCTACGACCACAATAATCACACATAGGAGCAGACGAGCTAGAGCTGAGAACTTGATCACGTCCAACGCTAGTGAAAGCAGAGCGATCAGGAGGGCCACTAGCATTAAGAGAACTCCGACTGTCTTCATCACCCAGGATCATGCTGAAGACCTCCCAAAGGGATGGAAGTGGAGTGCGGTGAAGGATATGCGTCCGACCCATGTCAAACTCCATGTTCAATCCCATCAAGAAAATATGGTGACAAAAGTGATGCTCTCGTTGTTGTAGCTGAACATCATCCGCAGTATATGCTGGAGTGAAGTGGGAGAAATAGTCCAATTCCTGGTATAGGCGCTCAAACTCGGAAAAAGGATGACGTCGTCATAGATCCTTGTCGGAGTTCCAAAATGCGGCGAGTAAGTTCATAAACCTGCGTAGAGCTGTCAATCTGGGAATTTGTCTCCCGGGCATGGGTCAGATATCAAAAGCAGAATCCATCAGCATGTAACTACGGTAAACCTTCGAAGACATAGAGTGTAGAAGCCATGACACAACCAAAGAGTTTTCTGAGTCTCATTGCTTTCAAGAGGGATCAGTCAGTTGGGGCTCCTTAACAGTCCCATCGATGTAGCCATACATCTGGTGGCTGCGGATGATATGTAGCACCGCGCGGGACCATTATATTCAAGATAGTTTGTGTCATCTAATGGGACAGTGGTGATCTTCAGAGAACTAGAGTGTCCATGAGACCGTTGAGGGTCGCTCATCTGAGGAGGAATCACACCCGGTGATGACACGAAAGAGTCACCTTCGTCAGGGGGAAGGAGCAGCCATGAAGGAAAAAAAGAACACAATAAACAAGAGCCAAACCGCAGAGGAGGCAACCGGAGATGCGGCCGGACGAGGTTGCGGACTGCACAGATGCCCGACACCGAAGAGAAGACCACCAGAACCAAGAGAGGAAGGAGGGCCGCAGGAAAAGCTAGGCGATCTGCATCAAGGAGAGGAGGCGGCGGCGGGCTGCATCAAGGAGAGGAGCGACGACGGACTGCATCACGGACAGGCGGCAACGATACCCCTCTCAGCAGCCGGCGGTGGCATGGAGGCCGCCCGACATCTGGATCGGTGCCGATCCGGGTGATGCCGAGCAGATCGGGGAGGAACCGGGGCGGAGCGGGGCAGGGCGGATCCGGGATGGCACATACGTAACGCGCATGGGACGAGTAAAGACGGGATTGGGGAGGGGCAGAACAGACCGGGGATTAAGGGTTTTTTTATTTCCCTCTGATACTAAGTTGAATAAAAATACTTGATTGTTTTATTCTTCCACAAAGGGGGAATATATCGGGAATACAATGATACAAAACAACATGACTCGCGGTGTGGGACTAAATCCACTTACGCATAATAATAGTAATGTCTGGAATAGACGACTTGTACAATAACTCTCAAGTCATACTACTCATGCTTAAGAGTGTAGTGTGAGTGCTTCTGCCTCAAACAACAGACAACGATAAAGTGAGTGAGGAAATGATGCATGCACACATATTTATATAATAGGTTTCAAATATGTGGAAAAAAATATAAATATTTTATCTTTAGATGCTAAACCTCCCTCTGATACCAATTGTCATCACCCGCCTAAAAGCAAATATGAGTGCGCTTCTGGCGGGTCGTGATGCCACAGGCATGGGCAAAAGAAGTTCCATGTCTGTTAGGAGGAAACAGACTTAATATTATTAGTTTTAAAATAGGTAAATTGAGAAACAAATATTACTATTTTATGATTATGCGGAAGCTTCAATAATGAGTGGTGAAAAGTAAAAAGTTGATGCACATGTACTTTAATAAAATCTCATGTCACACATTTGTTGGTACAAAATATTAATGCAATAATCTAAAGGGGTGTACCTTTCATTACTATTGAATTCTAGAATAATAATACAACCAAACAGTTATACAAGACACATGAAAAAGGCTGACATAACTAGTACATAATGAAGAAATCTGACAGTGCAAGAACAAAATACCTAGAACTTGACTACGCAATAGGAAAATAAACCTCCAGAAACATAGGAACTCGGTGTTGAACAGCTCAAGAAGCGGGCGTCACAGTCATGGAACCTAAGGCAAAATCTAAAACAAGAAATAAAATGCCTCACAAGTTTAAATAATAAGCAAGTTAAAAAATAAATGTATGAACAGAGATAAACAAACAATATTAAAGTACCCCATAATCTTGTAGCAAGTCAATAATCGTGTAAGCAGCTGAGTCAAACAAAAAATATCTGAAATTTATTAGCCTACTCCGGAGTTTTAGCATATTTGTTCTGACAACGACATAAGCTGTGATCGCTGAAATGCATAGGGGTTTATAGTGGGTGCACATGATTTACACTCAAGTTCAAGTGTAAGTCTTGTTAGAAAAGAAATGTATTTCTTGCTTATCGTGACCATGCAAACAAGGCGATACACCATCTACGTCCTACCTTTCACGATTGCTTATGACACTCAGGACCTAAGTAGTTTTTAATTTTCTTTAGATAATTCTAACATAACATGACATGCTAATAAGCAGTGATTTTTGTGTTGTCAGATGCCGGTAATAAATTTAGATACATAAATAAGGAATTTAAACCCTTGGTTTGCAAGTGAGAGGAAATTCTCCACTTGCCTTAAGGTGAAACCGAACTACCTGCGATAGCTAAGAGCTGCAAGCAAAGACAAATGTCCTGTTAAACCTATTCAGGAATAATCACAAAAGATATTGATATTTGACTAGACAAAAAACCACACGCTAGCATAGACAGTTTATTTTGCAAAACTAAATTAAGAGCGGATTAGCAATTTACCTCTCTCAAAAGAGAGTGGAGAGGAGTTACCACGAGGGATCGGGGAGTTGGCGGCGTTTGGGTGACGGAAACCCTAAATCGGAGAGAGTTTTGGAGAGATCCCACCAACGGTCTGATGTGCGACGCCGGAAATCAAAACCACAACGGAGTTAGATGGTTACAAGAGGGAAAAACCCTCGGATCAACGTAAATACGTTGATTGGAGGGCGAAAATATCACATTAATGCGATAAAAATTCTGTATAGAGGGGAGGAGAGAAATCTCTTACCGAAGAAACCCAAATTCAGGCTCAAAAATCCAAGGAGGGAGGAATCAAGCAAACCCTAGGCGACCCTCTTGCGATCCACTGACAAAATCGACATGGAAGAGGAGGTGGAGGGCTTGCCAACACTTGGAGGAGGAGGAAGAAGAGGGCTCTGTTGTCGGCCAGGAGGAGGGACTGTCGGCCTCAAGGGAGGGACAGTTGTCACAGCGTCGACTCTGGGAGGAGAAGGAAGAAGCACAAAAGGCATCCGCTCTTTGAGGGATAGGATTCGTCGGCCCTAGGGGGAGGAGAAGCAGGAGGCGGCACCGGAAAAGCGTGCGGGTTGCGGGAACAGCGGGGGGAGAGGCAGAGTCGGCACGACGAGGGCGACAGGGCTGTGAATTGCGGTAATTTTGTAAATAGGGCATTAGGTTTCCCTTATAATCCAGCTTCTTTTATGTGCTTGCGTAAGTTATATTCAGGTGTTCGTGTAAGTGACGTCAGAGGTATTTTTCATTTGGACTTTGGACATGAGTGGCGGCTAGCCAAGTCGGCTAGTGTTCTGCAGGCAACTTGTTCCCTGAAGGTAACCGGGCGGATAGGATGTTTATCCGCGGAGTTCGGCAGGTTGCGAACTCATTTTCAGTTCGCTGAGTTCAGGATGCGGACTGGTTTGGAGCTTGGGAGATCGGCATGGTTGGTGCCTTGGTCTTGCTCTGGTGATGCGGTTTGGTGTAACCACGCAATTTGTCGGTTAGTGCGAACTGATATTGGAGTCCGCCGGTTTGTGCGGAATGGCCTTTGTATCCGCTGGTGCCATGTTCACACCAGGGATGGCTGGTGGTGCGGACTTGGTCTGGATCTGTACCAAGTCCAGGTTGGCTTAGTCCGGGAGGTCTCGCGGTTTGCACAGTCTGACTTCTCTGTCCGCTGAGCTCGACAGTTGTTAGCTTTGTGCTCTTGTTGCGAGCTTGAGGTGTGCAGACTGGTGCTTTATCCACAGTGTCTGCAAGTGGCGGAGAAGTACTGGTCTGGCTTTGTGGCGAAAAGGCAGATAGGCTCTCTATCTAGAGTTGGTGGTGCGCCTTGGCAGACTGGTTGTCCGGCCTAGTTAGAGCGGACTGGCTTTGTGTCCGCAGTTGTGCTGATACACTCAGTGCTCGCCGCGAGATTGGGCGGTAATACTATCGTCTAGGGAGGTGATCACACCCCTCTCTGCACCTATAAATAGGACCCCCCTGTCACATCTACATTACACTTGAATGAACAGTAAGTGAGCTCGAGTAGTTGCTGCGCACTGAAATTTCTGTCCGCACGGTTTGAGGAGTTGAACTATTTTTTTGTGCAGGTTGTGCAGATAGTACTGAGAAGCCAAAGGCTTGGTTCTAATTTGGTCAGGGATCGGTGCAGACTCTGCGGTTACAATCAGCGGTTAGCAGCAAGTCGTGGCTTGCGACTAGGCGGTCTTCTCTTTGGCAACTCTTTCCCAGTTCAATAAGTTGTCCGCTTCTGGCGACTTGTTCAGTTTGGCAGCCGCTGTTCACGGTTAATCTGACGGCTAGGCGACCTTGCGGTTAGGCAACTTGTGGATTTGCGAACAAAGTTTAGCATTGGAATAACGGGCAGTCTGTGCGGTTAGGTTGCGGTCTAGCAACTTAGCGCCGCAGTTAGGTTGCAGTCGCGACCTTGTATTTTTTGCTTCCTTTGGGTACATCAGCGAATCATGTCTCGTCATGTATGCCTCGCCTTGTTAAGAATTTTTATAATACAAGGTTCTTGCTCATCTTGTTGCATCTGGTTTACTTGGCTTGGTTTTGGTTGGATTGTTCCTGCGTCTGGTTTCCCATTTTCCGCGGTTCACAAATTTTCACATAGTATCAGAGGAAACAGAGGCTTGAGTAGTGATGAACCATCAGTTTGCTTCTTTGCTTCTGGAAGTCATAGTGAACAAGGGTTAGTGCAATGGAAGATGGACTTGCAAGAGGTTTTGGAATTGAGCTGCTTACATCGACCAACTTCAAGAAGTGGAGGTCGTGTATGGAAAGCTATCTTTTGGGCGAGGACCTTTGAGAGGTTGTATGTGGAGACGACAGGCAAGAGGTAACTACTGCCGCTGGCAATGCTGATGCAGTGAGAGCTTGGAGGAAGACAAACATAAAAATGGAGTTTACTCTCAAGCGGGCTATCTCACTGGAACTCTTTGACCACATCATCGAATGTCGATCATCTACAGAGATTTGGACTTCCCTTGATGAGTTGTTCAATAGAAAGAATGTAGCACGACTATAATTCCTAGAGAATGAGTTGGCGAGAGGCACTCAAGAAGATCTGCACATCTCAACGTTCTTCCTAAAGATGAAGAGCTTATGCACTGAGATTTTAGCGTTGGACCCTGATGAACCTATTTCGGAATCAAAGCTGAAGAGACACATAATCTGCGGATTGTAGAAGGAATATGTGGTCTTTGTTACTTCTATTCAAGGCTGGGCCAACTTGGCCGTCTTTACTGGAGCTGAAGAACCTGCTGGCTTCGCAGGACAGCTTAGCTAGATAGATGGCTGGTATCACTATCTTTGAAGGAGGTGGTGAGGCGCTCTTCTCAGGGAAGAAAAAGAGATGGGAAAAGAAGAAGACGTTGGTTGACGATGACCCTTCAATTTCTTATCAACAAGAGAGGAGTTATGCTCCTAAGCGGGATTGGATGAAGAAGGAAGGGCTAAAGTGCTACAGGTGCAACTAGCCGGATCACTTTAAGAAGGACTGCAAGGTCAAGCTGCAGCATGGGAATGTTGCAGATAAAAAGGAAGTTGGTTCCAGTGCTGAGGAAGCTGGATGGAGGAATGCATTTATGACGAGCACATGTGTCCGTGCTTTGTCCACCATCGACTACAAAGATGACAGGATAGTGGACTTAGGGTGAGGTCATCACCTTACCGGGGATGAGTCGAAGTTCTCCTCCCTGCAAACGTTCTCAGGCAACGAAGCTATCATAACTACTGATGATACAGTTCATACAGTCAAGAAGAAGGGTGTCATTTCTTTAGGTAGTGATAAGGGTCCACTCACATTGAGGAGTGTTTATCACGTACCAGACATGAAGAAGAATCTCTTTTATGTGACCAATGTAGTGGACGCGGGCTATCACATTCTGTTCGGACCGACAGAAGTGAAGTTTCTCCGCAACGTATCAGTAGTGAAGGCTAATGTTGCTCATGTAGGGAGAAGGGTAAGGGACTTGTTTGTACTATCAACAAGTTCCTATGTTGATCAGATGAGGGTCAATGATTGTGCCAATTTCTGGCATGAACGACTGGGACACGTCGGGATGGATAAGTTGAAAGCCATGGCGGTAAGGAGCTTTGTGAAAGGCTTGCCTAGATTGTCATCCTTCGGCGACGGTCATGTCTGTAACGACCTAGGGAGGACCCCTAGTGCCGCTCAGCCCCCTAGCAGCCCATGGAGGACCCATGACACGACGGTGGTACAGCCGAAATCTACAAGACCTGTAGGTCGTACACCCCAAAGAATCTCCGGCCTTGACAAGTATCCTTTAGCACCACTAAAGCTCAGTTGGTGATGAGTAGTGGTGCTAAAGGATACTTGTCAAGGTTACGGGTTCGAGACCCCGTAGCAACAATGCACCGTGCTAATAAACAGGCTGGAGATGCTTTGGGGTGTACGACCTGCAGGCCCTGTAGATTCCGGCTGTACCACCGTGGTGCCATGGGTCCTCCATGTGCTGCTGGTGGGTCTGGCGGCGCTAGGGGTCCTCCCTAGGTCGTTACAAAAAAGTGCACTTTTTTGTAACGACCCTGGGGAAGGCCCAGACGCCGCCTGGCCCACCAGCAGTCCAAGGAGGACCCAAGGCACCACGGTGGTACAGCCGGAATATACAAGGCCTATAGGTCGTACACCTCAAAGCATCTCCGGACTATTTATCAGCACGATGCATTGTTGCCACGGGGTCTCGAACCACCCGAGATCTTAATAAGAAGCCTTTAATACCACTCCTCATCACCAACTGAGGTGTAACTTAGTTGGTGATGAGTAGTGGTGCTAAAGGATACTTATCAAGGTTGCGGGTTTGAGACCACGTGGCAACAATGCACCGTGTTGATAAACAGGCCGAAGATGCTTTGGGGTGTATGACCTGCAGGCCTTGTAGATTCCGGCTGTACCACCGTGGTGCCATGGGTCCTCCATGAGCTGCTGGTGGGTCGGGCGGCGCTAGGGGTCCTCCCTTGGTCGTTACAAAAAAGTGAACTTTTTTGTAATGACCCTAGGGAAGGCCCAGGTGCCACCTGGCCCACCAGCAGCCCAAGGAGGACCCAAGGCTCCATGGTGGTACAACCGGAATATACAAGGCCTGCAGGCCGTACACCCCAAAGCATCTCCGGCCTGTTTATCAGCACGGTGCATTGTTGCCATGGGGTCTCGAACCCGAGATCTTGATGAGTAGTGGTACTAAAGGCTACTTGTCAAGGTTGCGGGTTCGAGACCCCGTGAAAATAATGCACCATGCTGATAAATAGGTCGGAGATGCTTTAGGGTGTACGACCTGCAGGACTTGTAGATTCCAGCTGTACCACCGTGGTGTCATGGGTCCTCCATGGGCTGCTGGTGGGCCGGGCGGCGCTAGGGGTCCTCCCTAGGTCGTTACAAAAAGAGTGTACTTTTTTATGTAACGACCTAGGGAGGACCCCTAGAGCCACCCGACCCACCACCAGCCCATGGAGGACCCCTGACACCACGGTGGTACAGCCGAAATCTACAAGGCCTGTAGGTCGTACACCCCAAAGCATCTCCGACCTGTTTATCAGCACGGTGCATTATTGGTGATGAGGAGTGGTGTTAAAGACTTCTTATCAAGATCTCGGGTTCGAAACCCCATGGCAACAATGCACCGTACTGATAAACAGGCCGGAGATGCTTTGGGGTGTACGACCTGCAGGCCTTGTAGATTCCGGCTGTACCACTGTGGTGTCATGGGTCCTCCATGGGCTGCTGGTGGGCCTGGTGGCGCTAGGGGTCCTCCCTAGGTCGTTACAATGCATGCGTGGAGTGTCAATATGTAAAGGCGCATCACCATCCATTTGACAAGTTGCAGACCATGTATAATGTAACACCCTAATATTTCGCAAACTTAATTTATTTATTTCCACGATGATGAAAAGGCACATACATGTTACGATTTATTTTAATTGGATTTATTTTGGTTTTTGTTTCGTTTGGTATATTTATTTTACGAGTGCCAATAACCATGTCATTTGGGTTGCCCTTTTATTTTGTATGGGCTTGAGTATATTGAAGGTGGGCTAGCTATTTTTATGGGCTTGCTTCCTTTAGAGGTTGATTAAATGTTTATGTGGGCTGGCTTGTATTTTTTGGGTTGGCTATTATAGTGGGCTGGTTGGAATTTGGTTGCTGGCTGCCTGTTTCATATTGGCTGTTAGTTAAATGTTGGCTGCTTTGATAACTTTTGCTGGCTGAAGTATGTGTTGGAGGAAATATATGTTGGCTGTGCAGGTGTTGGCTTGGTACGATGTTAGGTTCGGTTATGAGACATCTGGAGCGGTGGATGGCTTGACCTTGCCAATAGATGCTTACTTCGTTGTTATAACTCGATGTCGAGCTTCAGTTTCTCTCGCATTGCTCATCCCGTCGCCATTCCACATCTGTGATTTCCGGCGATTTCTTCCTCTTACTTCTCTGTGTCGACAGTGAAAGTCTTTTCCATCTTCTTCTACTCCATCTCCTTCTCTCTCTGTTCTTCTACAGGTAAATCTGGAGGATATGGCAGAATTATAGGAATTTTCCTACAAAAGAAATGTCCAGAGTTGTTGGTCTCCCAGGCCATCTTTATTAATGCTTTTAAGAGCCTTACATCTGCTCTCTTTGGTAGATGGGAGAGGGTAATCTGAAAGAATTAGTGCCTAACCTCCTAGAGGGGGGGGGGGGTGAATAGGTGTAATTCCCTTTTCTTTTTAAGGCAACAAATCTATTCAGTTATTTACTTAACAACAAATAATTCTATAGCTAACACAGCACAGATTCACAGAATTACCACAACACAGATTGCACACAGATTTTTATAGTGGTTCCCCAAGGTCTGGGTACATCCACTTTCCCCCTTCGCCTATCTAGCAGTGTGCTAGATTCGGCCTAACTTCTTCTCTTCACCTCAGATCCTCAGATCTTACAGTAGCTCAGAACCCCAATAGGGCTCCTACAACTCAGAGTGAGTCCACACTCCTACAGCTCAGGCACACAGCCTTACCTCAGCCAATACAAGGCCTACAACTCAGAGATATCAATCTCCTACAACTCAGGCTCACAGCCCTACCTCAACCTTCAACAAGACCTACTACTCAGAGAAAATATTCTCCTACACTTAGCCTTTATAAACACAGGCTTACAACTCAGATCTATAAAGATCCTACAAAAAATTGATTTAACAGAATGTTTTACCACCACCCTGGTAGAGAGATAATGGATGGATGGCTTTTTGATCAGTTCTTGGAAGAAACTGATGGCAGAGAACAACCTCTCTTAGCTTTCTTCAAAGCTTCTTGAATCTGAACTCAGGAGGGTTGAACTCTTGAGAAGTTGATCTTCAATCAGCTTCTGACTTGAGATTCAGATCTCAATCTGAATCTTTCTTGGCAGCATGGTTCAGCAACTGCTCTTCAGTAGATGGAGCTCTCTCTCTCCAACTTATTCTTAGATCTTCTGACGAAAATCTTCTTCTGTCTTCTATTATAACTGTTGTGTTTAATGATCTGTTGTTGTTCTTGTTCTACTTTCTTCTGTTGAAGGAGAAAGCCTTTATATAGCCTTCCTCCATGGTAACCGGCTGATCCGGTTTCTAACAAACTTCTGACAGCTTTGACAGTTGCAGTAGACCGATTAGAAATGACAGCTGTCAAGTCATCCAGTCACTTCTTGAAATACTGTCTCTATCTGAAAGTGTCGAGACTGAACTTCATCATGTGTCGACACAAGTAGACTAAGTATCGACATAAGTGGACTAAGTGTCGACACAAGCCTTGGTGGTGTCGATACATCTCCTTTGTTGTTATTAATACTTCTCGACACAGCCTTCTGTAGAATGTGTCGACACTGATTCTGTGTGTCGACACAAACACTTCTTCTCTTTAACTTTGTTGAAGCTCTGCTGTGTGTGTCGACACAAGTCCTGTGTGTCGACACAGTTGATGTCGACAAAGTCTTCAGTGTGTCGACACTGCCTCTTGGTGTCGACACAGTTGATGCTGACTAAACTTCTCTGTGTGTCGACACTGTCTCTTGGTGTCGACACAGTTGTTGTCAACTAAAATTCTCTGTGTGTCGACACTACCTCTTGGTGTCGACACAGTTGATGTCGACAATACTTCACTGTGTGTCGACACTGCCTCTGCATGTCGACACAGTTTCTTCTGGTGTCGACACAGCCTTACCAGGTGTCGACACAATTAACTCCAAGTGTCGACACAGCTTTTCTCCAGTGTCGACACAAGCCTTCATAAGTGTCGACACAGCTTCTCCTGGTGTCGACACATGGACTTAGAAATTTTTCTGCATTCCTGCATTTACTTAATATGCACATATAAACTCAAAGCAACATCAAATACACCTTGATGCTTATTATTGAGTAGGGTGAGGCTTCTTCAAATCTGGTACATATTTTCCAATGTACCCAACAATCTCCCCATATTTGGAGAAGTCATAACCCTTAGTCAATGATATACACCATTCATAATAAATACACATTATGATGTATAAAAATATTATATGACAGAGTAACTTCTTAAACAAAACATATATAAACAATCATCATAGAATAATAACAATGCTACCACCGATTAAGCATTAATCATGTTTTGCTTCAACTTCAAAAGTTTCTTTAATAAAAGTTTACATAGATTTTAAACACCAAAGTTTACAATGTTATAAAATCAAGTAAATCTATTATAAGGCAGCTCAGGCTCCTTGATGACAATTCCTTTGCCTGATTGGACCTTGGCTTGTACAGGAACATCGGTGTCATCAGCTGGCTTCTTGCCCTTTAGATCTTTCTTCTTTAGCTCTTCAGCTCTTATTCTTTGTCTTTCAAAGTAGTGAAAGAGATTAGGGAAATATTTGCTAGGCTCCTGACCATTAGGAGGTAGCTTCCCAAGTTTTGCCTTTCTTCTATACTGAACAATGGCTTCTTGTCTGGCTTCATGCTTTTGCCATTCTTGTGAAGAGTACCATTTACCCATATCATGGGTCTTATCCTTTACAGCTTTCCAAGTAGTCAGTATAATGTTCCTGGATGTTGGACTCCACTGCTCAAAATCAGGCTTCAACTCTGCCTGTTCTCTGAGTCTTTTCTTAGATAATAGAGCTTCTTGCTCTTTGTTCAAAACTTCCTCTGGCACTGACATGTCTACTTTCTCAAGGATAATATTTTTATAACCCTCTGGAGGACTGTACATAGACTGTACTTCTTGATGTATCATCTCAAAATCTGCTGGAGGATAAATTACTTGAGCAACTTCAGCTCGTTCACCTCCAAAATAAGCAGGTGTATTCCAGACTCAGCCACATTATCATCATCACAGAGGGGTGGATATCCAAGTGTGGCTCTGATGCTATTGGAAATCAATTTAGCATGGTCTGAGCCAGCTTTGACTAATACTCTCTCCCCCTTTATGACTTCTCTGGCAATATGATCCCTGAGATCATCTTTTTGAAATCTGATTTGTTCATCCAGAAAATTGACACCATCTTTATAAAAAGATTTTAACTTCAGCAGCTGTGCAGAAATAGTCTTTTGAGAGTCCTGAATAGCTGTTTTTACAGCAGATATTCCTTCCTGTAATTGCTTATCAAACTCTGCCTTGGCTTTAGCCTTTTCCTCAGTCTGGGCAGTAGCAAGATTCTTCATTTCAGTGACAATCATATTATGTGATTCTGTCAGATTATCATTCATTCTAATCTGATTCTCTAGAACATAGCCTTGTTTAAGATCTATATCATCAACTTGAGTCTTGATTTGCTCTTGATGGGTGGCTAGGAAAACCACAACATTTCCTCCTTTGTGAAAGCAATCAATCATCTCCTTCTTATGCTGATTAACTTCAAATCTTATTAATTTAATATCTGTAGCTAAGGAGAGTTGTAGATCTTTGTGAGTCTCATCCATATATTTCTCCATTGCAATCCTTTGCTCATCTAGCTTTACTTGCAGTGAGATTAATAAGGAGCTGTAATCAGCTGTTGGGGAAGATTGTGGAGCAGCAGTTTGTAATGCCTTCTTGTAGCTTTGACTTCTCCTTTTGAAGACCAGTAGCTTCCTTTTCTTAGCTCTTGTCGCTTCTTCATCCTCTGATGCTGAGGAACTAGCTATATCAACTATATCTTTAGGACCAGGAGGCAATACCTGTTCAGTCCTAGGTTTCTCCCCCTGAGTCCTTTGCTCCTCCTCAGTTCTTACATTCTCCCCCTGAGACCTTACTTGCTCCCCCTCAAGGTTAGCTTGCTCCTCCTCAAGGTTAACTAGCTCCCCCTCAAAATCTGTTTTCTCCCCCTCAAATTCAGGTTGTACTATATCTGGAAACAACTCTTCAAGGGTGAATTCTTGTTGAGTAGGGACTGGAGATTCTCTTATCTCTGGAGCATCAGCAACTGCTGATGTATCCTCCATGATTACATCTTGAACTTGACTGTGTAGTTGTGTTGGCTGGTCAACATCAATCAAAAGTTCAGTTAGTGTCTCATCTTTATCAATAAGAATTGATTGATTCACCTCTTGAATTACCTCAAGGATTGTTTGTGTAGCCATTTCACTGTCCAAGTGGGTTGGCTCTTCCTCAATATGAGGCTCCCCCTGCACTTGTGCACCATCTGTAGGGTCTTGTGCAAGAATTTCTTGTGCTGGAGATTTTTCAGGAACCTCTTGCCTCTCGTCATCAGGCATGTCCTTAGTTAGGACTCTATCCCATCTGGATATTATCCTGATATCCATCCTTCTCATGTGATTTATCTTAGTCCCAGCTGACTGTTCCATCACTTCAGGTATTGTTCCATCTAAATACAAGCTCACAATTCTTCCCAGATTTGGTTTCTTAATGCTTTCCTTAATCTTCTCAAATATTACTGCTGACCAATCAGTGTTTAGTCTATAGATAATTCTGGTCATTAAACTGAATATATGGGCTGATATCCTATCATGCCCCATGGCTTACACAGAATCACTTTTCCTACAACTTCAGACAGGAACTTCCCTTGCATATTCATATCTTTCCTGTTCAAAGCTGAGCCAATCTTCATGGTGGAATCCAGTCCACACCATTGAAGTGCTTCCCTTAGCTTAGATGCGGGTAAATCTTCTTCTTCTTGTGTTCTTGGCAGGTGAAGAACTTTCCTTAAACTCTTCTGGGTGATTTTCACCTTTACTCCATAGACTGTGGATCTAATTTTGAGTCTAGTTTGATCTAGGGTAGCAGCACCAAAGAATTCTAGTGTTTCTTTCTTCCAAATCTTAGTTGGTTCTGAAACTAGAAACTCCAACCCATTCTCAACTATTAGGGTTATTACTCCTGTAATTTCTGATTCCGCTCCATCAAATGCGTTCTGAACCAGCTCATAGCCTTCATTTACATTGTCTTCTAGCTTCGACGCCATTAGGGTTGAGTGAAAGCTTGGATTAAGAAGAGAGAAGTTGTCGACACAGGGTTTTGGTCTCGAAACTATGGAGAGTGTGTCGATAGACAATATTGTTGACCTATTTATACCTTTCTAAAAACGAAGGTGAAAAGGCACGTCATAACTCTCTTAATGTGTCGACACTGTTGAAAAGTGTCGACACAGACTTCTAATGTCTCGACATAAGTGTTGACTTCTATGTGTAGACACTTATACATTTGCGCTCGACGATTAGTCGATACTCCACTCGACAAAATCTGTGTTGATCCTAAGTATAGACACCATCTCTAGATGTGTCGACACCACTCCTGGACGTGTCGACACTATTTCTCTGAAGTGTCGACACCAATTTTCTAGATGTGTCGACATCATTTCCCTGGAATGTCGAAACCACTTCTATGTGTAGACACAGATAACTCCTTGTGTCGACACAATTTTACTTAGCCAATTTTGTTAAACTAATCTATGTTCAACATTCCTAATTTAATTTTAAACTTATTGAATTTAGTTTCATCTAGAGGCTTAGTAAACATATCTGCAATTTGATAATCTGTTTTGACAAATTCTAGTGAGATGTCCTCTTTCTCTACATGTTCTCTAAGAAAATGGTTTCTAATTTCTATATGCTTAGTCCTACTATGTGAAACAGGATTATTAGCAATAGAAATAACACTTGTAGAATCACCAAGCAAAGGTGTTCTACTTACCTGAATAACATAGTCTTCTAGCTGGTGCTGAATCCACAGTAGTTGTGAACAACAGCTTCCTGCAGCAACATACTCAGACTCAGCTGTGGAAATTGCCACACTGGTCTGCTTCTTACTGCTCCAAGACACCAATCTTCCTCCTAGAAATTGACAGGTGACTGTAGTGCTTTTTCTATCTTCTTTGCAACCTGCAAAGTCTGCATCTGAATAGCATGTCAGTAGAAAATTTCCATTCCTAGGGTACCAAAGGCCTAGATTTGGTGTGCCCTTAAGATATCTCAAAATCCTTTTGACTGCAGTAAGATGAGATTCTTTAGGGAATGATTGGTTGCACAGACACATGTAGCATACATGATATCTGGTCTACTAGCAGTCAGATATAAGAGTGAGCCAACTATCCCTCTATACAAAGTTTCATCTACAGGTTTCCCTGCATCATCTTTGCTTAGAGACACACTTGTCCCCATAGGAGTTCTCATGGTAGTGGATGATTCCATACCATACTTCTTAATTAAATCCAGGGTGAACTTAGACTGGGATATGGACAAGCCATCTTCAGTCTGTCTTACTTGGAGACCCAAGAAAAACTTAAGTTCTCTCATACTGCTCATTTCAAATTTCCCTTGCATAAGTTTTGCAAACTTTCTACAAAGGTTACTTTCAGTAGACCCAAATATTATGTCATTAACATATATTTGGACTAGGATTATCTTTCCTTTGGATTCCCTAAGGAATAGAGTCTTGTCTATTTTCCCCATTGAGAATTTGTTCTCAATAAGGAAATTAGACAGAGTTTCATACCAAGCCCTTGGGGCTTGTTTTAACCCATACAAAGCTTTCCTAAGTCTATAGACATAAGAAGGATAGAGTGGATCAACAAAACCTGAGGGCTGCTCCACATATACTTCCTCTTTTAAGTCTCCATTCAAGAATGCAGACTTCACATCCATCTGGAACACTTTAAAACCTTGATATGCTGCATAGGCTAGGAATAGTCTGATAGCTTCCAACCTAGCCACTGGAGCAAAGGTTTGATCAAAGTCAATACACTCTTCCTGCCTGTATCCTTTTGTAACAAGTCTTGCTTTGTTCTTCACAATGATCCCACTCTCATCTAGTTTGTTCCTAAAGATCCACTTTGTTCCAATGATGTTGTGGTCTTTTGGTTTAGGAACTAACTTACAGACCTTGCACCTTCTGAACTGATTCAGCTCCTCTTGCATGACATCAATCCAATGTGGTTCTAGAACAGCTTCTTCAAATTTCTTGTGTTCTACTTGTGATAGCTAGAACAAAGAACTGTGTTCAGATTCCTGCTCCTTATTTGTACACCTTGTCTTGGATCACCAATTATCTGATTTGCTGGATGATCCTTTAATTGTATAATAGCCGGAGGTAGTATATCTTCAGGTTGAACACCTCCAGTCTCTTCATTATGCTGCACCTCTTAGTTTTCATTAGCATCTGGAGAGTCTTGTACTCTCCCTGGACAGCAGCCACCATTTTCCACTTCCTGATTTGCAGTTGAATCTTCTGTAATGGTAAGCTTGTCCATTCTCTCATTTATACCTGTAGAACTGCAAAAACTACTTGGCAACTCACTGTTAATAAGTCTTGTTTCATCAAATACTACATGTACAGACTCTTCTACAACTTGAGTAATCAAGTTGTAGACCCTATAAGCCTTATTATTATTGCTTTACCCAACAAATATCTCATCTTGAGATTTGGCAGCAAACTTAGTTAGATAAGACTTGTCATTGTTAAGGACATAACACTTGCAACCAAAGATCCTAAAATAGGATAAGTTTGGTTTTCTGCCCTTCATAATCTCATAGGGAGTCTTTTTGTGGCTCTTGGTGATAGTAGCCCTATTGATCACATGACATGCAGTGTTTACTGCCTCAGCCTAGAAATATTCTGGGAGAGAAGTGTCACTCAATAGAGTTCTACCAGCCTCAATCAGTATTCTATTCTTCCTTTCAGCAATACCATTTTACTGTGGTGAGGAAAATTCTTGAAAAATCCCAAATTCTTCACACAGTCTTGTCATACTCTTAGATTGAAATTCAGTGCCATGGTCACTTCTGATTTTGACCACAGTACTGTCCAGCTCATTCTGAATTTGTTTGACAAAACTATATAAAACACTTGGGGTTTCAGATTTTTGTCTCAGAAAGAACACCCATGAATATCTAGAATAGTCATCTACCACCACAAAAGTGTAGACCTTCATACCTAGACTATGAACTGGCATAGCACCAAATAGATCCATATGCAAGAGGTATAGACACCTCACTGAATCCTTGTTTTCAAGGCTATGAAAGGAGGATTTGGTCTGCTTGCCTTTTTTAACAAGCTGAGCATATCTCATCCTTTATACACTTAACTTGAGGACCATTCCTCACTAACTCTTTGCTAAAGAGTTGGCTAGTAGTCTTATAGTTTAGATGGGCCAGTCTCTTGTGCCATTTAACATAATGAGAGGCTCTCTCATCAGCTACAAGGCAAATAGAAGAAACATTGTTCTCACACTCAAAGTTGAGACAGTACACATTTCTTTTTCAATATCCTGTCAATATGACCTTTTGATCACTTGACCTTTTGATATGACAACCATTCTTAATAAATGAAATGTCATATTCTAAATCACTCAACTGACTTATGCTTATAAGGTTGTGTTTCAAACCCTTCACATAGGCCACTTGAGAGATAATAATCTGGTTATTAGAAATGTTACCAAATCCTTTGATGCTTCCTTTTTCAGAACCACCAAAGGTTACTTTAGGCCCATTCATGATAGGTGAGTAGTCCTTCAGCAACCCCCTTGTTCCAATCATGTGCCTGGAACATCCACTGTCCAAGTACCATATAGGGGCATGACAACTTGTCCAAGTACCATATGAGTTTTGGGTCCTTGGTTCATGTTAGCCTGAAATTTAACAAATCTGCCTGCAGCTTTTCTAACAGGGAGACTGCTATACTCCTTGACACTAGTATTGTGCCAACAATCTAAGGCAAAGTGGCCTATCTTTCCACAACACCAGCACTCAAACTTGTTATACCTTTATTTAGGTACAACCTTAGCTGAATTGTTTACAACAGGTCTCTTGTTTTGTGCTGGGGCTTTGCCTTTCTTATTGGACTTGACAGCCCATGCTGTTTTCTTAAAGCCTATTCCTGCCTTACCCTTTTGTGACACAAAGTCATCTATTAAGGGTACTACAGATTTTGGCTTAGAAAAACTAGCCACAATCTCCTTTTCTTTCTGAAGTCTATTCTCCAGACTTTTAATCTGATCATTCTTAAATGTTATAGTACCCATCTGAATAACAGTAATGTTTTTCAGTCTGGCTATCTCATTCAACTTCTGATCCAGCAACTTCTCTGAATCAGATGCAGCCATCTTAAGATCTGCAATTTCCTTAGCCAGAGTTTTGGCCAGGTTTTTGCTTTTCTTTAGTGCCTGCAACAAGTCCCCATATTCATCTATCAGCTGATGAATATCACCTTCAGACTCAGATCCATCCACATCACTTGATGCAGATGTTGCTGACTCTGACCCAGTACTACAATCTGAATTTCTAGAAAAACATTGTACCTTACTAGGACCAGGCTGATCCTGGCACTTGTCTTCTTCTAAGACAGCCATCAGTCCCCTGCACTGATGGTCTTCTTGTTCATAGATAAAGTTCAGCACTTGTAGAAACTCATCTTCTTCATCTGCTGCATATAGACCAATGTATGCCTCAGCTTCAGATTCTGACTCTGAAGATGATTGGTCTGTCAAGCTCTTCTCCTTCTTAGCAACAAAAGATTTCTCCTTCTTGCTCTGGTGTTGAATCTTCTTTTTATCAGCAAACTCTTTTCTTTTATCTGGACACTCAGCCATAACATGTCCAGGCCTATTACAGCAGTAGAAAACTATCTTTGATGTTGTAGATTTGCTTGGCTTAGACCTGCTCCTGTCCTTCCTGGATGACTTCCTCTTTTGATAATAGTCATCCTTAGGCTGAGATGTGGAAGGTTTAGACTTCCACTGCTTCTTCTTCAGGAATCTCTGAAACTGTCTTGTAAATGCTACAAAGTCTTCATCTGAGTCACTGCTGTCTGAACTTTGGTTGTCTGAATTATCTGAAGCAATTTCAGCAACTATCTTAGGAGGTAATGAAGTCATCCTCCTATTCTTCCTAGTGGCTTCAACCTTGAAGGCCACAGACTTTTCTCTATGCTCCCCTTTTGCACTTTTCTCTTCCTCTTTCCTAGCCATCAACTGCATCTCATATGACAGCGATTTTCCAAATAAAGTTGGAGGTGAGATATCTGCAAGTTTGGGCACTTCCCTAATGATACAAATCTTAGTGTCCCAATCCTTTGTCAAGGATCTTAGGAATTTATCATTCAGTTCATATGTACTGAAGATTCTTCCATAGGACATCAGCTCATTTACTATTCTATAGAACTTTTTATAACACTCAGTTATACTGTCAGACTTTTCTTGTCTGAAACTCTCATATTCCTGGTTCAGCATAGACTTTCTATCTTGTCTTACTTCTTCAGAACCCTCCATGTAGACTATCAAAGTATCCCACATTTTCTTGGAGGTCTTGCAGTGAATCAAATTCTGAAAGGTTGCATCATTTATGACACTTATTATGATATTCTGGGCTCTTTTATCCATAGTTGCCAGGATGATCTCATCCTTAGTCATCTATGAAAAATCCTTGGGAATTCTTTGGTTTGCATCTAGAACTGAAATCTTCATAGGAATATAAGGACCTTCCTTTATTGTAATGTAGATCCTTGGATCAGAAACCTCCATAAACAGCCTGACCCTTTCTTTCCATATTCCAAATATCTCCTTCCTGCATATGGGTAATTTCATAGAACCTAGTTCCTTATGATTTTCTCCTGAACCCATTTTCTTGATCTTGAATCTGCCTTAAAGATCTAACTCAGACTGTTAAGTCCTTCTTTGAGCAACCTGGCTCTGATACCACTTGAGAGAATTAGTGCCTAACCACCTAGAGGGGGGGGGGATGAATAGGTGTAATTCCTATTTCTATTTAAGGCAGCAAATTTATTCAGTTATTTACTTAACAACAGATAATTCTATAGCTAACACAGCACAGATTCACAGAATTACCACAACACAGATTGCACGCAGATTTTTATAGTGGTTCCTCAAGGTCTGGGTACATCCACTTTCCCCTTTCGCTTATCTAGCAGTGTGCTAAATTCAGCCTAACTTCTTCTCTTCACCTCAGATCCTCAGATCTTACAGTAGCTCAGAACCCCAATAGGGCTCCTACAACTCAGAGTGAGTCCACACTCCTACAGCACAGGCACACAGCCTTACCTCAGCCTACACAAGGCCTACAACTCAGAGATATCAATCTCCTACAACTCAGGCTCACAGCCCTACCTCAGCCTTCAACAAGACCTATTACTCAGAGAAAATATTCTCCTACACTCAGCCTTTATAAACACAGGCTTACAACTCAGATCTATAAAGATCCACAAAAAATTAATTTAACAGAATGTTTTACCACCACCCTGGTAGAGAGAGAATGGATGGATGACTTCTTGATCAGTTCTTGGAAGAATCTGATGGCAGAGAACAACCTCTCTTAGCTTTCTTCAAAGCTTCTTGAATCTGAACTCAGTAGGGTTGAACTCTTGAGAAGTTGATCTTCAATCAGCTTCTGACTTGAGATTCAGATCTCAATCTGAATCTTTCTTGGCAACTTGGTTCAGCAACTGCTCTTCAGTAGATGGAGCTCTCTCTCTCCAACTTCTTCTTAGATCTTCTGACGAAAATCTTCTTCTGTCTTCTATTATAACTGTTGTGTTTAATGATCTGTTGTTGTTCATGTTCTACTTTCTTCTGTTGAAGGAGAAAGCCTTTATATAGCCTTCCTCCATGGTAACCGACTGATCCGGTTTCTAACAAACTTCTGACAGCTTTGACAGTTGCAGTAGACCGATTAGAAATGGCAGCTGTCAAGTCATCCAGTCAATTCTTGAAATACTGTCTCTATCTGAAAGTGTCAAGACTGAACTTCATCATGTGTCGACACAAGTAGACTAAGTGTCGACACAAGTGGACTAAGTGTCGACACAAGCCTTGGTGGTGTCGATACATCTCCTTTGTTGTTATTAATACTTCTCGACACAGCCTTCTGTAGAATGTGTCGACACTGATTCTGTGTGTCGACACAAACAATTCTTCTCTTTAACTTTGTTGAAGCTCTGCTGTGTGTGTCGACACAAGTTCTGTGTGTCGACACAGTTGATGTCGACAAAGTCTTCAGTGTGTCGACACTGCCTCTTGGTGTCGACACAGTTGATGCTGACTAAACTTCTCTGTGTGTCGACACTGCCTCTTGGTGTCGACACAGTTATTCTCGACTAAACTTATCTGTGTGTCGACACTACCTCTTGGTGTCGACACAGTTGATGTCGACAATGCTTTACTGTGTGTCGACACTGCCACTGCATGTCGACACAGTTTCTTCTGGTGTCAACACAACCTTACCAGGTGTCGACACAATTAACTCCAAGTGTCGACACAGCTTTTCTCCAGTATCGACACAAGCCTTCATAAGTGTCGACATAGCTTCTCCTGGTGTCGACACATGAACTTAGAAATTTTTCTGCATTCCTGCATTTACTTAACCTGCACATATAAACTTAAAGCAACATCAAATACACCTTGATGCATATCATTGAGTAGGGTGAGGCTTCTTCAAATCTGGTACACATTTTCCAATGTACCCAACATAATCCCTAAGACATCCAGGGCTTACTCTTCTAGAGCAGTTACAGAAGACACCATGGCTGTAATAACCACTCTCCCAACCCATGAAGAGGTTCATGTTCCTCCACATTCTTCTCCTCACCATATCCACACAAATCCCCGCGGTTATTTTGCCTCTGATTCAGATTCGAGTCTGCTCATCAAGAAGAAGAGGGAGATTCATGTCTTGGTGTTGTTGTACATGGACGACATGATCGTCACGGGGAACTCAGAGGAGGAGGTAGCTAGGCTCAGGGTAGAGCTAGCTATACGGTTCGAGATGAAGTACTTGGGTGAGCTCCACCACTTCCTTGGACTCGAGGTGGAGAGGAAAGAGAGCGGCATACTTATCTCCCATATGGGCTAGTGGAACGGATCGTTAAGCTGTTCGGCATGTGGGAGGGGAAGAGTAGATCTACCCCACTTGATGTTGACATCAACCTTCGACGAGATGAGGGGAGGATACTTCCAGATCCTTTAGTGTTCCGGGCTCTGGTTGGGAGCCTTATTTACTTGACGATTACAAGGCCAGACATTGCTTATGTTGTAGGTCGAGTAAGTCGGTATATGGCGGAACGTCAGAAGCCTCGTCTGGTGGCGGTGAAGAGCATTCTGAAGTACGTGAAGTCTACTACTGATATGAGTCTCATGTATGGGAGAGACACGAGCTTCAACCTGCACGATTACACAGATGTTGATTATAGGGGAGATTCAGACGACCAGAAGTTGACGTCCGGTTATGTCTTCACATGTGGATCAACGGGTATCTCGTGGTGCAGCAAGAAGCATGATTCTATGTCCATCTCTACTACGGAAGCGGAGTACAAGGCTTCGGCCTTGGCTGCTCGGGAAGCCATCTAGCTTAGGAGGCTAGTAGAGGACGTCCACGAAAAAGTGCAGGGTCCCACTCTGCTACGTGATGACAATGAAAGTGCCCTTAAACTGGTTAATAATCCAGTTTGTCATGCACGGACCAAGCATATTGAGATTGAACATCATTTCATTCGGGAGAAGGTGCTGGAGGGGTCTCTTGTGGTTGGACATGTGTGGAGTGAGGACAACATCGCGGACATCTTCACGAATCCGTTATCGAAGGGATTATTTACACGGTTACGGGGCCTGCTGTGGCTGATTTCCACTTCTCACTTTAAGGGGGAGTGTTGAACTTTTTTGAAGTGAAAGTGGGCGGCCTGGGCGGACTGTCCGTGCGGTCTGTGCGAACAAGAGTGGCGGCTAGCCAGGTCGGCTTGTGTTCTGCAGGCAGCTTATTCCCTGAAGGTAACCATGCAGATAGGATGTTTCTCTGCGAAGTTCGGCGGGTTGCGAACTCATTTTCAGTTCGTTGAGTCCGGGATGCGCACTTGTTTGGAGCTTGTGAGATCGACATGGTTGGTGCCTTGGTCTTGCTCTAGTGATGAGGTTTGGTGTAACCGCACAGTTTGCCGGTTAGTGCGAACTGATATTGGAGTCCGTCAGTTTGTGCGGACTGGCCTTTGTATCTGCTGGTGCCATGTTTTCACAAGGGATGGCTGGTGGTGCGGACTTGGTCTGGATCTGTACCAAGTATAGGTTGGCTTAGTATGGGAGGTCGCGCGGTTTGCGCGGTCTGACTTCTCTGACTGCCAAGCTCGGCAGCAGTCAGCTTTATGCTCTTGTTACGAGCTCGAGGTGTGCAGACTGGTGGTGTATCCACAGTGTCTGTAGGTGGCGGACAAGTCCCATCCTAGATTTGTGGCGACAAGGCGGATAGGCTCTCTATCCGGCTTTGGTGGTGCGCCTTGGTGTACTAGTTGTCCGGCCTAGTCGGAGCGGACTGGCTTTGTGTATGCGGCTATACGAATACACTCAGTGCTCGCCGTGAGGTAGGGCGATAATCGTATCGTCTAGGGCGGTGATCACACTCTTCTCCGTGCCTATAAATAAGACCCCTTGTCACATCTTGTAACGCCCCGAAACTCAAAAGAGCGACGGGAGGCGTTTTGGGCCAAATCTGGTATTTGGCAGGGGGCACACGGCCTAGGACACGGGCGTGTCCCAGGGCGTGTCAGGCTCGAGTCGACGATTTGGCCACGATGTCGATGAAATTCGGAGTCGACGATCGTCGAGCAGGGAACACGGCCTGAGACACGGGCATGTCTCAGGGCGTGTCGAGCCCGTGTCGACGATCGGCCCGGGAGTCGACATTTTCGCTTGACGATGTGTCGAGACAAGGCACACGGCCTAGGACACGGGCGTGTCCAAGGCCGTGTCGTGTGGTCGACGTACTTCACTCGACGAAGTGTCAAGACAGTGAACACGGCCTGGAGCCCAGGCGTGTTCGGGTTTGACACGGGCATGTAAATAGGACACGGGCATGTCCAAGACCCGTGTGAGTCTCGTGCTGTTTTCGGGGCTGTGTCGATGGGGGCACACGACCAACCACACGGCCGTGTCAGTTGGAACACTGGCATGTCAGGTCGAACACGGGCGTGTCGGATGCCTGTGTGTTTTTCGAGACACGTCGATTTTGACGGCGAATGAGGGACACGGCCCTGGACACGGGCGTGTCACAGGCCGTGTTCGGCCCAGATTTTACTTTTCAGCTACGAATCGTAGACATTCGTTTCCTTATTTTGGGATCCGACGGTCGGGGGTTGTTCCTACTGGGATATACTCAGGATTGAGCCTTTGAAACCCTCATTTATCTTGAGTGGTTCTCTTTCTAAAGTCTAGAGAGAGGAGAGCAAAGGAGGAAGAAGAAGCTTAGATCCGGTCTTTGGAGGAGCTTCAGAGCTCCAAATTGCGAACCGACTTCGGATCTACGGAGGCAAAGAGAGTGCGGTGCTTTTCATCCGCTTACATTTCCATGGCACCAAGGAAGAACGCTAGGGTAACGATTCTCTTCTTGAGCATGTGAAGCTCTCCTTCTTTGCATAGGAAGCCCGCTCTCGCGAGTTTGCAGTGAGTTTGAGGCGTTCCTTCGGGTAGACATGAATAGTCCCCGTTGAGTAGAGTCCGTAAGCGAGAACGGACATAGGCATGATGTGTGAAGCCTATCCGGACATGTTGGTCTGGATCGGTGATGTTGCATTGCATAAATGTCGTAGAAGACTCCGTGCGATTGTTTGTTTTTCGGGTTTTCTACGTGGTAGATTGCAACAGGGAGCCTTGGGGATTAACTATAAGGTGCATCCGAAAAACTGGGCGGATGCGTGATCTTGCCAACTTGGTGGCCTGGGAGCCAATTTGAACATAACCGGGTTATGTGAAGTGTGATGGAAACGGGACTCGGGAGAAGTTTGACCCGCGCATATGGCTTAAATTGTCGTTGCGATGTGAGCACGGGTTAGATGGAACCGTACCCGTTCTATGTCGTTCGGTAAGAGCCGTTGGCATATATGAGGGTCTTCGACGGTTTATGGCTTAAATTGACGTGACTCATACCAAGAAGACAAATTGCTCATATGTTTGGCCGTCAAAGTGGCGGTGGTGAGTCCGGAATGTCTATGGCTTAAATTGACGTGACATTGGCCGGTTCACCGAGAATGTGCCCTGAGTGCACGGGGTGTGTGGCTGTGCGAGCCAACGCCTGTGATGCAATGTATATTTATATACTGCTTGGTTATGCTAATAAAATGCAGGGAAGGAGCATCGCCGCCCCGAGTTGGGGGCGAGATCGTTATAATTTGGTCAGCATTGCTGACTGTTGCTTTTGTTTGCCACCGTGCGGTGGTTTGTTGCTTGCAAGTACTGCTGGACCAAGCAGTCAATAGCGGGATAAAGCCCAAATTGCGAAGCCGGCCCTCGAAGGCCTAATTGGAGTGTTTACTTGCTTTTATTCATGTATGACCGGCCTGCGTGCTGTGGTATGGAAAACATATAATATTGAGTAAACCATTTTGTAAGGCTTTAAGGCTTGTACTTGTGTATGTACTACATTCCTATTTAGTGTATTAGTGGACATTCATGCTTGTGCTGTGTTCTTTTAATTGCAACTTATAAAACTGCTTCCGCTAGAATGCTCTGAGTAGGACATTATGATTGGTTGGATGGTTTCCATTGAGTAACCACTCGGTCTGTCTGTGGTATATGGCATCGGGCCCCGACCGGACCTACTGCTTTATGCTATGCGACGGATAGGAGGTGTTACACATCTACAATACACCCGAATGAATAGTAAGTGAGCTCGAGTAGTTGTTGCGGACTGAAATTTCTATTCGCGCGGTTTGAGGAGTTGTCCGATTTTGCTGTGGAGGTTGTGCGGATAGTACTGAGAAGCCATGGACTTGATTCTGATTTCGGTTAGGGATCAGTGCGGACTCTGCTGTTACAATCAGCGGTTAGCAGCAAGTTGCGGCTTGCGACTAGGAGGTCTTCTTTTTGGCAACTCTTTCCCAGTTCAATAACTTGTCCGCTTCTGGAGGCTTGTTCAGTTCGGCAGCAGCTGTTCGCGGTTAATCTGACAACTAGGTGAACTCGCGGTTAGGCGGCTTGCGGATTTACGGACAGAGTTCAACATTGGAATAACAGGCACTCCGCGCGGTTAGGTTGTGATCTAGCAACTTAGCGGCTTCAGCGGACTCCGTAGTGCAGCTCGACAGAGTCGGCGGTTAATCCTTGAGTTCGTGCGACTTGTTTCTTGCTTTGTACTTTTTGCTTCCTTTGGGTACATCGACTAATAATATCTCGTCATGTATGCCTCGCCTTATAAAGATTTTTGATAGTACAAGGTTCTTGCTCTTATTATTGCATCTGTTTAGTTGGCTTGGTTTTGGTTGAAGTGTTCCTGCGCCTGGTTTCCCGTTTTCCACAGTTCACAAATTTTCACAGGATGAGTCAAGGTAACGATATCTAAGAGAAGACTTTGTTACATCAGATAAAGTGAGTACCTAAAGTGAACTCCCGAACACCTGCAAATCTCTGCAAAAGAGAAGTCAAAAGTAATTAAATTTAAAATATTACGTGAGTATGTGAAGTGAACTTGCGAACACCTACTAATCTTTGCAAAAGAGATTAGTCCATCTCCTTCTTATACTATAAATAAAACAAACTTCTGAAAGCATCTAGGTGAAATAAAATCCCCTCCATCCGTAGGTAAATTATTGAAACCGAAAAACAATCTCCTGTGGAGTTCACCCTTGGGGAAGGGGTGATCGCGCGCCTACTTCACTCTTGCATGCAAAACAACAAAAAAAACAAGGGGAACCGACCCAAGGGCTCGGCGGGGAGGACCCACCACACACCTGGAAGATCTGAGAGCGCTTCCCCTCCTTAGTCAGAGGCCGAGATAAGGTACCCTCAAAAAGCACTTGAAAACTGGAGCAGGAGAGCACAGGAAGCATGTCTTCTGGGGGTACCCCTTGGGTCCTATTTATAGTTTTCAAAATCTGAAATGCCAATAACCAAACTGAACTGACCTGAAGTTACCAAAATGCCCTTGGCTGGGTCTGCCAACAGCCAAACTCCAATGTTTTGAAGGGCTATGGGCAGACCTGCGGGGGCAAAACAATAAAAAGTACCTCATAGATCTGGGCGAGTTGGGGAGCCTGGCCATCTCGGCAGATCCTGCTCTCCTGCTGTTGTCGAGCTCCTTTGCGAGAGCGAGAGCTGGGGCGGCGAGCTCGCCCATCCCTTGGTCACAATCAGTCGACCTTAGTTCGACGATTCTTGGACTTGCTCGGCGAATGCCGAGCTTGTGGTCGATGAATGCCGCTCTCCCGTTCGACGAATGCCAAGCTCGGGCTCGTCTTCCCTGTTGCCGAGCTCGCCCATTAGTTTCAGCCCGATCGGTCTGATTCCTGGCGACCTTATTCGCTGGACACGGGGTTGTACAAAATCCCCGCTCTTTTTGAGCTTGGCAAAGCTCGGAAAGAAACATCCAACCCCAAGTGTTCGGCGAGCGCGGGGTGGACTGGAGGGATTCTTCGGGTGGGGTCCACCTGCGTCTATATATATGCACCTGCGTACCTGCCTGACTCTTTCCATTCCCTTTGATCTGGCCCTGCCAATATGTCGATCCACAAGGAGATCCAAGAGCGCCTTGACCGAGCTCGCCAGGCCTCTGTAGCTCATGTAGCCGCCCTGACGGTGGTCCCAGCCACTATGCCGCAGGGTGGCTCTGCCGAGCCTAGCTCCAAGAAGATGAAACTGTTCCCTCAGGAGGCCGAGCCCATCTACGACGACCTGAGGACCGCCTTGGAGCACAGGACCAGCTCCTCCACTCTGCCTGCCTCTGAAAAGGGGAGGAATATTGTCGAGATCTGCGACGGCCCAGACAGCCGTCCTGATGGTGTAGAAGACGCCGTGCCGCGAGACGCCACCCTGCGAGCCAAGAACACTCTTGGGGACTCGCGGTTCATGACTTCGGAAAACTGCCACCGGGAGTTATCCCCTCCCTTTGGGACCTTGGGATTGAGCTCGCAGAGGCCGAGCTCGCCGGTGCGCCCCCCCCTCTCATCGGCAAGCTGTCGTGACTGCGGGGGCGGGTCTGGAAACCATCCCTACCCCGGGATTCGAGCTTCTCCCACTGGGGACTCGCAGCCCAGGTCGCGGGAAGGATCTGAGGTTCATTCCTCCACGCATCTCCTTCGAGCTGTCGAGCTCGTCAGGTCAACTTTGCTTGGATTCCTGCCTCATGCGTTTTTCCTGCATTCCTCTTTTTGCTGATGTTTGTCTCCACAGCTCCCCCCAGCCAGTCCGCTGCCGAGGAATCTTCGCGGGCAGCCCACCACTCTCCCCTCCCCTCCCCAAGCTCGCTGGACTCTTACTTGTGCCCCGAAGTGGATCAAGGCGAGCTGACGAGGAGAGAGGTTAAGCTCCTCAAGAAGCTGGTGTGCGGGCTGCGCGAGGTGCAGGGGGTCAACGAGACGCTACAACGCGACTATGCGCATCTCGCTGACGAGGTGCAAAGCGGCCAGGCTGGCGAGCTGATGTCCCCTTCCCAGCTTCTGGACGAGATAGATGATGACCTCTCAGTGGCGCAGAAGAATTCGGGGAGGATCCGCGAGCTGCTTCACGCGCGGCAGTCTGGGGGGCGGGAGCCGTGAGACCGGGGTAGATAAGAGGGCGGCTCCTTTGCCGAGCTGACTGGTACTCGCCTCCTGGTGTTCCCCCTGCTTGCGCGCCCCGCTTTTTTATTCCTGCACTTGGTCTCTGTAATAAGTAACTTTAGAATATTCTTGGACATGCGGTATTCAAATAATATATTGCTCTATTTGACTTTGCCTTGGTTGGGACGCGCCGAAAGTCGGCGAGCTGGGGGGGCGAGTTGGGGGTGGCGAGCTGGGGTGGCGAGCTGAGCCGATGGGATGGCCTGACCCCAGATTTATTTTTCTATAAATAGCCCCCCCCCCCCCCCCCCCGCCCCACCACCAACCCCCGTACTGCCGCTTTTATTGCTTTCTCTTTCTTTCTGTGCTTCTCTCCTTTTCTACTCTCGCCCCGTCTTCTTTCGCGAGCATGGGCAAGACCAACCCCGACGCTGATGGTCGTAGCAAGTGCGCCCAGCACTTTACCGATTACTGCTTCTTCGAGGGGCATACCAGCGAGGAGGAGCTCGTGGAGTTCGAGGCAGAATATGTGCCGCCGGGCTTCAAGGCGCGCCGACCGAGGCAAGGGGAGGCCATCAATACCTTCTACGATGATGAGCTCGCCTTCCCCATCTCTCACTTTGAGGTGGGGTTGCGCCTCCACCTCTGGCCGGAGATCCGGCAAATTTTGAAGTACTATGGCGCGGTACCTGCGCAGCTAAACTCCAACGCCATCACCATGATGGTGGAGTTCGCGAGCTACCTCCGACGAGAGAGTATAGAGTTCAACCTGACAGTGTTCAGGAAACTCTTCTCTTATAAGGCGACGCCGGACGGGGTCACTTACTTCGGCGACACGCTGATCAAAGTTCGCGAGATCGCGAACAAGCACCATAACTGGATGACCAGGATCGCCTTTATCAAGGGCGATCTCGACAACATCCCGTACTCACCGCAGCAGAAAGGCGAGGAGGTCTACCGCCCTCCGGCCGTATCCGACAACGATGCCGAGCTCCATAAATACTTCCTCCACAAGGACTTCGAGGTTGCCTACCTGTGAAGGGGCCTCGACGCACTTCTCCCTGTCTTACCCGGCGAAGGTATTGCTCTCCCCATATTGCCGAGCTCGCCCGGTTGCCGAGCTCGCCATATTGCTGTTTAAAGTGCTCTAACTCTTTCCAAGTTTCTTCTTGCAGGAGAGCGGTCGATACCCGCGAACCCGCTGTTTGCAGACTCGGGGTCACACCCGGACCCCCTCGCTCACGAGAAGGCGGCGGCGGCCTACCGAGATGAGGCGGCCTTCTCCCAACCCTCTTCCAGCAATAGGCGGTCTGAGGATGCGGGGTCGAACCCGCCACATCGCCAGCCTTTATCAAAAAAGATGAAGAAATCCGTGCTCGCTCCGCGGGGGAAACAACATCAACAACATCAATCCAGCCCCAAATACATAAGCTCGTCTGAGACCATCCCCGATGCGTCGTCGGAGAGCCCGCTGAAGGAGATCACCAGCAAAGGGAGGAAGGGCGGCGAGGCTCCTGCTCCCGCGGCGGCAATCTCCCCACCTCCTTCAGCGAAGAGGGCAGCTCGCGAGCGCGGGGCGCCGAAACAACATCCCCTATTCAGCTTCGGGGGGCGGTGGAAGGACTCGGCAGGCGAGCCCATGGTGTAGTGGGATGAGCTGGCCCATCGGGTCTCCATCTCCACCCTGCATCCTTCCTGGCATGACCGCGAGCCCGCCACCGGCCACGCTTACGCCCTCGGCTTCGGCCTCTATGGCCACGAGGATGCCGAGGACTACAGGAACATGACCCAGCGGCAGCTCGACCATGAGGGTCTGCAGGCCCATATGCGGGCCATGGAGCTCCACCACATGCTGACCCGCCGTAGCTTCGGCCTCAGCAACCAACTCCAAAAAGCCGAGCAGGCTGGCGATGTCGCCAAGGACAAGGTCGCCGACCAGTCGAGGCGGCTCGGCATCGCCGAGGGTCTCCTCGCCCAAGCCGCCGGCGGATTGTTGAGTATCGGGCTTCACCTTATCTCTTTTACTTTGAAAAACTTTTGCGCCGACACTAATAAACTTTTCTTTTGTTAGGACGCCAAGGCCTCCAGGGAGCTGTGGGCTCGCAATGCCGAGCAAGAGGAGGAGATCAGCCAACTTCGCGTCGGCTTACCGAGCTGGAGGGGGCGAATGCGAAGCTAAAGGATGAGAATCAGAATCTCACCCGCGAGGTCCGCCGTCAGGCAAAGATCTTCTTAGAGCCCGGCGGCGCCGATCCTACCCTCCCCTACAAAAGGCCAAGGGTCTTTGGCGAGGCTGACCTCGCCGAGAGGCTGCGGATCAACTCCATCCAAGCTGCCGAATACACCCTCCAAATGATGAAGGACACGGGGGTGCTGGTGGAGGGATGCGCGGAGATTTCGGCCCGGAATCTGATGCCAAGCCTGTTCCCGGCGACGCCTCCCAGCGAGAAGGAAGACAGCCATGACGCGATGTTCGGGAAGGGCTTCCAGGATCAGTCGGGCGAAGGGGAGGACCAGTCCGGCGGGGGGAGGCCTAAATGTGTATGCTTTTCTTTTGTTTCCTCGCCGAGGCGAGCTTCACCTGTAAATATCATTATTTAATGAAAAAGATTTTTGATCACATCCGTGCCATTTTTTTTCATCTATTTTTGTTGTGTTCTGTATATCCGCGAGCCCTTCCCTAGGCGGCCTCGCATAGATAGGTACTGCGAGTAGGATAGTCGTTAGGACTCGCCCACGAGAGGGTACCTTGAGTGCTTGAGAATTCCCAGTACTCGCCGCAGCTCGCTCGCGAGCTGTCCTTGGCCTTCTTAATCAAAAAATTGAACTCACTAAATTTGTCCAAGTAAAATAAAGTGGGGCCGGGGCGTCTCGACGGGATCCGCCTCCCCTTGGCGAGGTCCAAGGGCCTGGCTTGCCAATTCTCAGGATTTGCCCCAGCTTGCTCGCGAGCTGTCCGTAATCTTATCGATGTGAGACCAAATTCTATAAATCTTCCTGAGTAAAACCTAGTGGGGGGACGAGGTGGCCCGGCGGGACCCACCTCCTCTTAGCGAGGTCCAAGGCCCTAGCTTGCCGATCTTCTGTCGAGTCCGAACAGAATTAGCGAGCTCGAACTCGCCCATGCCGAGCTCTCCTCTCTTGGAAGGGCCAAGTTTGTTAGGCACTACCTGGGGGGGGGGTAAGGACTTCCCTGGGTGACCTTCAGCCCGTCAGCTAGGTGAGAGTCTGACAGCGAGATCTGCTCGAGGCCCAAGGATGACACCGAGTGACTTCCAGCCTTGCCAGCTAGGTTAGAGTCTGACAGCGGGATCTGCTCGGGGTCCAGTACTAACACCATCGAGTGACTTCCAGCCCTGCCAGCTAGGTGAGAGCCTGACAGCGGGATATGCTCGAGGCCCAAGGATGACACCGAGTGACTTCCAGCCCTGCCAGCTAGGTGAGAGCCTGACAGCGGGATCTGCTCGTGGTCCACTACTAACACCATCGAGTGACTTCCAGCCCTGCCAGCTAGGTGAGAGCCTGACAGCGGGATCTGCTCGAGGCCCAAGGATGACATCGAGTGACTTCCAGCCCTGCCAGCTGTAACGCCCCGAAACTCAAAAGAGCGACGGGTGATGATCTGTACCAAATTTGGAATTTGGCAGGGGTACACGGCCTGGAACACGGGCGTGTCCCAGGGCATGTCGGGGTAGTTCAAAGAACTGGCTAAACGTTAAGGCAGAAATCTGCGTTCGAAGATCGGGCCAACTTTCTACGTTCGACGATCGGGTCAGCATTCTGGGTTCGACGATCGTCGAGCAGCGCTCGACGATCTGGTCAAATGCTGCGGTCGACGATCGGGCCGCGTGTTTGTCGAACAGGCAATTTTCTGCGTTCGACGATTTTGGCGCATTCGACGATTTGGCCAGAGAAGCTCCGTTCGACGATTCTGGCAGCGGTCGACGATCTTGGTTCGACGATCGTCGAGCGCGGGGCTTTGTGGTGTGATTAGCTCTGTCAACACGGAATGTCGACACACGGGATTGGCGGGAGTTGACTAATTGTTCCGACATTGACGCGGACGTGTCCTGCTCCGGATTGGTGAACCATGCAGTGTTTAACCCCATTCGTCCAGGTCAGACCTAGATCTTATCTGTGCATCCCTTTTCTGTGGATCCGATGACTGTGGTTATTCCCGAAAGGGTTATACCTGATAGAAGGGATTCAGAACCATTATTTTCCTGTTGTGAGTTCTCTGTCTAAATCCTAGAGAGAAGGGAGAGCAAAGGAGGAAGAAGGAGCTTAGATCCAATCGTTGGAGGAGTTTTAGAGCTCCAAATCGTGAGCCAACTTCGGATCTACGAAGGCAAAGAGAGTGCGGTACTTTTCATCTGCATACATTTCCATGGCGCCAAGGAAGAACGCTAGGGTAACGATTCTCTACTTGAGCATGTGATGCTCTACTTCTTTTGCATAGGAAGCCCGCTCTCGCAAGTTTACGGTGAGTTTGAGGCGTTCCTTCGGGTAAACATGAATAGTCCCCGTTGTGTAGAGTTCGTAAACGAGAACGGACATAGGCATGATGTGTGAAGCCTACCCGGACATGCTGGTCTGGATCGGTGATGTTGCATTACATAAATCCCGAAGAAGACTCCGTGCGAATGTTTGTTTTTTTTCGGTTTTTCTACGTGGAAGATTGCAGCAGAGAGCCTTGAGGGACTAACCCTAAGGTGCACCCGAAAAACTGGGCGGATGCGAGATCTTGCCAACTTGGTGGCCTGGGAGCCAACTTGAACATAACCGGATTATGTGAAATGTGATGGAAACGAGACTCGGGAGAAGTTTGACCCGCGCATATGGCTTAAATTATTGTTGCGATGGGAGCACGGATTAGATGGAACCATACCCGCTCTATGTCGTTCGGTTAGAGCCGTTGGCATAGATGAGGGTCTTCGGCGGTCGATGGCTTAAATTGACGTGACCCATGCCAGGAAGACAAATTGCTCATAGTTTGGCCGTCAAAGTGGTGGTGGTGTGATCGGAATGTCGATGGCTTAAATTGACGTGACATTGGCCGGTTCACCGAGAATGTGCCCTGAGTGCACGGGGTGTGTGGCCGTGTGAGCCTACGCCTGTGATGAAATGTATATTTATACACTGCTTGGTTATGCTAATAAGTGCAGGGAAGGAGCATCGCCGCCCCGAATTGGGGGAGAGATCGTTATAATTTGGTCAGCATTGCTGACCGTTGCTTTTGTTTGCCACCGCGCGGTGGATTATGCTTGCAGGTGTTGCTGGACCAAGTGGTCAATAACGGGCTAAAACCCAAATTGCGAAGCCGACCCTCGAAGGCCTAATTGCAGTGTTTACTTGCTTTTGTTCATGTATGACCGGCCTGCGTGCCGTGGTATGGAAAACATGTAATAAGAGCAAACCATTTGTAAGGCCTTAAGGACAATACTTGTGTTTGTACTTCATTCATATTTGGCTTGTTAGTGGACATTCATGCTTATTACTGGGTTCTTTTAATTGCAACTTTTAAAACTGATTCTGCTAGAATCCTCTGTATAGGACGTTATGATTGGTTGGATGGTTTCCATTGAGTAACCACCTGGTCTGTCTGTGGTATATGGCGTCGGGCCCAGGCCGGACCTACTGCTATATGTTATGCGACGGATAGGGGGTGTTACAATTTGGTATCAGACTACTGGTTTCGATTAGGCTTAAAATGAATTCGTGGGAAAATTCTTTTTAAGGGGTGGTGAGCACATGTGTGTGCGTCATCGTTATAACAGTAAAAGAACCCATGAATGTCCACTTAGGAATGCAATTACACGTGTTTGGGGAACCTGCATGTTCCTATAATTGCTATTTGCAATTTTATTTGGTCGCTTAACGGTGTTTTGTACCACTATAGGTGACCAGAAGCGGTGCTAGGCCGTCTGAACGTCGAGTTTCTGAGGCTAGCAGTGCACCAAATGATGCTCCTGCAACACCTCCATCGGCTGAGACCATACGATTGGTGGCCGAAGCAGTGCTTGTCATGATCAATGCGCAGCCTGCAAGGCAAATGCAGCAGCCCGCTCTTGTGGTGGAACATGTAGTAGTGGAGCCGTTGGTGCCAAGGAGAGCAACCGAGAGACAGCTCAAACATGTCATGAGCTTTAATCCTCCGGTATTCTCGGGGTTGGGAACCCCATCTCAAGCTGAAGACTGGCTCTCCAGGGTGAAGAGAGTCTTGACAGCAACGGAGATGGAGGAGTGGCAAATGACAACCATTGCTACGTTCCTTCTGGACGGTGAAGCGAGATTGTGGTGGGAAGGTTTGGAGATGCACCTTTTGAGACGTAGGCAACTTATATATGTCTCGATGGAGGAGTTCTCGAGACTGTTCTTGGCTAGATACCTCCCTTCGGCGCAGAGGATAGCGTTGGAGAACGAGTTCCTGAAGTTGGTCCAAGGAGACAGTAGCGTGGATGAATATCTCCACGAGTTTACTCGATTGAGTCGATATGCTAGCTCCACCATCGCGGATGAGGAGCGCAAGACGAATCGATTCTACAAAGGGTTGAGAGATGAGTTGAGGCTACTACACTCGGGGCCGATGACGCAGGGTTTCTTGACCTTGGTCAACACGGACCGGTCCTTGGAGAAGGACATGAAGAATGTTCAAGCGAAGAAGAGCGTTGGTGATAAGAGGTCAGAGTTCAAAGTGCTGAACTCCTCAAAGTCTGTGTTCCGGAAGTGGAACAAGAAAGCTAGGACTTCGGGTCCAGCCCCCTCTGCTGGTGCTTCTGGGGCGACTATGGGTCGGACCCCGGGCGCATGTTACAACTGTGGGAAGCCAGGGCATTTTGCCCGTGACTGTTGGAGCGGACGTCCCAAGTCCGAAAGAAAGCTGGGAGCAACTTATGAAGAGAAGGGCAAGGCGGTGGAGTCAACTGCGTCCCATTATGCTCCGGCCAAACCAAGGGTGTATAATCTTGGCCAACAGGAGGACATCAAACAGGAGGACGTGGTGACAGGTAAAATTTAAATTTATAGCAAGTTAACCTTTTAATACTTGTTATGTGTTTGTTACCTTACCACTGCTTGTTTATGATTTGTTTTGATTTGTGAAAATCCGGCAAGAGCACTCTTCGATACAGGAGCTTCATACTCCTTGTCCGAAGGATTTATATCACGCATTGGAGTACCTTCTTCGATGGCGAATGACAAGTTGGATGTGTTGTTGCCCAATGGGTGTTCGATGCGCGCGGATAGAATCTGTGGCGTGAAGATTCGAATTGGAAGTCATGAGTTCCATTTGCAAGCGTCGTTATTGCCGCTAGTGGAATTCGACGTTATATTTGGCATGGACTGGCTCTCAGAGCAGTGCGCCTATATTGATTACGGTAGCAAGGAAGTCAAGCTGGGAGCAGGTCGTGAGACGACTTTCACGGGCTTGAAGGGGTCGAGCAAGACGTTGATGTCTGCTCTTCAGGTGGTGAAGGCGGTTCGTGCCGGTGCAGAACTGTTCTTTACACTAGTGGAGGTTGCAAAGCCTAAGCCCGCATTGGAATGTATTTCAGTGGTATTGGAGTACCCTGATGTGTTCCCTAGCAATCTTCCTGGAGCCCCACCGCATCGGGAGATAGATTTTATGATAGAGCTTGTACCAGGTGCAAAGCCTGTGTCACGCTCTCCATATCGTTTAGCGTCTAAGGAAATGGCGGAGCTAAAGGTTCAACTGCAAGAGTTGTTGGAGCAAGGGTTTGTGCATCCAAGTTCTTCGCCTTGGAGCGCGCCGATCATCTTTGTTAAGAAGAAGGACAGAAGCTTAAGGCTATGTATTAATTATCGGGAGCTCAACAAGTTGACGGAAAAGAACAAGTACCCGATCCCCCAGATCAATGATCTTTTTGATCAGTTGGTCGGGTCGACGGTGTACTCAAAGTTGGATCTCAAGTCCGGGTACTATCAACTGCGAATAAGAGAGAGTGATATCCCGAAGACAGCGTTCAGTACGAGATACAGGCATTACGAGTTTACGGTCATGCCGTTTGGGCTGACTAATGCGTCGTCAGTGTTCATGGATTTAATGAACAGGACCTTCAGGGAGTACTTGGACAATTTTGTGATCGTCTTCATCGACGATATTTTGGTGTACTCGCAGAGTGAGGAAGATCACTTCAGGCATCTTCATTTGGTTTTGGAGACGCTAAGGAGGAATCAACTGTACGCCAAGTTCTCGAAGTACGAGTTTTGGTTGTCCTCAGTGGCGTTCCTCGGTCATATAGTGAGTGGGGAAGGTATTGCAGTGGATCCGGCGAAGATTGTTGCGATACGGGAGTGTCCTGAGCTTTCTACGGTAGTGGAAGTCTGGAGCTTTCTGGGGCTTGCCGGCTATTATAGGCGCTTCGTAGAGAACTTCTCGCGGATAGCGTTACCTCTCACTACTTTGACGAGGAAGGAGCAGAAGTTCGTTTGGACGCCGGAGTGCGCACGAGCTTTTGAGGAATTGAAATGCAGGTTGACCACGGAGCCTATGCTGAGTTCGCCGAGTGGGACCGAAGGTTATGAGAATTATAGCGATGCTTCGGGCAGCGGTTTGGGTTGCGTGCTACTGCAACATGAAAGTGTGATAGCTTATGGCTCGAGTCAGCTGAAAGTGCACGAGAGGAATTATCCGACCCATGACTTGGAGTTAGTTGTCGTGATTTTTGCCTTGAAGCTGTAGAGACATTATTTGTACGGTGTGAAGATTGATATCTACACCGATCATAAGAGCCTGAAGTATTTGATTGATCAGAAATATCTGAATATGCAACAACGTTGATGGATGGAGTTCCTGAGGGACTATACATTCAAGATCCACTACGTGCCTGGTAAAGGTAATGCGGTTACAGACGCGTTGAGTCGCCGGGCCCCAGCTCAAGCCAATTGGCTGTCGATCCATGACGAGCGGTTGGTTCGGGAGTTGGAGGCGTTGGAGATTATTTGTGTAGATAAGCAAGCAAGTGCTGAAGCAGTACTGAATTGGACTGAAATTCAATATGACCTGGCTGATCGGATTCGGCAGGCATTGGATTTGGATGACCACATGAAGCAGTTCATGGTAGAGGCTCTGGATGGGTCAAATTCCCAATTCATTGTGGAGGACGGATTGCTTTGGAAAGACGGTCGTCTTTGCGTCCCAAGCATGGGCAGTTTGCGGGTGGATTTGTTGTACGAGGCGCACCATACCAAGTACTCGATTCACCCGAGGAGCACAAAGATGTACCGTGATGTTAAGAAACTGTTTTGGTGGCCGGGTTTGAAGAAGGATGTGGCGCTCTACGTGGCGAAGTGTCAAACTTGCGCCTTGGTGAAGGCGGAGTGCCAAAAGCCGGGAGGATTTCTGAAGTCCTTGCCTATTCCGGAGTGGAAATTCGATGACATCACAATAAACTTTGTGCACGGTTTGCCAAGGTCGCAAAAGGGGAACGACGCCATCAGTGTGGTCGTAGATCGGTTAACGAAGGTGTCGCATTTCATTCCGCATTGGAAGGATGATCCGGTGGAAAAGTTAGAAAAGTTATATGTGGATAACATAGTGCGACTTCACGGTGTGCCCAGCAGCATCGTGAGTGACCGAGATGGGCGGTTCACGTCCAATAATTGGAGGCTAGTGCAGCTAATGTTGGGATCAAAGTTAAAATTCAGCACAACCTTTCATCCGCAAACAGTTGGGCAGACCGAGAGAGTCAATAGAACTATGGAAGACATGCTTCGCATGTGTGCCTTGGACTTTGGAAAGCAATGGGAAGACCATCTCTATTTGGTGGAATTTGCGTACAACAATAGCTACCAGACGAGTATTCAAATGACGCTCTTCGAGGCCCTTTATGGTAGAAAATATCGCACGCCGTTGTCTTGGTTAGAAACAGGTGAGTCAAAGTTGTATAAGCGATTAAAAGTGGAGGATGCTACTTCGTTGGTACGAATCATCCAGGAGAGGTTGCTAATCGCTCAGGATCGTCAGGCGAAGTACTATAATGCCAAGCACAGGAACGTGGAGTTCGCTGTGGGCGACTGGGTGTACTTAAAGATCAAGCCGTTCAAGGGTGTCTCGAGGGTGCGGCGTTTGAAAAAGCTAAGCCCGAGGTACCTTGGGCTGTTTGAGGTTCTGGAGCGGGTTGGCATAGCGGCTTATCGGTTGAAGATATCAGTGGAGCTTAGTGGTCTACATGATGTATTCCATATATCGGTGCTACGGAAGGCGGCGCAAGAGCCTTCGTAAGTGATCGCGGTTGATCAAGTGCCGGTGGATAGTGGTTTGACGACAAAGGTCAAGCCCGTGCGGATTGAAGACTCGGAAGTCAAGCGGCTACGCAATAAAGAGATCAGGATGGTCAAGGTCTGATGGGACAATTGCGGTCGTGAGGAGCTCTCTTGGGAGCGAGAGCAGACTATGCTTGACGAGTATCCAGAGTTATTCCGCTCAGGTACAAATTTTGGTTTTGTACTTATCTTTCTTTATGTAATTTCATGGATGAAATTCTTTTAAGAGGGGGAGAGCTGTAACACCCCGAAACTCAAAAGAGCGACGGGTGATGATCTGTACCAAATTTGGAATTTGGCAGGGGTACACGGCCTGGGACACGGGCGTGTCCCAGGGAGTGTCGGGGTAGTTCAAAGAACTGGCTAAACGTTAAGGCAGAAATCTGCGTTCGACGATCGGGCCAACTTTCTGCGTTCGATGATCGGGTCAACATTCTGGGTTCGACGATCGTCGAGCAGTGCTCGATGATCTGGTTAAATGCTGCGGTCGACGATCGGGCCGCGTGTTCGTCGAACAGGCAATTTTCTGCGTTCGACGATTTTGGCGTGTTCGACGATTTGGCCAGAGAAGCTCCGTTAGACGATTCTGGCAGCGGTCGACGATCTTGGTTCGACGATCGTCGAGCGCAGGGCTTTGTGGCGTGATTAGCTCTGTCGACACGGAATGTCGACATACGGGATTGGCGGGAGTTGACTAATTGTTCCGACATTGACGCGGACGTGTCCTGCTCCGGATTGGTGAACCATGCGGTGTTTAACCCCATTCGTCCAGGTCAGTCCTAGATCTTATCCGTGTATCCCTTTTCTGTGGATCTAATGGCTGTGATTATTCCCGAAAGGGTTATACCCGATAGAAGGGATTCAGAACCATTATTTTCCTGCTGTGAGTTCTCTGTTTAAATCCTAGAGAGAAGGGAGAGCAAAGGAGGAAGAAGGAGCTTAGATCCAGTCGTTGGAGGAGTTTTAGAGCTCCAAATCGCGAACCGACTTCGGATCTATGAAGGCAAAGAGAGTGCGGTACTTTTCATCCGCGTACATTTCCATGACGCCAAGGAAGAACGCTAGGGTAACGATTCTCTACTTGAGCATGTGAAGCTCTACTTCTTTTGCATAGGAAGCCCGCTCTCGCGAGTTTGCGGTGAGTTTGAGGCGTTCCTTCGGATAGACATGAATAGTACCCGTTGTGTAGAGTCCGTAAACGAGAACGGACATAGGCATGATGTGTGAAGCCTACCCGGACATGCTGTTCTGGATCGGTGATGTTGCATTGCATAAATCCCGGAGAAGACTCTGTGCGAATGTTTGTTTTTTTCGGTTTTTCTACATGGTAGATTGCAATAGGGAGCCTTGGGGATTAACCCTAAGGTGCACCCAGAAAAATGTGTGGATGCGAGATCTTGCCAACTTGGTGGCCTGGGAGCCAACTTGAACATAACCAGGTTATGTGAAATGTGATGGAAACGGGACTCAGGAGAAGTTTGACCCATGCATATGGCTTAAATTGTCGTTGCGATGTGAGCACGGGTTAGATGGAACCGTACCCGCTCTATGTCGTTCGGTTAGAGACGTTGGCATAGATGAGGGTCTTCGGCGGTCGATGGCTTAAATTGACGTGACCCATGCCAGGAAGACAAATTGCTCATAGTTTGGCCGTCAAAGTGGCGGTGGTGTGATCAGAATGTCGATGGCTTAAATTGACGTGACATTGGCCGGTTCACCGAGAATGTGCCCTGAGTGCACGGAGTGTGTGGCCGTGTGAGCCTACGCCTGTGATGAAACGTATATTTATACACTGCTTGGTTATGCTAATAAGTGCAGGGAAGGAGCATCGCCGCCCCGAATTGGGGGCGGGATCGTTATAATTTGGTCAGCATTGCTGAACGTTGCTTTTGTTTGCCACCGCGCGGTGGATTGTGCTTGCAGGTGTTGCTGGACCAAGTGGTCAATAGCGGACTAAAGCCCAAATTGCGAAACCGGCACTCGAAGGCCTAATTGCAGTGTTTACTTGCTTTTGTTCATGTATGACCGGCCTGCGTGCCGTGATATGGAAAACATGTAATAAGAGCAAACCATTTGTAAGGCCTTAAGGCCAGTACTTATGTTTGTACTTCATTCCTATTTGGCTTGTTAGTGGACATTCATACTTATTGCTGGGTTCTTTTAATTGCAACTTTTAAAACTGCTTCCGCTAGAATGCTCTGTGTAGGACGTTATGATTGGTTGAATGGTTTCTATTGAGTAACCACCCGCTCTGTCTGTGGTATATGGCGTCGGGCCCCGGCCGGACCTACTGCTATATGCTATGCGATGGATAGGGGGTGTTATACCAGCTAGGTGAGAGCCTGACAACAGGATCTGCTCGGGGTCCACTACTAACACCATCGAGTGACTTCCATCCCTGCCAGCTAGGTGAGATCCTGACAGCGGGATCTGCTCGAGGCCCAAGGATGACACCGAGTGACTTTCAGCCCTGCCAGCTAGGTGAGAGCCTGACAGCGGGATCTGCTCGGGGTCCGCTACTAACACCATCGAGTGACTTCCAGCCCTGCCAGCTAGGTGAGAGCTTGACAGCGGGATCTGCTCGAGGCCCACAGATGATACCGAGTGACTTCCAGCCCTGCCAGCTAGGTGAGAGCCTGACATCGGGATCTGCCCGGGGTCCAAATTCACTCCATTTCTTCATGCGAGCTCATTGCAATAGTATTGGCGTTCTTAAAGAACTCTTATTAAAAATCAGAGCACCACTTACATGTTTTAATTAAAAAATCGTTTCAAGTCATCACCACTCTAGGTGAGACTTAGGGCCTCGTCCTCCACATTTTGGAGTCGATACCCTCCTGACCTTAGTGCTTCCTTTACAATGAATGGTCCCTCCCAGTTAGGGTTGAGTTTCCCCACGGTTACCGACCTTCCCACTTCATCCACTTTCTTTAGCACCAAGTCCCCTTCCGTAAACTGCTTGACTCTGACGTGCTTGTCAAAGTACTTAGACATCCTCCTCTTCACCTCTTCTTGTCGGACGGCGGAAAGGTCCCGCAATTCTTCCACCATGTCGAGGGAAAGCTGCAACTCTTCCTTGTTCTCCTCCTGCCATTCTGAAAGTGAGGTGATAGATCTTAATTTATTCTAAATTAGAATTAAGAGTTAAAAAGTCACATCACAAATAAAAAGAAAGAAAGCAAGCAATCCAGACGACACAAGGAAATTTATAGTGGTTCCCCAACCTGGGTACATCCACTCTTCTACCACCCTTGGTAGGAATCCACTATAGGTTTTGATTAGGTGACTGCCACCGATGAGCTTTTGATCAGGTGCCCAAAAACCAAATCTCAAGTCTTTTGGTTAGATGACATGCAACCAGAAATCACTTTTGAAGGGAGATGACAACCCTTTATACAGTGGGGGGGATGAGAGATTGATGGAAGTCTTCTTTTCTCAAATCAAAATGAGAAGACTATGTGGATTCTGTGATGTTGTCAAAGCTTCCCCTGAGATCTTGAATGGTTCAGGAGTGGAAGCTTTGCTAAGGGTGAGTAGGCCTTTAGCTTTGATGTTGCTTTGCAGCAGGCTTCTAGAGTGATATGTATTTCTTGTCTCTTGAAAGCCTTAGAGCAGATGAAGAGGATGAAGTTGATCTGTATATATTTCTGTCACTTTATGATATGTGTTGTCTTGTTTAATCTTCTGTATATCATATATATATATATATATCTTGTACTAATTCAAACATTTGAATTCTTGTCTTGAAATGGCTGAAGCCTTTTCCCGAGAATGGTAATTTCTTTGGGAATCAATTGGCATTTAATCTCTGATTTAATTCATAATTAATGCAGCCCCCAAACGGCTATATTCTTAAGGATATATAGCATTAATTCTGATAGTTGTAAATGCCTGTAATTAAGCCTTAATAAATTCTGCCAGCTGTAAATAAAACTGTCTGAAAAACTGCACAAGAAATCTCCAAACTTTATTTTAAAGCTTCTTCATTCTGCATTCTGCGTTCAGAGAATTCTGCATTCTGCGTTCAGAGAATTCTGCATTCTGCGTTCTTCGTTCAGAGAATCTGCGTTGAAAGAATTCTGTCTTCACTTCTTCTGAAATACTTTTGAGGCATACCTGGAGAATCCTATGACCCATGACTATGCATTTTGGGTCAATTTAATAAACTCTAATAGTGATCCTTACCCAAATCTAAACTAGGGTTCCAACAAACTCCTCCTATTTGGGTGAGGACACTATTCACGTAAAACAAAACACAAAGCAAAAAATAATCTGCCTGAATTAAAAGTTTTTCAGCAGATGTACAAGGGTACTTTGAGAAATAAAATACATGAAGCAAAAAGCTACTGGAGAATCCTAATAAACAATTTTCTTTACAAATAAAATAGACAATCTCCCCCTATACAGCTACTGTTGTATCCTCAGTATTTCCTGAAAAGAGAGGTTAGGAGTTCTGGACTCAGATTACATTGGGTCCCAATTTTCTTTCACAATAATAATTTGAAATAAAAGAATAAAAATTTATGTTTTGAAATTCTGAGTTCGATGAAAAATATTTTCGTCGATCTGAGTTCGACGTTCGTCGTTCTCGGTTCGACAAAGGGTATTTATTTCATCGATCAAGATTTTTTGACCAGAAATCTCTGTTCAGAGATCGTCGACCTGAGTTCGACGAAGAGTGTAGTTTTCGTCGAGCTCCGTTCGACGAACTATGTTGAACATAAATTTCCTGAAATTTTTTAATTTGTTTTTGTAAAAATTCAGTTATGTTGTCAAAATCACGGGAAGAGATAACCTGATCCTCTTCTGATTCACATTCTGATTCTTCATCATGTCTGCTGCATGAAGCATTTATTGCCATTAGGCAAAACTCTCTTGCTCTTGACTCATCTTCATCTTCAGTTGCACAGGATGAAGCTTCGGAGTCACTCCAAGATTCAGCATTTAATGTTTTTTCTTTTGTTGATCCATCAGCCATTGCTGTGAGGGAGTCTCAGATGTCTTTTGCTGAAGTACATTCAACAACTCCTTCAAAAATGTCATCAGACATTGAGGTGATGGAGCAAAATTCATGCTTGTTGTTTCCAATGGTTGATAAGGACCTGTCAAAATAGAATTGAAAATGGCTTCATCAATAGAGTTCATAAAAAGTCTAATCCTTGTCTTCCATAGTGCAAGCTTATCCAGATTGCACTTAGGAGGTCCAGTGCTTGAACATTCTTCATTTTGTGCCATGAAAAACTCTTAAGAAATTTAAGATCTATCAGATCGTTTTGGTTCAGGTGTTAGCCTATACAACCAAATAAACACCGCTTTGATACCAATTGAAAGTAAGGTGATAGATCTTAATTTATTCTAAATTAGAATTAAGAGATAAAAAGTCACAGCACAAATAAAAAGAAAGAAAGCAAGCAATCCAGACGACACAAGGAAATTTATAGTGGTTCCCCAACCTGGGTACATCCACTCTTCTACCACCCTTGGTAGGAATCCACTACAGGTTTTGATCAGGTGACTGCCACCAATGAGCTTTTGATCAACTGCCCAAAAACCAAACCTCAAGTCTTTTGGTTAGGTGACTTGTAACCAGAAATCACTTTTGAAGGGAGATGACAACCCTTTATACAGTGGGGGGGATGAGAGATTGATGGAAGTCTTCTTTTCTCAAATCAAAATGAGAAGACTATGTGGATTCTGTGATGTTGTCAAAGCTCCCCCTGAGATCTTGAATGGTTCAGGAGTGGAAGCTTTGCTAAGGGTGAGTAGGCCTTCAGCTTTGATGTTGCTCTGCAGCAGGCTTCTAGACTGATATGTATTTCTTGTCTCTTGAAAGCCTTGGAGCAGATGAAGAGGATGAAGTTGATCTGTATATATTTCTGTCACTTTATGATATGTGTTGTCTTGTTTAATCTTCTGTATATCATATATATATATCCCTTGGACTAATTCAAACATTTGAATTCTTGTCTTGAAATGGCTGAAGCCTTTTCCCGAGAATGGTAATTTCTTTGGGAATCAATTGGCATTTAATATCTAATTTAATTCATAATTAATGCAACCCCCAAACAGCTATATTCTTAAGGATATATAGCATTAATTCTGATAGCTGTAAATGCCTGTAATTAAGCCTTAATAAATTCTGCCAACTGTAAATAAAATTGTCTGAAAAACTGCACAGGAAATTGCCAAACTTTATTTTAAAGCTTCTTCATTTTGCATTCTGCGTTTAGAGAATTCTGCATTCTGCGTTCAGAGAATTCTGCATTCTGCGTTCTTCGTTCAGAGAATCTGCGTTCAAAGAATTCTGCCTTCACTTCTTCTGAAATACTTTTGAGGCATACCTGGAGAATCCTATGACCCATGACTATACATTTTGGGTCAATCTAATAAACCCTAATAGTGATCCTTACCCAAATCCAAATTAGGGTTCCAACACATTCTTCCCTGCATTCCCCGGCCGCAACGACTCGAGGTGTCTGAACTTCAAATTCCACGGGGAGCACTGCCTCGCACCCATGGGAGTGCTTGAAGGGGGTCTCTCCTGTAGCTGTGTTGGGGATGGTTCTCAGGGCCCAGAGAACCGCGGGAAGCTACTTCACCCAGCTCCCCTTCAGATTTTCCACCTTCTTTTTCAGGAGGTTGACAATGATCTTGTTCGCGGCCTCCACCTGCCCGTTGCTCCTGGGGTGATGGACCAAGGCGAACTTGAGGTCGATTCCAAGCTGCTCGCAAAAACTGGTGAACTCAGCGCTGACGAACTGGGGCTCGTTGGCCGTGACAATGGCCTGGGGCAGCCGATGGCGGCAGATGATCTCCCCCCAAAAAACGTTTCTGATAACCTGGGAGGTCACCTTGGTCAGCGCCTTTACCTCCAACCACTTGGAGAAATAATCAATCATCACTAGGATGAACCTCCTCTGCCCACTAGCCTGGGGGAACGGTCCAACCAAATCCATTCCCAAAATGGCAAAGGGCCAGGGGGCTGTGATACTTTTGAGTCGCTGAGCCGGCTGTAGCTGGAGGGGGGCAAACAACTGGCATTTATGGCACCTTCTTGCGAACTCCGTTGCATCACGGCCCAGGGTGAGCCAGAAGTACCCCTGCCTGACAATCCTCCCTTCCAGGGTCCGACTCCCAGAGTGACTCCCACACTCTCCGGAGTGGACTTACTCAAAGATTCTTTGTACCTCCCCCTTGGCCACACAACGAGCCAACATCCTCGAGAGTGTCTTCATGTACAGCTGCCCGTCCTGGAGGAGGTAGTATGCCGACTTATGCCTGAGCTTCTTCTTTTTTGCCCCTACGGATACTCTCCCGTGGAAAGAAAAGTTACAATTGGGTCCATCCATGAAGGCCGCTGGTCTATATCCATAAGCTCTCCTTCTTCGATGGAGGGGCGGAATAGGTCGGTGATGGTACCCCCCACCCGAGGACCGTGCTTTGCGAGCTGATCGACCTGCTCATTTTCCTCCCGGGGCACGTGCTGGATGGAAAAAGTTTGGAACGTGCCGATGACCCCCTTTACCTTGGCTAAGTATAACCGCAGGGTAGGCTCTCTTGCCTCAAACTCCCCGTTGATCTGGGAAGCTACCACCATGGAGTCGGTAAGGACCTCCACGTCCAGCACCCCCAGCTCCCTGTCCAGGCGCAGCCCTGCTATCACAGCCTCATACTCGGCTTGATTGTTGGTGATGGGAAAGTGCACCACCACCGTCTGCTCAATTCTAGTCCCCTGAGGGCTTTCCAAGATCACCCCCACTCCTAGGGAATGCCTCCCCGAGGCGCCATCCATATTCACCTTCCAAGGAGTCGGACGAGTGAGCGCTTCCTCCGCCACCTCAATCACATAATCAGCCAAGAAGTCGACCATTGCTTGAGCTTTGATCGAGAGGCGGGGAACGAAGGAAACGTCAAACTCACTCAACTCCACCGACCACTTGGCCAGCCTGCCAGAATGCTCCACCCCCTCAAAGATATTGCGGAGAGGATGGTCAGTCACCACTCGGATTGAGTGTGCCTGGAAATAAGGTCGCAACCTTCGGGCCGAGATGATCAGGGCGAAAGCCAGCTTCTCCAAAATTAGATACCGGAGCTCGGCCTTCCTCAGGACCCGTCTCACGTAGTAAATAGGGAGCTGCTTCTTCCCCTCTTCCCGAACTAGGACGGAGCTCAAGGCCTCTGCCCCGACCCCAAGATACAAAAACAGGTCCTCCCCCTCCTTGGGCCCTTGGAACAGCGGAGCCTGGGTCAACTGCATCTTGAAGGCCTGGAACGCCTCCTCGCACTCCTTGGTCCACTCAAACCTTTGACCACACCTTAGTGTTTTGAAGAAGGGGGAACACTTTTCCCCAGCCCGGGAGAGGAACCTACTTAGCCCTGCCAGTTTCCCTGTCAAGCGCTGCACCTCCTTGGTATTCTGTGGCGACCCTAGCTCCATGATAGCCTTGACCTTGTCAGGATTCAGCTCGACCCCCACATGGGTGAGGAGATGCCCCAAGAACTTTCCCCTGCTAGCCCCGAAGACACATTTCAGGGGGTTCAATCACATATTGTACTTGCGCAGGGTAGCAAAGGTCTCCTATAGGTCCTGGAGGTGGGAGTCCAAATCCTGACTCTTGATCATGAGGTCATCCATGTACACCTCCCAGTTCCTCCCCTTTTGCTCTTTGAAGACCCTATCCTGAAAGAAATTGTACCTAATCACCTAGAGGGGGGCGGTGAATAGGTGACCTTAATCTTTTTAAACTTTTAGGCAGATTTAATCACAGAATTCACAGAACTATAAACAACATATACAGAATCAAATACACACAGAGTACACACAGTTTTATAGTGGTTCCCCAAGGTCTGGGTACATCCACTTTCCCCCTTCGCCTATCTAGTAGTGTACTAGATTCAGCCAAACTTCTCCACTATTCCTTAGATCCTCAGATCTTACACTCAGAACCCCAACCAGGTTCCTACAACTCAGGCTCAAAGCCCTACCACTCAGTCTTCACCAAGACCTACACTCAGCCTTCAACAAGGCCTACACTCAGCCCTCAACAAGGCCTACACTCAGAGAAATAAATCTCCTACACTCAGGCACACAGGCCCTACCACTCAGCCTTTATAATTTCAGGCTTACAACTCAGATCCCTTAGGATCCTACAAGAAATTAAAATTACAATGAATATAACCACAACTCAGATTGAGATAGAAGAGTTGTCTGGTTTCTTGAAGAGTTCTTGGAAGAACTTTGCTGAGATCAACCTCCATTGGCTTCCTTCAAAGCTTCTTGAATTTAGAACACAGTAGGGTTGAGTCTCTATGCAGATGATCTTCAATCACTGCTGACTTAAGAATCAGATCTCAATCTAAAACTTTCTTCACAGCCTGGTTCAACAGCTGTCTACTTAGAAGGATCTCTCTCTCTCCAACTTCTTAGACCTTCTGATCACTTCAATTGATTCTTTAATGAATTGCTTGATCGATCTTTCTCTGTAAAGTAGAAGGGTCTTTATATAGACTTTCTCCAAGGTGACCGGCTGATCCGGTTCCTAACAGCTTTCTGACAGCTCTGACAGTTATAGTAGACCGGCTGGAATGGTAGCTGTCAAGTCATCCAGTCACTCCTTGAACTTTCTGTAACTGTCTGAAAGTGTCGAGACAGTCAGTCTTTAAGTGTCGACACTGATAGACCAAGTGTCGATACAAGTAGACTAAGTGTCGACACTAGCCTTCATGGTGTCGACACAACTCCTTGTGTTGTAGAATCTGCTTCTCGACACTGCTTTTTCAACATGTGTCGACACTGATCCTGTATGTCGACACAAGTCCTTCTTCTTTGATACTTAGTTGATTTCTTGTAAGTGTCGACACAACTCCTTTGTATCGACACATCTTCTTGTGTTGATACTTGCTAAGTGTCGACACATTTTCTTAGTGTCAACACATCTTCTTGTGTTGATACTTGCTAAGTGTCGACACATTTTCTTAGTGTCGACACATGCCTTCTGTGTTGATACTTTTGCTGAGTGTCGACACATCTCCTTTGTGTCGACACTTGTACTTAGATTTCATTGAAATTTGCTGAGTGTCGACACATCCTCCTAGTGTCGACACTTTCTTCATGTGTTGAGACTTTTGCTGTGTGTCGACACATTCTTCATTATGTCGACACTTGTACTTAAACTCTGTTGAAGTTTGCTGAGTGTCGACACAGCCTCCTAGTGTCAACACTTGTACTTGAACTTTGTTGATATTTTGCTGAGTGTCGACACAGCCTCCTGGTGTCGACACTTTTGATGTCGACAAAGTTACTCTGGGTGTCGACACTGCTTTTAAGTGTCGACACTGATTCTTTAGACATTTCTTCATTGAGTGTTGACACTGCCTGTAAGTGTCGACACTTTCCTTCTGGTGTCGACTCTGCATTCCTGGTGTCGACACAATTACTCCAAGTGTCGACACTGCTTCTCTAGGTGTCGACACAAGCCTTCTTAAGTGTCGACACTTTTCTTCTGGGTGTCGACACAAGTCTTCTTAAGTGTCGACACTTTTCTTCTGGGTGTCGACACATGGACTTAGAAACTTTTCAGCTTTCCCTGCAATTACTTAACCTGGACAAGACAACTCAAAATACATCAAATACACCTTGATGTATATCATTGAGTGGGGTGAGGCTTCTTCAAATCAGGTACATTTATTCCAATGTACCCAACAATCTCCCCCTATTTGGAGAAGTCATAACCCTTAGTCAATGATATACACCATACATAACAAATTCACAGTATGATGTAAAACAGTAATACATGACAGTGAAAGTACATAAACATGTATAAACAAAACATGTATACACAAATATCTCAGAACAGTAATGTAATAGATTTAACACATATCACATTGTTCTAACAACTTCAACATTTTCATTATTCAAAAGTTTACAGAAAGTTTTAATACAAGTGATTACACATAGTAAACTTAAGAAAAATTTCTATTCTAAGGCTGCTCAGGCTCCTTGATCACAATGCCCTTTCCTGATTGTATCTTTACTTGGACATGATCTTCAGTATCTTCAGCAGCAGCAGGCTTCTTCCCTTTAAGATCTTTCTTTTTCAATTCTTCAGCCTTGATATTCTGTCTTTCAAAATAATGATAAGGCTTTGGGAAGTACTTGCTAGGCTCCTGTGCAGTAGGAGGTAGCTTTCCCATCTTAGCCTTTCTTCTGTATTGAACTATAGCCTCTTGCCTGTTCTCATGTTTCCTCCACTCCAGTTCAGAATACCACTTGTTTCTATCCTGGATATTGTCCTTGGTAGCCTTCCATGCAGTCAAGATGATATTCCTGGAAGTGGGGCTCCATTATTCAAAATCAGGCCTAAGTTCAGCTTGCTCTCTGAATCTTTTCTTAGACAATTAAGTCTCTTGTTCCTTTAATAAGGCCTCTTGTTCTTTCAGAAGTGCCTCGGGTTCTGGCTGAACTACTTTCTCTATGATGACCTTATGATTTCCCTCAGGAGGGCTATACATTGACTGTATATCTTGATGTATCATATCAAAGTCTGGTGGAGTATATATTACTTGAGCTACTTCAGCTTGCTCTCCTCCAAGATATGCAGGATTAATACCAGACTCTGCCACATTGTCATCATCACATAAGGGTAGATATCCAAGAGTGGCTCTGATGGAATTGGAAATCCATTTGGCATGATCAGAGCCTGCCTTGACTAATACCCTCTCCCCCTTTATGACTTCTCTTTCAATGTGATCTCTTAGATCATCTTTCTGGAATCTTATCTGGGCATTCAGATAGTTTACTCCATCTTTGTAGAAAGATTTCAACCTTTGGAGCTTTTCAGTTATTAGCTTCTGAGAATCCTGAAGTGCAAAAGTAACAGCAGTGATACCTTCTTGTAATGCTTTATCAAATTCTGCCTTGGCTGTAGCACTTGCTGTAGTCTGAGCAGTAGATAAACTCTTCATTTCAGTTATAATAGCATTATGTGAAGCAGTTAGATTATCATTCATTCTTATCTGATTCTCCAGTACATAGCCTTGCTTCACTTCTAGCTCATCAAGTTGTGTCTTTATTTTCTCTTGATGTGTAGCCAGATAGACTACTGCATTCCCTCCCTTATGGAAGCAGTCAGTCATTTCTTTCTTGTTCAGATTCATTTCAAATCTGATTGACTTGATATCTTGGGCCAGATCAAATTGCAGTGACTTATGTCCTTCATCTATATACTTTTTTATAGCTTGCCTTTGCTCATCCATCTTTATTTGTAATGCTACCATCAGAGAACTGTAATCAGTAGATGGGGCAGGCTGTGGTGCAATTGTTTGTAAAGCCTTTTTGTAAGTCTGGCTTCTTCTTTTGAAGACTTGGAACTTCCTTTTCTTGGCTCTAGCAGTTTCTTCATCTTCAGAAGCAGATGTGCTATCAATATTCACTCTATCTTTAGGACTAGGATGAGAATCCTTCTCAGTCCTTTGTGGTTCTTCAGCATCCGTTGGCTTCTCTGTCTCTTGTGTAGCAGTTTTCTCTATATTCTCCATATGCTCCCCCTCAACATGGACCTTCTCCCCCTCAACAGCAGCTTTCTCTTTCTCAAAATCTATTTGTAGAAGATCTGGGAATAGCTCTTCTAGGGTAAATTCCTGTTGAGGAAGGGTTGGAGAATCTCTTATCTCATCAACCACTTGATCAGCAACAGATGTGGCATCCATGACAACATCCTGAGGTTGACTAAGAATCTGAGGTTGTTGATTAACATCATATAATGTGTCAGTCATAACTTCATTCTCAATAGAGAAATCTAATTGGTTGATTTCAGTTATTACCTCAAGTATAGTTTGAGTAGCTTGTCCACTCTCTAGTGGAGTTGGCTCATCCACCAGTAGAGGCTCCCCCTGGATTAAATCCAAGTGAATTGGGTTTGCTGAGGGTAGCTCCCCCTGCCTCTGTACTTCTTCTTGTCTTGCTGGAGACTGTCCAGCATTTCCTGTCTCTTCATCATCAGGAGTGAAGACTACTTGCTCTTCAGAGCTGCTTGAGGATTCTTGAGCCACAGGGGCTGTCTTCTTCTTCTTTTTCAGGGGTGTTTCTTTCTCTGGAGTTGGCAGTTCTTTGGTCAGTACTCTATCCCACCTAGAGAAGATTCTCATGTCCATCTTCCTCATGTGGTTAATCTTAGATCCAGCTGCTTGATTCATCATCTCTGGTATACTACCAGCTAGGTATAGACTCAGTATTCTACCCAAATTGGGCTTATTCATACTCTCTTTTATTTTCTCAAACATAACTGCAGACCAATCAGTTTCTAGTTTGAAAATAATTCTTGTCATTAGACTAAATATATGAGCTGAAATTCTGTCATGCCCTTCAGGCTTGCTCAGTATGACCTTGCCAACAATTTCAGATAAGAATTTGCCTTGCATATTCATTCCTTTTCTGTTGAATACAGATCCTATCTTCAGGTTAGAATCAAGTCCACGCCATCTCAGTGCCTCTTTAGTCTTAGAAACTGATACATCTTCCTCTTCCTTTGTTCTTGGTAGTTGAAGAACTTTTCTTAGACTTTTAGATGAGACCTTCACCTTTGCCCCATGAACTCTGGATTTAATCTTAAGTCCAGATTCATCTAGAGTTGCTCCATTCAAAAATTCCAGGACCTCCTTCTTCCATATCTTGATCGGTTCTGATACAAGAAATTCTAACCCAGTTTCTGCTATTAGGGTTATCACGCCTTTGATCTCGGGTTCCGCGTCATCAAATGCGTGTCGCACGAGTTCATATCCTTCATTCACATTCTCTTCTAGCTTGGGCGCCATTAGGGTTTGAAGAAATTTGAATTTAGAGAAGAGAGATGTCGACACACAAGTTTGGTCTCGAAACTTTGGTGAGCGTGTCGACAAACAATGGCGAAAACCTATTTATACCTTTCTAGAATCAAAGATGAAAGGGCGCGTCAAAATACTTAAATTGTGTCGACACTGTTGAAAAGTGTCGACACTTACTTATAATGTCTCGACAACTATGTGGCGACACAAGTATAGTCGACAGAATATATGTGTCGACACTTGTTTATGTGTCAACACCGCTTTGCTCGACACTTAGTCGAGACTTTACTAGACTAATTCTAAGTAAAGCCTAAGTGTCGACACCACCTTGGATGTGTCGACACCTACACTGCATGTGTCGACACAAATTCTCTGAAGTGTCGACACAGACTTCCTAGATGTGTCGACACCATTTCTCTGAAATGTCGACACCATTTCTATGTGTCGACACAGACAACTCTGTGTGTCGACACCACTTTACTTAGCCAATTTTGAAAACTTATTCTAAGTTTATCATACCTAATTCAATTTTAAATTTATTGAATTTGGTTTCATCTAAAGGCTTAGTGTACATGTCAGCTAGCTGATTATCTGTATTAATATATTCTAGTGAAATATCTCATTTTTCCACATGTTCTCTTAGAAAATGGTATTTTATTTCTATGTGCTTAGTCCTACTATGGGAGACAGGATTGTTTGCAATAAAAATAGCACTAGTAGAATCACAAAATAGAGGTGCTTTACTTACTTGAATATCATAATCTTCTAGCTGATGTTGAATCCATAGAAGTTGAGCACAGCAACTTCCTGCAGCAACATACTCTGATTCTGCTGTGGAGATAGCCACACTTGTTTGTTTCTTGCTACTCCATGATATCAGTCTTCCACCTAGGAATTGACAGGTACCTGTTGTACTTTTCATGTCTTCCTTGCAGCCTGCAAAATCTGCATCTGAATAACCTGTCAGTTCAAAGTCTCCATTCCTAGGGTACTAAAGGCCTAGATAAGGAGTGCCCTTAAGATATCTCAGAATTCTTTTGACTGCTGTCAAGTGAGATTCTTTAGGGCAAGCTTGGTATCTAGCACAGACACATGTAGCATACATGATATCTAGTCTACTAGCAGTCAAATACAATAGGGAGCCAACTATCCCTCTATACAAAGTATCATCTACAGGTTTCCCCGCATCATCTTTGCTAAGAGACATACTTGACCCCATATGAGTTTTCATGGTACTGGATGATTCCATACCATACTTCCTTATTAACTCTAAGGTGAACTTAGACTGGCATATGGATAAACCATCCTCAGTCTGTCTAACTTGGAGACCCAAGAAGAACTTAAGTTCCCCCATACTGCTCATTTCAAATTGTCCTTGCATAAGTTTTGCAAACTTTTTACAAAGACTACTTTCAGTAGACCCAAATATGATGTCATCTACATATATTTGGACTAGAATGATCTTGCCTCTAGATTCCCTAAGGAATAGAGTCTTGTCTATTTTCCCCCTTGTGAATTTATTCTCAATGAGGAAATTAGACAGGGTTTCATACCAAGCCCTACGAGCTTGTTTTAACTCATACAAAGCCTTCCTAAGTCTATAAACATAATTAGGTTTGATAGAATCAACAAAACCTGATGGCTGTTCCACATAGACTTCTTCTTTCAGATTTCCATTCAGAAAAGCTGACTTAACATCCATTTGGTATACTTTAAACCCTTGATAGGTTGCATATGCCAAGAACATCCTTATTGTCTCCAGTCTGGCTACTGGAGCAAAGGTTTGATCAAAATCAATACCTTCTTCCTGCCTATATCCTTTTGCAACCAGTCTTGTTTTGTTCTTTATAATCACTCCATGTTCATCCAACTTGTTCCTAAAGATCCACTTGGTTCCAATTATGTTGTGATCTTTTGGTTTAGGAACTAGATCCCAGACTTTGCATCTTTTGAACTGGTTCAGCTCCTCTTGCATAGCCTCAATCCAACGTGGGTCTAGGATGGCTTCTTCAACTTTCTTTGGCTCTACTTGGGATAGAAAGCTGGAGTAGAGTACTGAACTTAGATTTCTGCTCCTTGTTTGTACCCCTTGTCTGAGATCTCCAATAATTTGATTGGCTGGATGATCTTTTAGATGTCTATTTGCTGGAGATAGCCTGTCTTCAGGTTGTACTCCTTCAGCTTCTTCAACTTGCTGCACTCCTTGGTCTTCTTCTGCATCAGGTGCATCTAGTACTCCCCCTGGACAACAGCCACTATCATCCATATGCTGAATAGCAGTAGAACCTTTTTCAATAGTGAGCTTGTCCATCTTCTCAGTCACACCTGTGGAGCTACAAACACTTCTAGACAATTCATTGTTAATGAGTCTAGCTTCATCAAATACTACATGTACTGACTCTTCTACAACTTGAGTAGTCAAGTTGTAGACCCTATAAGCCTTACTATTGTTGTTGTACCCAACAAAGATCTCCTCTTGGAATTTGGCAGCAAACTTGGTTAAGTAAGACTTACCATTGTTAAGTATATAGCATTTACAACCAAAGATCCTGAAATAGGATAGATTTGGTTTTCTGCCTTTCACAATATCATAGGGGGTCTTATTGTGGCTCTTGGTGATAGTAGCCCTATTAATTACATGACATGCAGTGTTAACTGCCTCAGCCCAGAAATATTCAGGGAGAGATATGTCACTTAATAGGGTTCTACCAGCCTCAATCAAGGTTCTATTTTTCCTTTCAGCAATGCCATTTTGCTGAGGTGTTCTTGGTGAAGCAAATTCCTAAAATATCTCAAACTCTTCACATAGCTTTGTCATACTGTCAGACTGGAATTCAGTACCATGGTCACTTCTTATTTTGACCACTGTACTGTCTAACTCATTCTGAATTTGTTTGACAAAACTATAAAAGATACTAGGAGTTTCAGATTTCTGTCTAAGGAAGAACACCCAGGAATACCTTGAGTAGTCATCAACTACCACAAATGTATAGACCTTCCTACCTAGGCTGTGAACTGACATAGGACCAAAGAGATCCATATGCAAGAGGTATAAGTATCTCACAGCATCTTTGTTCTCAATGCTATTAAACGTGGATCTAGTCTGCTTGCCCTTTTGACAAGCTGAGCATATCCCAACCTTTTTACACTTAACCTGAGGACCATTCCTCACTAACTCTTTACTATAGAGTTGACCAATTATCTTATAGTTAAGATGGGCTAGTCTCTTGTGCCATTTGATACACTGAGAGACTTTCTCATCAGCTACAAGACACATAGGAGAAACATTGTTCTCACACATAATGTCTAGACAATAGATATTTCTCTTCCTATAACCTGTCAGAATGATCTTTTAATCATTTGACCTCCTGATATGACAACCATCTTTGACAAATGAGATGTCATATCTTAAATCACTCAGCTGACTTATACAGATGAGGTTGTGTTTCAAACCTTTAACATAAGCCACTTGAGTAATTGTAATAAGATTGCTAGAAATGTTAACAAAGCTTTTGATGATTCCTTTTTCAAAACCACCAAAGGTGACTTTAGGACCATCCTTGATTGGTGTATAGTCCTTCAGCAATCCCCTAGTTCCAGTCATGTGCCTGGAACATCCACTGTCCAAGTACCATATTGGGGCATGGCCACTTGGACTCACCTGCAAAACAGATTAGTTAACCTTAGAACCCAAAGAATTCTTGGGTCCTTGGTGCTGGTTAGTTTGTCTCTTAACAAAACTACCTGTAGCTTTTCTAGCAAGCAGATTGCTACTCACCTTGGCACTTGAATTGTGCCAACAGTCTATGGCAAAGTGGCCTACCTTGCCACAACACCAGCACTCAAATCTGTTGTACCTTTGTTTAGGTACAACCCTGGCTGTTTTATCTTCAGCAGGCTTCTTGTTGAGTACTGGAGCTTTGCCCTTAGACTTGGACTTAACTGTCCAAGCAGGTTTAGTAAACCCCAATCCAGTTTTACCCTTTTGAGGAATGAAATCATCTATCAAAGGTACAACAGACTTTGGTTTGGAAAACCTTGCTACTATATCCCTCTCTTTCTGAAGACTAATCTCCAGATTTCTGATTTGATCATTTTTAAATGTTATAGTCCCCATCTGAATAACAGTAATGTTCTTCCGCCTGGCTATTTCATTTAGTTTCTGATCAAGCAACTTATCAAAATCTGTTGCAGCCACTTTGAGATTAGCAATCTCCTTAGCCTGACTCTTGGCCAAGGATTTGCTTTTCTTCAAAGCTTGCAACACTATTTTATATTCATCAATTAATTGATGAATATCTCCTTCAGATTCAGATCCACTAACATCACTTGATGCTGATGTATCTGAATCTGACTCAGTACTAGAAATTGAACTAACAGAACAATTTTGTACCTAACTTGGTCCAGGCTGATCCTAGATTTTGTCTCCTTCTGATAAGGTCATCAGTCCCTGGCACTAATTGTCCTCATGCTCATATATAGAGTTCATTAACTGGATGAACTCATCTTCCTCTTCTTCAACAAACAGTCCAATATAAGCTTCAACTTCTGAATCAGTTTCTGAAAATGACATATCAGACAGACTTTTGTCCTTCTTAGCAACAAAGGACCTTTCCTTTTTGCCCTTGGTTTGAGTCTTCTTCTTATCAGTTGACTCTTTCCTCTTCTCTGGACAGTCAGCAACTACATGTCCATGTCTTTTACAACAATAACAAACTATCTTTGAAGATGTAGTTTTACTTGACTTGGCCTTTCTCCTGTCATTCTTTGATGACTTCTGTGAAGTGGATGGCTTAGACCTCCACTGTTTCTTCTTTAGAAACTTCTGAAAATGTCTAGTGAAAACTGCAAAATCTTCATCACTCTCACTGCTTTCAGAATTCTTGCTTTCTGACTCATCTGTCTCAGTCTCAACAACTTTTGGAGGTGGAGATGGAGACTTACTTTTATATTTCTTAGTGGCTTCTGTCTTCAAAGCCACAGCTCTTTCTTTGTGCTCAACTCTTGTAGTCTTCTCCTCCTCCTTCCTTACCATTAACTGCATCTCATATGATAACAGTTTTTCAAACAATGTTGGAGGAGGAATGTCTGCTAATTTGGTCATTTCCCTTATGACACAAATCTTAGTATCCCAGTCTTTAGTTAGGGATCTCAAGAACTTAGCATTCAGCTCATAATTGCTGAATTCTCTTCCATAAGACATCAACTCATTGACAATCCTATAGAATTTCTTGTAGCACTCAGTTATACTATCAGACCTACCTTGTCTGAAACTTTCATACTCCTGATTTAATAAAGACTTCCTGTCCTGTCTAACTTCTTCAGAGCCCTCCATGTACACTATCAGTGTATCCCACATTTCCTTTGATGTTTTACAGTGAATTAAATTCTGGAATGTGGCATCATCTATTGCACTTATAATTATATTTTGGGCTCTCTTGTCCATAGTAGCCAGAATAATCTCATCTTTAGTCATCTCTGAATAGTCTTTTGGAGTTCTTCGGTTTGCATCCAGAACTGATACTTTCATTGGCACATATGACCCTTCTTTGACTGTGATATAGATTCTAGGGTCAGAGGCTTCCATAAATAGTCTAACCCTTTCTTTCCAAATGCCAAAGATCTCCTTTCTGCAGATTGGCAACTTCATGGATCCTAGTTCTTTGTGATTCTCTGTTGAACCCATTTTTTTGATTTTCTTGATTATGCTGAGTCTGCCTACATGATCTTTTACTCAGACTGTTATGTCCTTTTTGAGTAACCTCCCTCTGATATCACTTGAAAAAAATTGTACCTAATCACCTAGAGGGGGGGGGGGTGAATATGTGACCTTAATCTTTTTAAACTTTTAGGCAGATTTAATCACAGAATTCACAGAACTATAAACAACATACACAGAATCAAATACACACAGAGTACACACAGTTTTATAGTGGTTCCCCAAGGTCTGGGTACATCCACTTTCCCCCTTCGCCTATCTAGTAGTGTACTAGATTCGGCCAAACTTCTCCACTATTCCTCAAATCCTCAGATCTTACACTCAGAACCACAACCAGGTTCCTACAACTCAGGCTCAAAGCCCTACCACTCAGTCTTCACCAAGACCTACACTCAGCCTTCAACAAGGCCTACACTCAGCCCTCAACAAGGCCTACACTCAGAGAAATGAATCTCCTACACTCAGGCACACAGACCCTACCACTCAGCCTTTATAATTTCAGGCTTACAACTCAGATCCCTTAGGATCCTACAAGAAATTAAAATTACAATGAATATAACCACAACTCAGATTGAGATAGAAGAGTTGTCTGGTTTCTTGAAGAGTTCTTGAAAGAACTTTGCTGAGATCAACCTCCCTTGGCTTCCTTCAAAGCTTCTTAAATTTAGAACACAGTAGGGTTGAGTCTCTATGCAGATGATCTTCAATCACTGCTGACTTAAGAATCAGATCTCAATCTAAAACTTTCTTCACAGCCTGGTTCAACAGCTGTTTACTTAGAAGGAGCTCTCTCTCTCCAACTTCTTAGATCTTCTGATCACTTCAATTGATTCTTTAATGAATTGCTTGATCGATCTTTCTCTGTAAAGGAGAAGGGTCTTTATATAGACTTTCTCCAAGGTGACCGGCTGATCCGGTTCCTAACAGCTTTCTGACAGCTCTGACAGTTGCAGTAGACCGGCTGGAATGGCAGCTGTCAAGTCATCCAGTCACTCCTTGAATTTTCTGTAACTGTCTGAAAGTGTCGAGACGGTCAGTCTTTAAGTGTCGACACTGATAGACCAAGTGTCGACACATGTAGACTAAGTGTCGACACTAGCCTTCATTGTGTCGACACAACTCCTTGTGTTGTAGAATCTGCTTCTCAACACTGCTTTTTCAACATGTGTCGACACTGATCCCGTGTGTCGACACAAGTCCTTCTTCTTTGATACTTAGTTGATTTCTTGTAAGTGTCGACACAACTCCTTTGTGTCGACACATCTTCTTGTGTTGATACTTGCTAAGTGTCGACACATTTTCTTATTGTCGACACATCTTCTTGTGTTGATACTTGCTAAGTGTCGACACATTTTCTTAGTGTCGACACATTTTCTTAGTGTCGACACATGCCTTCTGTGTTGATACTTTTGCTGAGTGTCGACACATCTCCTTTGTGTCGACACTTGTACTTAGACTTCATTGAAATTTGCTGAGTGTCGACACATCCTCCTAGTGTCGACACTTTCTTCATGTGTTGAGACTTTTGCTGTGTGTCGACACATTCTTCATTATGTCGACACTTGTACTTAAACTCTGTTGAAGTTTGCTGAGTGTCGACACAGCCTCCTAGTGTCGACACTTGTACTTGAACTTTGTTGATGTTTTGCTGAGTGTCGACACAGCCTCCTGCTGTCGACACTTTTGATATCGACAAAGTTCCTCTGAGTGTCGACACTTCTTTTAAGTGTCGACACAGATTCTTTAGACATTTCTTCATTGAGTGTTGACACTGCCTGTAAGTGTCGACACTTTCCTTCTGGTGTCGACTCTGCATTCCTGGTGTCGACATAATTACTCCAAGTGTCGACACTGCTTCTCTAGGTGTCGACACAAGCCTTCTTAAGTGTCGACACTTTTCTTCTGGGTGTCGACACAAGTCTTCTTAAGTGTCGACACTTTTCTTCTGGATGTCGACATATGGACTTAGAAACTTTTCAGCTTTCCCTGCAATTACTTAACCTGCACAAGGCAACTCAAAATACATCAAATACACCTTGATGTATATCATTGAGTGGGGTGAGGCTTCTTCAAATCAGGTACATTTATTCCAATGTACCCAACATATCCATCATCTTCGGTAGGTCTCCCATGCGTTCTTTAGCCCGAATGACATCATCTTGTAATAGTAGCATGCATCCCCCGTGATGAACGAGACATCCTTGACGTCCGGGGGGTGCATCCTGATTTGATGATAACCTGAAAAAGCATCTAGAAAACTCATTACAGAAAAACCAACGGTTGAGTCAACCAGCGCGTCGATCCGAGGCAAGGGATAACAGTTCTTAGGACAAGATTTATTAAGTAAAGAGAAATCGATACACATTCGCCACCGGCCGTCTCCCTTTTTGACCATGACCACATTGGAGACCCAGCCGTGGTATTGGATTTCGGACACGAAGCCGGCCTTTAGAAGCTTTGCCACCTCCTCTCTGATGGGCTCTGTCAGCTTGTCTGCAGTGGACCTCTTCCTTTGTTGGACGGGGCGTGTTCCCGGGTCCAGGTTGAGGCGGTGACAGGCCACATCCGCGTCAACCCCCGGCATCTCCGCGGCGTTCCATGCGAAGATGTCCATATTCTTCTGGATGCACTCCAGTATCCTGCCTTGGTCCTCCGGGGTCAGCCCTCCGCTGACGCGAACCTTCTCCACCCTGCCTCCACGGGTGAGGACCTCCAACTCCACCACTTCCTCTGCAGCCTCCAACCTGGACTGCTCCCCCCATCCTTCAGCATCCCTCTCCTCCGACATGGGGACCTCCACCTCCACCTCTTCCTCCACGGCCACCACTTCGGCCATCTCCTCCTGATCTCTTCCTGCCGCCACCTCCTCAGCGCAGTTCTCCACCTCCAGCTCCTCCTTGCCAGCTTCCTGCTCAGCCACCTCCATCCTTCGCCCCATCTCCTCAGCTCCCGCCTGCCAAGAGATGGAGTTCACAGCAGTGACATAGCATTCCCGCTCCACCTTGGGGTCCCCCCTGACCCTGACCTGAATCCCCTTGACATTAAACTTCAAGCACTAATGGAATGATGAGGGGACATAGCGGAAGGCACTGATAAGGGGCCTCCCGAAGATGGTGCTGTAGCTACTGGGGGCATCCACAATGACGAACCTGCAGTTTCTGGACTGCCCCCCCTCCCCCCCAGGGTGACATGGAGACCGACTCCTCCTTCCACTTCCTTTCTCTCCCCCGAAAACCCGAACAAGGGTCCATCCGAGGCCAGCACCCTCTTTGCCTCCACCTTCATCGCATCAAACGCATTCTTAAAGATGACGTTGACGGAGCTTCCGTTGTCAACGAGGATCCGAGAGACGGTAAAATTTTCGATGGCTGTCTTGATGACCAGCGCATCATAGAATGGATCCTCGTGATCCGGCATGTCGCTCCCGGAGAAGGTGATCCTCTCTTCTGTGGGTGGGGTTTGGGATGTGGAGGCAACGCTCCGACGATACATGGTGTGGAGGCTCGCCTTCTGGGAAGCCTCGACCCCCCCCCCCCCCCCCCCGTAGATTTCTCCGATCCCTCCTCGGGTCCCAACGTCCACCCGGTCTTCGCAACGGTCCTCCTCTGCCCGAGGCAGGACCTCCACGATCCTCAATTCCTGGCGCCCCTGCTGCTGTTCCCTGTTCCCTCTCATTTCAAGGAACTCCGGGCATGTGGCTGTGGCGTGCCCCTCCTTCTGATGAAAGTTGCAATAGGGAAACTCCACCCTAACTTCTCTCCTCCTCCTCCTTGCTACTCTCCTCCTCTCCCTCATCGCTATGGCCATAGCCTCTTCTTGATCGGGGAGTCGGGGCCTCTGGGCCTGCCTCCAGCCCGGGCGGTGGAACTGATCTTGCCCCCCTTGATGGCGATCCCTTCCTTGGTACCCTCTCTGTGGCCCCTGCCCTTGCCACTCAAGCCTCCAGCCCAGCTGACGGTCGGGCTCCTGACGCCCCCACCTAGGCTGCTGTTGCCCCTGGAGCTGTCTCTGCTCCCTCTATCGGGGCTCTCCTCTCCTCTCCTCCTGTCCTCTTCCTCCTCTTGATTCCTTCTCCTCCTTCGTGGCCCACCTGGCCAGCTTCCACACAAACTCCGGGTTTGACGCCTCCCCATCAACTTCTCTCGCCTCCCTCTCCATCAGCTCCTCGTATGAGAGGGGGGAATTCACTTCAGCTCCATCCTGAAGAATCCCTGTTGTAGGCCCATGGTAAAGGCCATCATCAAACTTTGGCCTGACATCTTCTGGACCTGAGTAACCTCCTCTTGGAATCGGTCCACGTAGCTCTCCAGTGTCTCGTTCACCCCCTGCTTGATGTGGAACAGGGACTCCGACTCCTTCTTCCTCCTCTTCGAGGTAGTGAACCTCAGCATGAACCCCCGGTGCAGGTCCTCAAAGCAGTAGATGGAGCTGGCCGGTAGCTGGTGGAACCACTCCCTTGCCTTCTCCTTGAGGGTGATAGCGAAGAGTCGGCACTTGAACCCGTCCGACATCTACCGGATTGAAACTACATCCTCGAACCATTGAACGTGTTGGACCGGGTATCCCTTCCCAGTGTAGTAGGACATCTCTGGTTCCCTGAACCCCTCTGGAACTGGAGCTGAAGAGACCAACTCGTTGAAGGGGTTGCCTCCCCCTGCTGGGCGAGCTGGCGAGTCTCGCGAGCCTAGCTCGCCGAACCGGCCTTGGCCTGCCGAGCCAGGGAAGAGCTCGCGCCCGGGGAGCTCGCACCCCCGGCCCTCCTCAGCCACTTCCTTCCCAGCTCGCCTGCGGGGGGCGTCTTCGCCCAGAGAGGGGGCAGCCGCGATCTAAACTACTGGAGTCGAGCACTCGGCCCGCGTGCCGAGTGCGAACTTGACGAGGTTCAGCACCTCATTCCTGAAATCCTCGAACATCCCCACCGTGGCGAGAGGCGGGGGGGGGGGGGGGGGGCGGCGAGTCCGGCCTGTCAGATCTCTGTCCTCCTGTCATCGGGCTCGCTGAAGCTTTTCTGCACTGATCACGCTCCACGCTCACCGCACCAAAATGTTGAAACCGAAAAACGGTCTCCTGTGGAGTTCACCCTTGGGGAAGGGGTGATCGCGCGCCTACTTCACTCTTGCAAGCAAAACAACAAAAGAAACAAGGGAACTGACCCAAGGGCTCGGCGGGGAGGACCCACCACACACCCGGAAGATCTGAGAGCGCTTCCCCTCCTTAGCCAGAGGCCGAACTAAGGTACCCTCAGAAAGCACTTGAAAACTAGAGCAGGAGAGCACAGGAAGCATGCCTTCTGGGATACCCCTTGGATATTATTTATAGTTTTCAAAATCTGAACCGCCAATAACCAAACTGAACAGACCTGAAGTTACCAAAATGTCCTTGGCTGGGTCTGCCAACAGCCAAACTCCGCTATTTTGAAGGGCTATGGGCAAACCTGTGGGGGCAAAATAGTAAAAAGTATCTCATAGATCTGGGCGAGTTGGGGAGCCTGGCCACCTCGGCAGATCCTGCTCGCCTGCTGTTGCCGAGCTCCTTTGCGAGAGCGCGAGCTGGGGCGACGAGCTCGCACATCCGTAGGTCACCATCAGTCGACCTTAGTTCGACGATTCTTGGACTAGCTCGGCGAATACCGAGCTCACAGTCGACGAATGCCGCTCTCCCGTTCGACGAATGCCAAGCTCGGGCTCAGCTTCCCTGCTGCCGAGCTCGCCCATTAGTTTCAGCCCGATCGGTCTGGTTCCTGGCGACCATATTCACCGGACACGGGGTTGTACATAAATGACAAAGGCATGGATGATCACGATAAAATACGAGGGGAATTGTAGAGGCAATATCCTGTAGAGCTTCGTGATGTCCGCGATCTACCAAAATGGTGGGAGCCTAAACCTGTGGCTGAGGTGTTCATTGGGGATCACGAGCACGTGGTCACTCAGGGTGTTCAGTCTTTCATCCGCTCAGGGAGGTCGCACCACAAAGTCGTCACCCGGAGCAGCCCGCACTAGAAAGGCTTGAAACTCCACTTGAGTCGGTTGTGGCTTTGAAAGCTTTGTAGAAGGGAAAGACATAATAGCAGAAACACGACAAGGGTCATCTTGAGGGTTCGTCTGGACTTTTTCTTCGGTCGCATTAGAAGGTAATCTCCTTGCTTAAGGTGCCCCTCTATTTTTATATGTTACCATGTGGAAGTCAAAAAGACCTGAAGCAATGGGACCACACCAACCTATTAATGTTTGTGGTGCATAACTTCAGCTCCCTTACAAGATAACAAGCATCGCAAAAAAAGTGTTCTAAGTAATATTTGTATGACCATGCAAACAACGACAGATGCAGTTAGAAGCTTTAAAAGCAGTAAATATCAATGTAGGTAATGAAGATATACATTATGTATCCTCCATAAATATTTCATTTTTTCGGACGGTAGCTCCTCGATAATGTCTTCCTTGCAAAAAAAAAGATGATGCTTTTTTGCTCGACATCCATAATCTGCGTTCATGACAAGGGAGGCACTAATTTGAACATAGACACTATCCTCGATGACTTAGTGCTCAAAGTCATACTTCAACATCCTTTCCTTTGTTCTTCTGAAGGATCACCACAGCCGCAGCTCTATCCTTCTCAGCTTTGTTGGTTGTTGCCCTCTCCATTGTAGCCTTGTTCGTTGTAGCCTTCTCCTTGGTAGCTTTGTCCACTGAAGCCTTCTCCTGTTTTCCATTGCAGCCTTATCTGCTGTTTTCTCTACTACCGTAACATTGCTCGCAGCAGCCGTTATTGGTGAGTGTCGATCCGTCAAAATATTTTCTCAAATCCCTGACCCCCGGGCAGTATTTATAGATTAATACAAGCACTAATGGGCCTTTGCAGTCTCCACAGGTAAATGTTCGAAGCAGTGCCCACAATGTTCCTAATTTGAAGAAGTCCTCACAATATCGATGCGCATAATTGTATTTGTTGTGTTTGCATTTGTTGTGATGATTTCAGGTACATGTCAGATAAACCCAACATAAGGCTACACTTAGGGTCATTAGACATAGTTTTGCTAATATAATTCCTCATTGTGCAAGACACCATGTCGACTTAAGTTCTAGGGTCTGTTTGGCGCAGCTCTGGCGGCTGGAAAATCTCTATTTCAGCCGCCAGAGCTGCTTTATATGTGTTTGGGAAGCTCTCTGTGAAGAGCTTTTCAAAAATCTGAAGCTGTTTTGCAGCTTTTCAAAGATTTCCCTCCCCCCAGCTTCTGCTCTTGCAAATAGCTTTCTCTCTCACAGGTTTTGGAAATCTAATGGTTTCTTCAGTTGGAACATGCTTAGAGGTCGGACGGCCTTCCTCCGGCGATTCCGAGCCCCCGACGTCCTTCCTCCGGCGATTCCGAACGCACTTCTGCACAGAATACCCAAACACTCTGAGCTTTTCAAATCTCCCCAAAATCATTTTTAAACAGCTCTATCCGGACAGCAGCTTTTCAATCCGCCAGAGCTGTCCCAAACAAAGCCTAGTCTATGTTGGTCATAGAACTACACTCAAAAGACAGCCAAATAGTGTCCAGAATATTAAGCAAACAAAAGAAAATCAAACAGAAGAGCTAGAAATTAACTGAAAATTTGATCTAATGGAACGTGTTGATGGTCTAACTGAATGCATGATCTAACGAGTCGAATTGTGCATATATCATCATGGATGTAGAAATTCTGTTAAGGAATTGATTCAAATAGTCAATCTTAATCGAACTACGTGAAGAAGGATCTAGAAGAATCGGGTGAAGAACTTCGGATAAATGGTTAAGCATTTATTCAGCTTGAAGATCGGGTCATTCGTGCTGAAGAATCAAGCGCATTCGGGCTGAAGTATCTTGAAGACAAGTTCACCTGAAGAAGAGATTTGAAGAAGCATCAAGATGATCGTTCTGAAACATCAAGACGGCTCGGGTAATGAACTTAAAATATAAAGACTGAAGGTTCAGTGTACTTCAAGCGTTCGTGCAGATGAATCAAGACAATCCATGTAGAAGATGTACATGCATGTTGAAGACTAGTACAGATATACTACATGATCATATAGAAAGTATAAGGGGATTCGATCGGATGTTCCTTGATATTACTTGAATATCAAAGCTCTATTGGAGGCAAAAAGGTGATCAAGTTGATCAGCACATCACAGTTGATCTCAAATTTAAGCACTAATTTGGTAAGTTGTTCATTAATGGTGACACGAAAAGAGCCAATCAGATTGCTTCCTTTTAGGGAAAAGATTTCTTTTGATAGAATATTGTCTAAAGATTCAACCGTCAGAATAAACAAGAACGTGAACAGAAACACTAACGAGCAACAACGAGAAACGAACCAACGAACAAATCGACTGTCAAAAGAATAGAGCTTTGTCGCCGCAACTTGTGAATCGGAGTTTTTGATTACTGAAGCTCAAGGTTATTGGAGAAGAAGAATACAAAGAAAAACCATTTTCTTCTTCAATAAGATCGACCGGTTCAAGTTGTTGAAACAGATAAAAGTACAATCATTTCTCAGAAAGAAGAAATCTTTCTGAGATCAACAAAATGCAATTCAACATCAAGCCTTCTGTTGGAAGACTAGAGAAGAAGCTAGCCTCAACAGCTTCAAAAAAACTCCAAAGCTTTTAAGATAAATCATCGTGTGTGTAATACAACTTACTGTAAACTATAGGATACTTTTGTCTCTGAGTGGTAGGATCCCTTGTGGATCTGAAGTAGGAGACTTCTGTCTTTGAGTTGTAGGGTCATCTAGACCTAAGGTAGGAGGTTAGTTTGGGCCACTGAGGTAGGATTTAGTTCAGATCTGAGATAGGATCTTTGTGACCTGAGATAGGAGGTCAGCCCGTGCCTCTGAAGTACGAGACTTGATCTCTGAGTTGTATGATCTGCGGATTTCAGTTTTGATTGTAGTTTGGTTAAGTCTAGTACTCTGCTAGATAGACGAAGGGGAAAAGTTGACGTACCCAACTCTAAAAACCACTATAAACTGTTGTATGCTTTTGCTGTGACTGTTTTGTGTTGTGTCATAATTTAAATTCGGCAAAATAAACTATAAAGGGCACACACATATTCACCCCCTAGATTAGTAGAGATCTCTTGTCTTTCAGTAAGGTTTACTTTTTCAAGGTTCACCAGAACTTAAAATGTGCTGGGAATCATCCTGTTGCCAACAGAATAAGAAAAATCCAAGTCAAAATAAGGCCAGTCTGGGTAGTTAGAAATGTAACGGTCGCCCATGCCCCCCCTGGACCGCTAGTGCAGTCAAGCTTCCTCCACACTGCGCCACTATTAGTCCTGACAGATCCTGTCAAGTAAACCCCCACTGCCAGTGCAGTCAGGGGACCATCCATCGAGCCAGCGTCAAGGGATATCATTCAGCTTGTGTTCTTCAGCTTGGGTGTGCTCACCCCATTGACGTGTGCCCACAAAGGGGGCTCCAGCGCTTGCAACTAGTGCGGTCCCACTTCCAGTGACCGCACGCCTTGCCCCTTTTATTAATTATCCTCACATAATGTAACCTCTCATCCTGCCTAGCTCTCTTGTAATGCAAGCATCCCATATTTTTCTAGAACTACCTGATCGGGCTGCTCCCACTAGTATAAATATGGTGACCAGTACCCTAAAAGGATCCTCATTCTGATCCAAATTAGGCATGAGCTTGTGTCAAATCGGCAACTCAAATCTGGAGCCTCCCTGGTTGTTGCGAGCTCTCTAGCCAGCACATACACTCTTCCGTAACATTCTTCGGGGAAGGGTCCCACCATAAGGGCGAAATGTAGGCAAAACTTACCCTACATTTTTGCAAGAGGCTGCTTACAGAATTCGAACCCGTGACCTCAAGGTCATACGGGCGACACCTTAACCAGTGCGCCAAGGTTCCCTTCTGGAGGATAGATGATATAATCACGAAAAATCCATTGCTGTACCCTCGGCCATAACAAAGAGTTAAGAATACTTAACTAATTAAGATCATTATAATCATGATTTAATATCTTTTTTTCTTTGAATATGAGCGAACAAAAGAAATGAAACGTAAGAAAGGATCCAACAATTCTACAGATGAAGAAAAATGAAAGAGAAAGAGGAAACGATTTACTTATTCCTATCAAATCGTTCCGCAGTAAAGCATACGGCTGCATATTTCCTTTATTTGCAAAATTATCATCTATTGAAGTCCTGTTTAGAATAAGGGTTATTTACAGGTACCTCCCCTCGAAATTTGTGTAATTACAGTTAGCACTTCTCTAACTTTTGAAATTACAATTATCCCATTTCAATGTTTAAACCCTAAGGTGGTACTTTTGTGCGTGGATTTTATGAAATATAAGCACTGCAGAGACGTTTTTGTAATTTTGAAAGTTAGAGGGGTGCAAGCTGTAATTTCTCAAACTTCAAGGGGAGGTCCCGGTAAATAACCCTTTATAATAATAATAGATATATATATTACCCAAATCTCAGGGAAAAAAACACTACTAAAAGACAAGTATTTATCTCATTATCATTTGACCAAATAAAAATACAAAAAAAAAACAAAATGATTTTTCATTCATTGCAGTGGTAAGGACAAACTGTCCAACATAAAACCAAGCAATTGGAGTACTACATCATTTGGGATATATTTGAGAAGCAGCTATTTGATGAATGATTGAATTCCGCAACTTGAATGAACTGAGGCGGCAAAACCTCATGCCTATCTATGTACACCGGAATATCAGAGGCTTTAAAAAAATGGAAGCCTCGAGAAAAAATCAAGAAGATATCATCGGAGATCAACCACATCAATCTTCAAAGACGGATTCATATAAACATCGGAGCAATGGTCGTAGATCGGACCACCTTCGGGCGGAGATGGATGAGGATGGAAGCCACGCTGATTGCATTTCCTGACAACCGACATGCCCCCCGGAGTCGTCAGCCGAAATATTCCGTGTTTTCTGGGCACAAGAATACTTAACATTAGCTCTATTTTTTAAAATCTAGAAAAAAAATAAATCAGAACAATCCTCAGGGAACTCCGAACTCAACCAGACGACCAGATTAATCTGCCGTATAGAGCAGGTTGGGGTGTACCGCCTACAGACGGGAGGTGGGTCCCCCGAAATAGGCTAAAGCCTGGGCCGGACTCACCTTCAACAGAATGTCATCAAGAAACCCATACATATTTGTTCACACTTCACACACACACGCGCGCATCTAACACGTACGTACTTACAAATTTCTTAATGTATCACATTGAAATAACTAGGAAGGATAATATTTCCCCAAAAATAGAAAATATTTATCTTGCTTTCAGAAGTGCTTTGCATTGACAACATGAAGTTCTACAAAGGATCTTTTCTGCCAAAAAAAATTTTATATGATTATAAAACCATGCTGAGAATCCTTTTAACTAAATGGATAGAGCACTATTTAAAGTAGAATATTGCAATGCATAAAGCCAATGTTAACTAAATGGATAACACAATTTAAGGTAGAATATTGCAATGTATATATCCCATGTTAACTAAATGGATAGGACTACTTAAGGTAGAATATTGCAATGTATAAACTCCATGTTAACTAAATGGATAGTACTATTTAAGGTAGAATATTGAAATGTATAAAGCCCATGTTAACTAAATAAATAGCACTATTTAAGGTAGAATATTGCAATGTATAAAGCCCGTGTTATCAAAAGTTTATTACGCGAGCATAAGACAACACCCTTACCTTGAACAGTCACTTGGGGCCATGACAATTGCAACCGCTTCTGGTAGCATAACCTGGTCAAACACTCCGACGATGTCAGAAGAAATCACAACGTGAATCAAGGCAACTTAGTGACATGAAAATAAAATAACAGGGAGGAAAAATACTGAAGCTTTCAGCTTATGCTGGGAAGATACAAATGAGAAAGGAATTTAATTCATAATGAAGACCAAAAATGGCCTGCCTCTTCATTAACTTTTCTTTCTCACACAATACATCAGCATCTCTATCTATTACGAACCTGATAAGAATAGTGTGTATGGATATCAATCGAAGACATGAAACAAGACTGAGTAGGATGTGTCTGCATATTTTAAACGGAGTTTCAGTAAGAAATTAAAGCATTATATATTGAGAATATAACATGCAAGTAAAATCTGTAAATGAAAATATATATGAGTCTATCTAACATCTCTATAAAGGTACAAAATTAGTTTTGATCAATTATGGGGATCATGGGTCACACAAGAATGTACAAGTACTGGGCAAAGAAATGATGATCAGAGCCGTTCATGTTGTGTGCGGATTGACAACTTAGGAATTTAATTAGTTGTGTATTTTTTGTATTTTATTTTAAGCATGTTTGTACAACCGTCATGATCCAAAAACCATGATTGTTCATGTTTTTAAGCAGATGACAGTGCACGAACCTCATTTCAACCTCTGGAATTCAACTGCAGCCAGTTGCAGCCCTCCCCATCCTCTCCACACCAAAGCCTCCTAAAACACAAAAATACCTCATAACCACCCTGGTGTTGCCGAAAACCACATCCCACCGCCGGCAGTCTCCTCCCATCCCCAACAGACCACAAAACAGCCCTTCTCCTCTCCACAAACATCATTCCAGCCTCCTAATCCTCTTTCCAGTCAACAAGGAATCTCCACCAGCCCTCTCCTTTCCTACCCGAGACATCACACATCCTCACAAGGACGGAAAACACCTCCCAATATCCCCGGCCAGCTCCAATCATCCCCAACAACCCTATACCAGTCCAAACAGCCACCATAACTCCATATTAACTGGTCATTTCCACAACACAATTCATCATATCCTTCTGATGCACTAATTTCGGATCGGTGGCATCGTTCGTTGAGGGATATCACCACCAGACACCCAAACCTACATCCTCCAAGCTTCTCCTTGCCAAATCCTTCTATCCATTGTAAGTTTAATTTGTGGGTTTTAAATTTCTTGTGCAAGTTCTTACTTCTTAAGTATATTCTCTTGTAACGCTCGTGCCAAATCACTTTATGGTTTCAAAGGCTTGTTTGTTTTTGTTGGGTTTCTCAGGCACCACATGCACAACAAAATATTTGCAAGAACCCCATAAAAATGCCCATGCAAAAACCAATAGATCAAGAACAATGTTCATACCTGCGCCGGAATCAAATTCCGAGAAGCATAACTTTCATGGGAGAACCACAACATAGAATAAGATTCATGTCTCTACGAGTATCCATATGAATGCTGGAAACTCCTCTCCATCCGTGCAACAAACTCGGGATAGAGGATGATCATTCTCCTTCGTCTCCACGACATACTAGTTTCGTTTTTGGAGAGGATGCAGCTGCAGGTTAATCAGTTGTCGTAAAAGTCACGCTCAAAAGGCGTAACCGAAAAACCCCAAAAGACGCTATTTATAGTTGTTTCAAAAATCGAAACTCATTAATCGCTCGATAGTAGCTCGGTTTTTTAATCGGATCGAATTCAAAATAAAATGATAGAATCAAACCGAATCGATCAAAATTGACTCGAAATTAATTTCGAGTTGACTTCGAGCCATACCCGAATCGCTCGATTTATGATTCGAGCCAACTCGAAATTATGATTCAGCTATGAGCAATTTGGTTTTCTTGGTTCCACTTCCCGAAGTTCCCGCCATTCCTGTGACCCCTTCATTTAGAGTAGGCATAAAAGTAATAGCTTCGTTAAATGTGCCACTCTGCTTTTTGCCTTCTTGTTTTTTCGTTAAAACACTATAATGACATAAATATTAAAGCAATAGCTTCGTTAAATGTGCCACGCCGAATTGCCATCGGGCTTTTTCTGCCACTTTGCTTTTTGACTTTTAGGGTTTGTTTTGAATCCAAAATTTAACACCAAAATTTTGCCATCAGGCTATTTGCTTTTTGCCTTCTTTGCTTTCATGCTTTTTCTGCCAAATTTCACACCAAAATTTGTAATAATTTTTTCAATAAAAAATTAACTAATTTTAAGCCAACTCGAAATTGATTCGAGCTAGCTCAAAATTGATTCGAGCTAGCTCGAAATCAAATCGATTTTGAGTCGCGCCAGCTCGACTCGAAAATGATTTAAAGTTCGAGTCGATTTCGAGTCGACTTCGAGTCGAAAATTTTGATTTTGAGTCGAGTTGAAATCAACCTAAGTCGACTCTATATCCGTCATATTTAGGCTTGGGTCTTCACTTAAATCCAATATAAGATTATTTATCCATTTTTCATATGTTTTTATGTGCGATCTCATAGACTCAGACTACGTTGACAGTAAAACTAAATCCTTGATTACTTCTAGATCACAAAAGATTTCAACAGTCATATAATTTGTCATTTCACACTCTTTGACGTTCACACCCATACTTGATCACTTGTTTAAGGTTCTACTCACTTGTGGTGGCTGCAATTTTGTTGTAAATTTATTTTATTGCAAACATAATCATCGGTTGTCATTGTAATTTCATTTACGCATTCTCGTAATTGTTCTACATCCCGCTAGACCCCACCCTATGTGATGCAGGACGACGCGTAGGGTTTGCGCGCCTATCGGCTTTTTCTAGGAAACTCTAATGCATGCAATATTCGATGAACTTTGCGCAATGAAATTTGAGTGAAATTTGCACGAACTTTAAGAAATAAAGCAACAAAATCCTTTGTAAGGCACAAAATCAATATTTTGTTGCAAAATATTTTTTCTTAATAAAATGGTTCAATTTTAAATCCGGAGAATGAAGTTAGCAACTTTCGTTATGTTACCATTGTCGTAGCAAAGCGGAAATCGTGAACTCCAAATACGTTTCCGTTTGGAGTTTTCGACGTTCGTTCCCTGACAAAACTCGGGTGAAAACCCAGCAATGAGTCTATAATCTACGAGAAAATATAGGGGCACACAAAGGAAGAGATAGAAACAATTACCCATGGAAAGAGACGTCTTTCCGTATTTGAAGTCGATGGCGATCACGTGAGGAACTCCTCACCTTCGATCTTCCGCTCCAAGGTCGACCGCTATCGCACACGGTCACCAAGGAGAAACTTTGTTCACTCTCACACGAAAGTGGTTCCACGAAATCACTCACACTAGAGAGGCCACAAACTAACAACCTAAAATTCGTTCACTCACTCTCACACGAATGGCTCCACGAAATCTCTAACACAAGAAAATGAACTACTCACTTCCAATCCTAAATCACTCTATTTACTAATGCTAACGCAAGGAGGTTCCACGATAGCCCACTACACTGAAGCCTTCGTTGTCCACGACAGCCAATCAGCCAACTAAATTCCTAAGTCAACTGTCATTGCTATACCCGGCCAACAGGGTTCATGAACAATAATAGCAATCTCAATAAACCCACGCGGATACAAAAAGTTTACTCATCCTCCACTCCTAAACAGGAATTAAAGAAGCAGCAGACTTAACTTCTACCACAACTGTTCATCTTCTTCAACAAGGGGAAAAACACACAAACATCAAACCAAATTCAATATTCAACATCTCCTACAGCTACAAAAAATTTCAGCAACATGAGAATCCCTTATCAACATCTAATACAACACTACTATTCATCGTCCCTACCAAACCTACACAGGAAACGCATACAACAACTCACAGCAGCAAGCAATACATCTCTTCATTCAATATTTTTCACCACTGGAAATCAAATAACAACACATTCTTTTTTTATAAGGTTACAAACAGAGAAGTTAGAAAACCTGTCACGGAAGATGCGACCATGGCGAGTTGGACTAGGGATGCATGGTGGCCGGCAGTTGCGGGGAACGTGGCCAGATGAAGGAACTCGCTGAAACTTGCGGCAGTTGCGTGCAGAGGAGGCAGCACCAGGCTCGGGGAGGTGGCTCGTGTTAGTGTTTGGTGTTCACGTGCAGCTGGATTGTGGCGACAAGGCGAGACGGAGAAATCGAATCACCATTTTTTGGCCCTAACCCCTGTTCAGCTCTTGATCGGGAGAGGGAAGACCGGCTTTAACTTCTGTTTTCTCTGGCCGGTTCACGGTTTTTATATAATAGATATATATATTATATAAGTATTTATATATATATAAGCATATGCATATATTTATAACATTACAAGGTTATAAGCATTTATATATATAAGCATGTTTTCTTACTTAAGGATGATAAAGGTTTGGTCGGGTGTGACGTCGGTCACACTTGCTTCGACTTGATCGGGGCTGGTCTCCACCACTATGTCAATTTAGTATGAGAGTTGAAGGTTTGGGCCAATTGAACATAAGAAGCGGTAGGCAAAGTTTATTTTCTTTTGTTGTCTTTTCATTTTAAAAAAATTTTGCCTGGTCTGAGTCTCATCGAAGGTTAAATGACAGACACACAAATGTCCATGTATGACTTTAAAAATTTAACAATAACACGCCTTAAGCAAATGAATTTACAGCTTGATGACTTAAAAAACCGATTAGTGGCACTCTCCATAAGAGTCGATGATCTAGACTATCATAGGACCACAAATCATACTTCACCCTGAGCCCAAGAATTCACTAGGGTTCATTTTGAAGTGGATCGAGACCCAGAGAAATCTCAACCACCACTCTCACTTACGTAGAGACCCAAAGTTCTTCTAAGAGCATAGTTGTGGTCCTACCAAAGGCTGGCCATTGCCACCCCTGGGATGAATATGTCCAACCACAATTCCTTTATCAGAGAAATTGAACTCCCCCTCAAGCACAATTTGACTATGGAACGACATCAAGGACGACCAAGAACCCCATAGGGGAGGCCACCACATGGATGATGATATCACTCATAGGGTTCACATCGATGCCCCTACTTAGATGGATAGTTATACCCTGCATAATTTAGTGACTAGGTCCTTGATATGGACCATTGTTTTTGAGTGGTATATGTCAAACGTGTGTAGGGTTCGCATCACGAACATGAAATTACAATGGGCAGGAAAAGATTTACTAGAAGAGCCTGGAGAGGATGCTCGAGAGAGAGGGTTACATCTCATCACCAGATGAGCAGGTGATGAGCATGTATGGAACATAAATTAAAACAAAAATACAATCACACTTCATACATGAGTTAGCCCCTGGACAGCTCTATGACTTACAACAGGAAACTATTTCCGTAGTCAATCACATGACACATTTAGATGAAATAGTTGTTAGAAGTGACATCAGAGAGGAGGACATCATAGTTGTGTCTCATCGAGTGCAACTGTATTCAGAGATTTGCAGGTAATTTATTTCCCACCCATTGGATTCAGTCGAGTAGATATTTTGGCGCGGCCTTGAATACGAGCAATATCTACAGACCACTAGTCAGCGATAAGTAAACAGGGATCTGTGAAATTTGGCATCTAGGAGATCACTCTAGACAGGGACCCCACACTTCCACACATAATCGTATCCAAGCGGACATGAAAGGCAAGGTGATCACTACAGGAGACCCCAAAACCAGGCAAATCCAATGTTATAGATGTCATGGTAAAGGGCATGTAGCATCCCAATGGATTACGAGAAATTTACATATAGACAAGGGGTTTGAACTCTTCACACCCCCGCCCAAGGAAGAGTTTGTCGTTACTCGAGGAAGGGCGGGCCAGCAATGCAATAGAGCTATAGAGTTAGGTGTCGTGAGTTATCTACTATTTACCCCCAAACAATGAGAGGATTGAAAATGCCACAATTTTATGTACAACTCTCCTCCACTTAAATGAATTTTGTCCCGAAATTTTAAGAATAAAAAAATCTTAACCAATTCATACCTGAGGAAATAACTCGGGGTACTCTTCGAGCATGATTTGCTCTCGCTCCTAAGAGTGCTCCTCGCGTCTGCAGTTATCCCAACGAATTTTGATCATCTTTATCGCTATGTTGTGTAACTGTCAAACTTCGGTGTCTTTGATGTGAATGGGCTTGACTTTAGTCGATAACCCACCATCAACCGGTACTATGTCGGACACAACAATCTGACTAGGCTCTAGCACCTCCTTCCTCAATACTTATATATGGAATAAGTCGTGTAGACCACTAAGCTCTATAGATAGAGCAAGCCTATAAGCAGCATCACCGTTGAGCTCTGTGATCTTAAAAGGTTTAAGTACCTCTGACTTAGTTTTTTCAAGCGTCAGATCACCAAGTCGCCAACGACGAACTCTATGTTCAATTACTTGGCAAATAGTACTTCTCCTGCATATCCTGGGCGATAAGTAGTCTCTCACAGTCTCACGTATCACCAAAATCGTCGTATTTACCTCTTCGACGTCTTTCTGCTTTAACAACTTCGTGTCACACATTTCCGCCCCAGCAAAGGACATACGACACTTCCTATCATACATGATGACGAAGGGCGTCATTTGAATGCTAGCTTGGCAGCTGTTGCTGTTACCTAATTTGATCATATATATGTGATCTTACTATCTCTTTCTAAAATCCAAGACGCGCATTCAGAGCATATCTTCCATAGTCGTGTTGGTCCTTTCAGTCTGTCCATCCGTTTGAGGATTAAAAGCCATGCTAAACTTCATCTTGGTACCCAATATGCGGTCAATAAGTCTCTGATCATTTGATATGAAATGCCTATCTCGGTCGCTCATAATGCTCTGGGGAACACCGGGTAACCGCATTATATTATCAACATAAAATTTTGCAAGTTTCTCCACCTGATCGTCCTTTTGGTTCGGAATGAAGTGCGACGCCTTTGTCAAACTATAAACAACCACCCAAATATCGTTGTTTCTCTGCTACGACCTCTACAAACTGTGCTTGAAGTCCATAGATTTTTTGTCAAATTTCCACTCTGGAATCGACAAAAACTTCAGAAACTCACCGGGTCGTTGGCATCACAAGCACGCAAGTGTGACACATTGCCATGTATAAGGCGATGATTTTCATGCCCGACTACAAAAAATATTTATGTATGTCCATGCACATTTTTGTGCTTCCTGGATGAATTGATTATTTTATGAAATGAGCTTTGTACATCAATTCATCTCGAAGTTTTCCAAAACTACGGGCGCACAATCTGTTATCCTTCCAAAGAAGACCATCTTCGAAGGAAAACTCAAAATTGGACCATTCCACTATCTCTAATACAAAGCGCTTAATGCTCTAATCAAGCTCTAGATCCTGTCAGACAGCAATGTCATATTGGTCTTTCGTCCAACTCAAGCATGTCGTAGTTGTCATACTCCTATCAACACAAGTGATTTCGAGTACCTACAATTCACGGACCAGACACTCATTGTGCGCTAAAATCCAGTCAGCATACGCATGAGCTCGTAGCCTCAACACGTCCGCAAAAACATTTCCCTTCCATAGAGTGCAATGAATATCAAGGGTGTAGTCCCCAAGGAATTCCATCTATCTCATTTGTCGCATATTCAACACCTTCTAATTTAACAGGTACTTCAGACACTTCTGATCCACAAAGATATCGATCTTCACGTCGTACAAGTAATGTCACCACAATTTCAGAGAGAACACCACAACCGCCAACTCTAAGTCATGGATTGGGCAGTTCCTCTCATGCACCTTAAGCTGGCGCAAACCATAAACAATCACCTTTCTAAACCGACACAAAACATAGAAAACCTATCCTTGAGGCGTCACTATAAACTTGATAGCCTTCTGCCACGAACAACGAACACAAAATCGGCGCCAAGGTCAATTGGCTCTTTACCTCCTCAAAGGCTTGTACGCACTCTAACATCCAAACAAATATCTGCACCTTCCTAGTCAATGTGGTGAGAGGAAGTGTGATCCTCAAGAAATTCCCCACGAAGTGTCTATAGTAGTCGACAAGTAACAAAAATGCTTTGAACTTCCGTCACAATTTTCAACACGGGCCACTCTCGGATAGCCACTATTTTCGATGGATCCACTGCGATACCTTCTCCACTAAACACAAGACCCGAGAACCCCATAGACAATAGTCAAACCTCACATTTGGAGAACTTGACATATAGTTGATGCTTCCTCGGGATGCTCAACATTGTGTGTAGGTGATCTGCAGGCTCTCCTCTGACAGGGAATAAACCAAGATGTCGTCGATGAAGATGACGACAAATCGGTCCAAATACTCCTGAAAAGTTCTATTCATCAAATCCATGAATACCAATGGCACATTAGAGAGCTCGAACAACATCACAGTGAATTTGTAGTGTCCGTAACAGATACTGAAGTCCGTTTTCGGAATGTCACATTCACGAATCTCAACTAATAAAAACCGGACTTCAAGTTCAGTTTTGAATACATAGTCGAACCTATTAGCTGGTCGAATAGATCGTCGATACACGGGATCAGATAGACATTCTTCTCCATCAGCTTATTTAACTAATAGTAATCTATGCATAGTCGCAAGCATCTGTCCTTTTTCACAAACAGGACTAGTGCACCTCAAGGGGAAGAACTCGGGCGTACGTAGCCTTGCTATAGCAACTCTTGTTGCTGAATTTTTACTTCTGTCATTTCCTTCAGTACTATATGATAAGGTGAGCGAGACACGGGCTTGACACCCGACATTAGCTCAATACAAAAATAAATATCCCGTTGAGGCAGAGCCCCGAAGAGCTCATTAGGAAATACGTTCACGACCTCTGCTACTACTGAAACATCACCTAAACTGGATTTGCTCTCCGAAGCCCCCAACAAAGTGAAACAACTTTGTGCCTTTCCGCACTGCTTTAACCACTGAAGATCAAACATCAACATCTTGTTCACTCCTCGCAAGCCAGAGAATGTAGTCTCACCATCGAAATTCTTTCCCAGAGCGACCTCTTTTAGACTACAATCTACACATGCACACTGTAACACCCCTCATCCGTCACGAATAATATAACAGAAGGTCTGGTCGGGGCCCCACGTCATATGAAATGGACAAACGGAAAAGTTACAAAATGAAACCCTAAACTGATGGGAATCCATCGGATCGTGCACATGATGGGGCGGGACCCACGTTCATTTATTCCCGCCGGAAGACGTGATCGGATCGCCGATCCGACCCCGCGGTTGCGTCCGGCACGTCGCCGCGAATCAGAATTATATATTTATGTATTTTTTTTGGACACGTACTTATTTTATTTAAGGGCAAACCCACCGGCCAATCATAGCCGTTGGATGGGCTGCCCTCATGCATGTTTTCTTATAAATAGGACTAGTGGCTGGTTAGGGTTATCATTGCTGAAGTTGGAGAGTCTCTTCCCTACTTCCGGTGGTCTTCCGCGGTGCCGACGCCGTGGACCCTTGGTGCCGACGCCTTGGGGTAAGTTTTCCTCTTGCTCTCCCTCACTTTTCCTCCCCATCCGGGCCGCCAGCCTCCCCCGGTTTTCCGCCCAGTTTTGGCCGCCCGAAACCCCCGTTTTTTCCCCCCATCCAGGCCGCCAGTCCCCCCCTGCTTCCGCCCAAGTCCGGCCGCCAGAATCCCCCCCCTTCTCCTCCCTATCCAGGCCGCCAGCCCCTCCCCGTCAGTCCGCCGCCTGGAACCAGCCACCCGCCCCCTTTTTCCACCTCCTACCAGCCCGCCAACGTTCCGTCTCCATCCCAAATCCGTGGATCCACCGCCCGCTAGCCCCCCTCTACCATTACTCCCCACGATCCGGGTTAAAGCGCCCCGATCTACCCTCCCGCCACCCGATCCACTCTCCCCAAGCCGGATCCGGCCATCTATTACTGGATCCGTCCACCCGAGTCCGGATCCGAGCGTATTCATCCGGATCCGCCCGTTTTTCGTCTCGATCCCTTCTCCCACCACCAAAACAGCCCCTTCCCGTCATTTCCACCTTCGGCTCCACCACACCCGATATACGCCATCCGCACCTTCCACTTCCATTGCCCGAAATCAGCCCCTTGTCTTGAGTTTTTTTGTGATTGTGTTGTACTATTTTCTGGATATTATTATTGGAGATCTCATATTTGCTTGGAACTCGCTTGTGGCATTTTGTATCGATTGATTATTAACCTGCAGGTGGATCCCTTCGCCGCACGCTTCGCTTCTGGCCCTCCGAGCGGAGGAAAGCCAACTAAGAAATTTGCCAAATATTAAAATAAACTCTTGTTGTAGTTATTTACTTGTGGCGTTGTTATTTTCATTGCTCTAATAATCCGTCGCATGAACCAATTACTGTGTTGCATATAGAGTCTAAGTGGTGCACTTCATAGCCTACCCTACATCAGTTGGTATCAGAGCCCAGGTCGGGCCATTTGCATGCTCCGTAGTGGTAGGACATTTAGAAGCATGGTAGATCCACCCGTCACAAATGACCGGGCAGCGGGCTCAAATTCGAGCACCGCTACCACAGACTTTCAACGCCTTACTCTAGAGCGTTTTGACGCAATGGGTACCCAGTTCGAGATCGTGCGTCACGATATCGCCGCGGTGACTCGTCGCCTAGATCTGATAGAGCGCGCAAGAAGTACTCCCTCCCTACACGACCATGAGGCGGGTGACCCGGGCGACTCTCACCGTCGTGGGCAGCGGGTCAGAGATGATCCGCCACCTGCGGACCGCTACCACCGTGAAGATCCCGTGAGAGCCCCCACCCCGTCAGCATGGCGGAACCCAGAGCCACCTCGTGGCCGACCCCCACCCCCGTGGGAGGATTACCGTATGCCACGACAGCCTGGCCCTAGGAACCGCGTGTCCCGCTCGGTCGCCACGACCAGCGTCGTGACGAGTATTACCCGCCGGGTCGACGTGAGCGCGGACCCCCGCCCGCTCGACACGACTATGACCGTGACGATGATCCTGATGATTATCCAAACCCGCGGAGAGGCGACCGTGGCTTTGACATCACTCGTCGTATCCGCCTCGATGCCCCTTCGTTCGATGGTCGCCTAGACCCAAAAGCCTTCAGCGATTGGCTCTTGGACATGGACCACTACTTCGAGTGGTACGACATGAGTGACGAGCGCTGCGTCCGCTTTGCAAAGATGAAGTTGATCGGGCAAGCTAAGGTGTTCTGGATTAGTGTCGAGAGAGCTCTAGAGCGGGATGGTTACTACCCCATCACCAGATGGGACGAGATGAAGGAGAGACTGAAGGAGAAGTACCTCCACGCGTCATATCGGGATCAGCTATTTGAGCAGCTACAGAACTTACGACAGGGGACACTTACTGTCGCTGAGTACATGGCTCGCTTCGATGAGCTGGTCGTCAGGAGTGATATTTCAGAGGAACCTATTGCCACTGCCGCCTGTTTCAAGGCGGGCCTTCGTTCCGATATTCGGAGAGAGTTGATTCCCCACCGCTTGGAGACTGTTGATCAGATATTCCAGCTCTCCCTCGAGTATGAGCAGTACCTTCGTTCGTCTAGTACGAGGCAGTTCACCTCTCGGACTGATTCCTCGACCTTTAGGAAACCCGCTCCGCCCCAGACCACCACGGCCGCACCCTCGCGCATCCCCGCGGATGCGAAGGGTAAAGCCGTAGTCACTGATGGCCAGCGATCTGGGGGCATCATATGCTTCAGATGCTCTGGCAGGGGCCACGTGGCGGCGCAGTGCCCCACGCGGACCCTGTTACTTGAGGAAGAGGAGGAACAGGGTTTAGAGGGTGAAGAGGAGGCCCCAGAGGAGGTTAGGGTTGCAGTCGAGGAAGGTTGGGAGAGTGATGCCGAGCGATCCTTAGAGGTGGGAGTGATTCGGCGCCTCCTACACACCCCACGTGTGGACGAGGACTGGCGACGCACGACCATCTTTTACACGTACTTCCCTAGTGCAGGCGGTCCCTGCAAGCTAGTCATTGATGGTGGGAGTTGCGTGAATATTGTGGCCCAGAATGCGCTTGACCGTATGCAGGTGAAGGCAGAGCCTCACCCCCATCCGTACCGTGTCGTCTGGGTTGACAAGACGGCGATTCAGGTCACCCAGCGTTGTTTAGTCCCGATCACTATTGCGTCCTTTCAGGACAAGGTCTGGTGCGATGTTATTCCCATGGACGTCGCTCACGTGTTGCTTGGCCGCCCCTGGCTTTTTGATCGTGATGTCACGTGCTTCGGTCGCTCGAACACGTGTGTCTTTTATGATAAGGGGCGGAAGATCACGTTGACGCCCACCCAGCCCCGAGATCGACCCAAGGGTGTGGTAGAGTCATCTCCGAGCACGAGCGCCTCGCGACCACTGCATATTCTGAGGCGAGGTGAGTTTCTGCGAGATAGTGCCGAGTCCGACGTCATTTATGTAGTCGCCGCTACCCAGGTTACTGAGGACGCTCCAGTCGATTTCCCACTCGCAGTGCGTCCCCTGTTAGGCGAGTTTGCGGACATTATGCCAGACGAGCTCCCTGATGAGCTGCCCCCCCCCCCTCGGGACATTCAGCATGCCATTGATTTAGTCCCGGGAGCTTCCCTCCCGAACCTGCCTCACTACCGTATGCACCCGGATGAGCACGCTGAGCTCAGACGGCAAGTTGACGAGCTTCTTCGGAAGCAGTTCATTCGCGAGAGCATGAGTCATTGTGCGGTTCCCGCCCTTCTTACCCCTAAGAAGGACGGTATTTGGCGTATGTGCATCGACAGCCGCGCCATCAATAAGATCACGGTCAAGTATCGCTTCCCCATCCCACGACTCGATGACTTACTGGATACTATGTCCGGTGCCCAGATCTTCTCCAAGATCGACCTCCGCAGCGGGTACCATCAGATACGAGTTCGTGAGGGGGACGAGTGGAAGACCGCATTTAAGACCAAGGACGGTCTGTATGAGTGGCTAGTCATGTCATTCGGGCTATCCAACGCCCCGAGCACATTCATGCGAGTTATGACGCAGGTGTTGCGGCCCTACATGGGCAAGTTCCTGGTGGTGTACTTTGATGACATATTAGTCTACAGCCAGACTCAGGCCGCTCACCTCGATCATTTGAGACTTCTCTTCGGCACCCTCCGTCAAGAGAAGCTGTATGTGAACCTGAAGAAGTGCACCTTTCTGTCTGAGTCCGTCCACTTCCTAGGCTTTATTATTTCCTCCACTGGAGTCTCCGTGGACCCTGAGAACGTCAAATCTATTCGAGATTGGCCTGTACCTCGGAATATCCACGAGGCTCGTAACTTTCACGGGCTTGCCACCTTCTATAGGAGGTTTGTCCAGGGGTTCAGCACGATCATGGCCCCCTTCACGAGCTGTCTCAAGAAGGGAGAGTTTCAGTGGACCCCCGCAGCCACCAGAGCCTTCGAGGAGATTAAGGAGAGATTGACGACAGCTCCCGTCCTGAGGTTACCAAATTTCAGTTGCGCCTTTGAGGTCGCCTGCGACGCGTCCGGTATCGGCATAGGTGGCGTATTGAGCCAAGAGGGACACCCAGTTTCCTACTTTAGTGAGAAGCTGAATGACGCAAAGCAAAAGTACTCGAACTATGATCGAGAATTTTATGCTATTGTCCAGTCTCTGCGCTACTGGTGACACTATCTCCTTCTTCGGGAGTTCGTGTTGTATTCCGACCACCAGGCCCTCCGTTACCTCGATTCGCAACGCAAGCTGGGCCACCGGCATGCGAAGTGGGTTGAGTATCTACAGGATTTTCATTACGTTCTCAAGCACCGCGCGGGTGTTGAGAACAAGCCGGCTGATGCGTTGAGTCGTCGCATCTCTTTGCTTCAGACGATGACCGCCCGCGTCGACGGGCTTGAGCGCATGCTCTTAGAGTATCCGACGTGCCCTGATTTTGGTGAGATTTACACCGTCATATCCCGAGATCCCCCAAACCCTGTTGAGGGATATCAGATCTTCGAGGGATATCTATAACATGGATCCCGCCTATGCATTCCCCGAACATCGTATCGTGATTTCCTGATTTGGGAGTTGCATGCGGGTGGAGCCGCCGGACATTTTGGGCGCGACAAGTCTATAGCCATTGTGGAGGACCGTCTCTATTGGCCCACGCTTAGGAAGGATGTGACTAGAGTCGTCCGCCACTGTCGTACCTGCCAGACGGCCAAGGGTACGAAGCAGAACACGGGCCTGTATACTCCGTTACCGGTCCCACGTCGGCCGTGGGAGGACCTTAGCATGGACTTCGTCCTTGGACTTCCCCGCACTCTTCGGAAGCACGATTCCATCTTCGTGGTGGTTGATCGCTTTTCGAAGATGGCTCATTTCATTGCATGCCGCAAGACGGCGGACGCGACCCACGTTGCATCCATTTTCATGAGGGACGTTTTCCGATTACACGGCCTTCCCAAGACCATCGTATCGGACCGTGACGTGAGATTTATGAGCTACTTCTGGAAGACCCTGTGGCTCAAGACTGGCACCACCCTTAAGTTCTCGACTGCCTACCACCCACAGACGGACGGCCAGACGGAGGTAGTAAATAGGAGTTTAGGGAACTTGTTGAGATGTCTAGTGGGAGAGGGAGTGAGTAGTTGGGACTTAGACCTGCCGGTCGCTGAGTTCGCATATAATAGCTCCGTCAATAGGACTACTGGCTTGAGTCCATTTCATATAGCGTCAGGTTACGACCCCAGGAAACCCCTCGACCTTATTCTGAGCCCGTTATAGTCTCGTCCCAGTGAGTCTGCCGAGTCATTTGCACAGCATCTGCATGAGTTGCATGAGTCGGTTCGCCGACGTATTAATATGAGCAATGAAAATTATAAAACCAACGCAGATCAGCGAAGACGAGATCGTATTTTTAATATTGGCGAACGGGTGATGGTACGAATCCGCCCGGAGAGACTCCCTTCGGGGTCTGCCAAGAAACTAAGCGCCAGGCGAATGGGTCCTTTCTCAGTTATTAGTCGGATTGGGACAAACGCCTACAAGCTAGATATCCCGGCAACCATGGGGATTCATCCAGTTTTTAATATCGAGAATCTGACACCCTATTACGAGCCTCATGACTATGGGGACCCGAGCAGTGGAGGTGCGCCACCTTCTTCCCCCTTGCCCTCCTTCCCCACCGCCCCACCCACACCAGTTGGCCACCACAGCCCGCCCACTACTGACACCCTTTCCCCTGGGAGTTCGTCGCCATTGGTACCACCGCCGGCATCACCACTCACACCGGATCCCACCATGAGAGACGAGAGCATCACGGAGATCAGATCCCACCAGATTGTTCCCACCACGGACGGGCCGCGCCTTCGCTACTTGGTTCATTGGCGGGGTCGTACAGACGCTGACGACGCTTGGATACTACCGGCAGAGCTTGATCGACTTGCCCCCGGACTTCGACTTCAGTACGATCGTCTCCATTCCTCGGAGATGAATGCCTTTCAGTCGGGGGGAGTTGATGGGAATCCATCGGATCGTGCACATGATGGGGCGGGACCCACGTTCATTTATTCCCGCCGGAAGACGTGATCGGATCGCCGATCCGACCCCGCGGTTCCGTCCGGCACGTCGCCGCGAATCAGAATTATATATTTATGTATTTTTTTTGGACACGTACTTATTTTATTTAAGGGCAAACTCACCGGCCAATCATAGTCGTTGGATGGGCTGCCCTCATGCTTGTTTTCTTATAAATAGGACTAGTGGCTGGTTAGGGTTATCATTGCTGAAGTTGGAGAGTCTCTTCCCTACTTCTGGTGGTCTTCCGCGGTGCCGACGCCGTGGACCCTTGGTGCCGACGCCTTGGGGTAAGTTTTCCTCTTGCTCTCCCTCACTTTTCCTCCCCATCCGGGCCGCCAGCCTCCCCCTGTTTTCCGCCCAGTTTTGGCCGCCCGAAACCCCCGTTTTTCCCCCCATCCAGGCCGCCAGTCCCCCCTGCTTCCGCCCAAGTCCGGCCGCCAGAACCCCCCCCCCCCTTCTCCTCCCTATCCAGGCCGCCAGCCCCTCCCGTCAGTCCGCCGCCTGGAACCAGCCACCCGCCCCCTTTTTCCACCTCCTACCAGCCCGCCAACGTTCCGTCTCCATCCCAAATCCGTGGATCCACCGCCCGCTAGCCCCCCTCTACCATTACTCCCCACGATCCGGGTTAAAGCGCCCCGATCTACCCTCCCCGTCACCCGATCCACTCTCCCCACGATCCGGGTTAAAGCGGATCAGTTGGTGATGAGAGGTTGTTTGAGGGCCTCTTATCTAGGAGGTGCGGGATCGAGACCCGGCCTCAACAACCTGCCGCGCGGTGCTGATGCCGTGGCGGAGAGCTGGTTGGGGTGTACGGCCCGCGGGCCTGATAAAGCCGCCTAGTGCTGACTCCAGGTGGGCCCCTTGGTGCTGATGCCAAGGTGGCAGGGCAGGTGGATTCCTGTCCCTGCATCATAAACCAGCAACATTTTGAAAACGCATCCTAACACAGAGTTGCATTCTAGCGGAAGAATAAAAAGAGATATAAAAACCACGCCCAAAGGCGAATGTCCACTAACCATGACATTAGGAATGAAATAACATTCACATATTTGGCCTTAAGGTCATACATCAATAGCGTTTAACCAAATAAAATGGTTTACATACATCGGCACGCAGACCGGCAACACATGAAAAACAACTAAACAAACAATTGGGCCTTCAAGGGCCAGCTCAGCAAGAAGGGCTTCAACCCGCTATTTCTCGCTTGGCTCCGCAGCACCTGCAAGCAAATATTCCACCAAGCGATGGCAAACAAAGCAACGGTCAGCAAGAGCTGACCAAATTATAACGACCTCACCACTTTCTCAGGGCGGCGGTGCTTCTTCCCTGCAAGCAGATTAGCATAATCACATAAAGCTACAATGTGTTATTCAAGCACCAAACACTACAAACGTTGGCGCAACCGGTCCAACGTCTGGTGCACTCACAGCACCTTATCGGTGTACCGGACTTCCCCGGGTCCCACCACCATCCTCAGTCCTGAACTGAATGGCAATACATTGAGCATTCGCTAGCCGTGACTCACAGTCCTCGGCTCTCTCTTATGTCTGTAGCAACCCACCAGTTTCTTTAGGTAGTCGCACTACACCACATAGTGCAGGTACAGTCAAGCCCGTTGCTCAAATCGTACCCAACACGCACGACGCTGGTCAACCTCCCCTTGCATGTTATCGCCTACATAACCGATTGTTATGTAACACGGGTGGCACTCGCGGCCACCTGAGTTGGGCACTCAAGGCGCACAACTCCACACACTAGCCCTACAGTCTCCAAGAGACGGGCTTCGCACAAACACGACAAAACTCCCCGGGAGTTAATGTCGATGATCCAACGACCTCGTGCAAACATTAGGGTGTTTCCTGGAGCATACCTCCAGTACTCACTGCATCTACGTGCAGACCCCCAAATTCTAAACATACAACTTTCACGGAGTCTTCTCCGGGAACCCCAAAACATCACCAATCCAGACCAACATGTCCGGATGGGCTTTACACATCATGCCTAAACCGTACTTGCGCTTCTGGGTGCTAATGCAATTAATAGCGGGGATGCAAACATAGACCTGTCGGAGAGCACCCTTCCCCCACCTATCGGTGGAGAGGGGCTTCCATGCAAATATGCTAATTAAGGGCTTCACCTGCCCAAGAAGAAAAGTCGTTACTCTTGACGTGCGTTTCTGAGGCATGGCTCGGTCACGAACGGTGGTGGCGGCAACTCTTGATGCTTTCCACCCGCGTTCTGGGTCGGCTAAGAGTGAGCTTCACGCTAGGGCTTCATAACTGCGCACGCACTAGCACCCAACATCACAGCAAGTGGTCGGCCTCCTCCTTCCCGGCGGCGGTCGAGACAGAAAATCTGAGAGGGGGTCGGGCTTTGCCCTAGACGGCGACGACTCCTTCCAATGGCACCGAGAGAGAACGAGAGAGAGATCGGAGAGGGATCTCCTCCTTCCAATGCCGGTGGGTTCCCCCCTAGACAGCGATGGCCGGGACAGAGCAGAGAAGCTCGGCTTCTCCTTGTCAACGGCGGCGGGCGGGAGAAAGAGAGGAGCTCGGCTTCCTCTTTAGTTGGCGTCAGGGAGAGTGAGAAAGCGGGAGGGGCTTCTCCTTGCTGCGGCACCGAGAGAGAGAGGCGAGAGAGAAAGAGGGATCGGGAGAGGGGTGCAGCACACGATCTGGGACGGGGGGAGGAGAGTCGGGATTTTAGGTTTAGGGGGGATGAGGTTTTATATAAAAACCCTAGCCCGTTTGCTATCCGCAAACCAACTTCTTAGCCCTTAGAAATTATAACCCCTATCCGCACCCCCACAATATTATTTGATAACTCAACCCTCGTGACTCGATTTTGGGGTATTACAAATCTCTCCTCCTTAAAAAAATTTCGTCCCCAAATTTAAAATATGAATCACGAAAAGAAATTTGTCATACCTGAGTAAAATAGATCGGGGTACTCCTCGCGCATGACCTCTTCTGGCTCCCAAGAGAGCTACTCGCGGCTACAATTGTCCCAACGGACTCTCACCATCTTGATTGTCTTTCTCCGCAACTGTCGTATGTCACTATCGACAATGCAAACTGGGGACACTCTGATAGATAGGTCACTATCCACCGGCACACTATCGGCCTCCAACACAGAATCGGGTTCCCGCACCGCCTTCCTCGACACAGAAATATGGAAGATGTCGTGCAACTCACTCAGCTCCGTCGACAAAGCAAGTCGGTAAGCTGCCTCGCCGATGCGCTCGATGATCTCAAATGGCCCTAAATACCTGGGACTCAACTTCTTCAAGCGTCGAACTCTCGACACTCTTTTGAAAGGTTTTATCTTCAAGTATACTCAATCTCCAACCGCGAACTTCACGTTCCGATGTTTGGCGTTGTAATACTTCGTCTGACGATCTTAGGTGATCAACAACCGCTCTCGAATGGTTCGTATGTACTCATTCGCCTCATCAACATCTTTGCGCTTCAATAGGTTGGTATCACCGGTTTCTGCTCATGCTAACGGAGTGCGGCACTTCCTATCGTATAACGCCACGTACGGGGCCATCTGAATGCTCGTCGGGTAACTGTTGTTATAGGCAAACTCTACCATGTGAACGTGATCTTCCTAACGCTGTCCGAAATCCAAAACGCACATTCGCAGCATATCTTCCATCGTCCGATTTTTTCTCTCAGTTTGCCTGTCCGTCTGCGGATGGAAGTCTGTGCTAAACTTGAGCTTTGTGCCCAATGACCGATAAATGTGCCTCCAATCTTCGGACGTAAACCGCTTATCACGGTCGCTAACTATGCTGCGAGGGACGACATGTGATCGAACGATGTTCTCCACATACAACTTTGCTAGCTTCTCCACTGGATCGCTTTTTCGATTTGGGATAAAATGCGCAACTTTGGTCAACCGATCAACAATCACCCAGATAGAGTCGTTTTTCTGCAACGATTTTGGCAAACCGTGCACAAAATCCATGAAAATATCATCAAATTTCCACTTCGGGATCAACAACGATTTCAAGAAGCCTCCTGGTCGTTGGCACTCGGCCTTCACTAGCGCGCACATTTGACATTTTGACACGTAGAGGGCTATGTCCTTATTCATACCTGGCCACCAAAACAGTGTCTTCATGTCCTTGTACATCTTTGTGCTCCCCGGGTGGATTGAGTACTTGGTATTGTGAGTCTCATACATCACCTCTTCCCTAGAGTGTCGGACTTTTTAGAGACGCACAAGCGATCACCTTTCCGCAGAAGACCGTCTTCAACCAAGAACTGAGAATTTGACCCTTCCGCTGCATAGCGCTTCATGCTCTCATCGAGCTCCAACGCTCTCTGAACTCTGTCCGCAAGGTCACACTGCACCTCCGTCCAGTTCAAACATGTGTTTGCACTAGTACTCCTGTCGACACAGGTGGTACCCAAGGCTTCTAATTCCTGGATTAAACGTTCATCATGCATGTGCAACCAGTTTGCTCGTGCTGGAGTTCTGCGACTCAAAGCATCAGCGACCACATTCCCCTAACCTGGTGTATAATATATCTCGAAGGTGTAATCTACAAGGAATTCCATCCATCTTCTTTGTTGCATGTTCAACTCCTTCTGGTTCAACAGGTACTCAAGACTCTTATGATCCGTAAAGATGTCAACCTTCACGTCATATAAATAATGTCGTCACAGCTTCAGGGCAAATATCACAGCCGCTAACTCCAAGTCGTGGACGGGATAGTTTCTCGCATGCACCTTCAGCTGGCGTGAGTCATACGCTATAACCTTCCCAAACTGTAGGAGGACGCAGCCTAAGCCGCTCCATGAGGCATCGCTATAGATCTCGTAACCGTCTGTACCACATGGCGAACTCAAAATAGGCGTCGTGATCAGACGACCCTTCAGTTCCTCAAAAGCTCGTGCGCACTTCGACGACCACACAAATTTCTGATCCTTTCTCGTCAAGGTAGTGAGAGGTAAAGCTATCCGCGAGAAGTTCTCCACGAACTGTCTGTAGTAGCCGGCAAGTCCCAGCAAACTCCGGACTTCCGCCACTATAGTAAACACGGGTCACTCCAGTATAGCTGTTATCTTCACCGAATCCACAATAATACTCTCCCCACTAACGACATGACTGATAAACACTACAGACGATAGCCAAAACTCGCACTAAGAGAATTTGGCATATAGTCGACTCCTCAAGGTGTGCAAAACCAACCTCAAATGGTTCACATGATCCTCCTCTGGCTGCGAGTACACCAATATGTTATCTATGAAGACTATCACAAATCGGTCCAGATACTCCCGAAAGGTTTTGTTCATCAAATCCATGAATATTGATGGCGCATTTGTCAACCCGAACGACATCATGATGAACTCATACCGACCATAGCATGTGTCAAACGTTGTCATGGGAATATCACTCTCCCTTATACGCAACTGATAGTAGCCGTACTTCAGATCCAGCTTCGAGTAGACGGTTGATCTAGCCAACTGATCAAACAAATCATCGATTCTCGAAATCAGATAATTGTTCTTCTTTGTCAGCTTGTTCAGCTCTCGGTAGTCAATGCATAGACGCAGGATCCCATCCTTTTTCACGAAGAGGATCGACGCACTCCAAGGTGAACCACTTGGACGTATGTAACCCTGCTCTAGCAATTCCTGCAGCTGAACCTTCAGCTCTGTCATCTCCTTTGGCGCCACTCTGTATGGTGTACGGGACACAAGTTTCGCACCTGGCACCAGATCAATAGGGAAGTCGATCTCTCGCTGGGGTGGAATCCTAGGGAGATCTTTAGGGAACACATCTGCGAACTCTGACACGATAGGAATGTCACTCAAACGGGACTTCAGCTCTACAGCCTCCAATAGCGTGAAGAACAACTCCGCACCCTTCTGAACCGCTTTGACCACTTGGAGAGCAGACATAAGTATCTTGCTCGATCCTCGCATACCAGCGAATTTGGTCTCGTATTCAGTACCATGTCCCAGTGTGATTTCCTTCGAGTTGCAGTCAATACATGCACGCTGCTTTGAAAGTCAGTCCATGTCAAAGATCACGTCGAACTCGGATATCGGCAGTACAGATGCTTCCAACTTAAAATCATGATTCCCTATCCGTACCCGAACACAGCAGGTCTAAACCGCATGCATTAAGCATTCGTTAGACAGCAAAACATCTAATCTATTAGTTGATAAAATGGAAGGCACTCTGATGCGCAATACAAAATCCTTGGATAGAAAGAAATGAGAAGTGTCTGTATCTAACAGTGCTATAGCCGGATAGTCTCAAATTAGGACAAAACCTAATTCAAACAAGTTAAGAAAGGCACAAAGTAACAAGTATATAAAACAGTAAAAACTATATACTATGTTGTACCCGTCACCACGCCATTCTATTTTATTGTCTCCTGTTAGCCAAGGTTGTAGACTCGAGGTTGTGCAGAGTATAATGGAAAGTTGTTGACTCCATCGCTTTCCCCTTTTCAGCATAATATGTTCTTGTCTTCTTCTCAGTCTTCGGCAGGCCACTGCGGCACTCTCGGGCGTAGTGCCCTACCTTGCCACATGTATAACACGCAAACGGGTCTCGACTCAAAGTAGCTCCAGAAGTAACGGTAGGAGGGGCTGGTCCAGACGTGTTCCACCTGCTGCGGAACCCAGACTTCGAAGAGGTGGCACCTTGTACTCTGGCTTCTTCACAGCCAAGTCCTTCTTACTTTGCACTCTCCTCATGTCCTGATCCAAAGATCGGGCAGTGTTTACCAAAACCTGAAAGCCCTGCGTCATCGGGCCTGAGAGAAGCAACCTCAGGTCATCCCGCAATCCTTCGTAGAATCTGTTGGTCTTTCACTCCTCATCTGCAAACGTGAAGCCGACGTACCGCCTCAACCTTGTGAACTCATGTAAATAGTCGTCAACGAAACCTTGTCCCTGGGTCAAGCGCTGAAACTGATTTTTCAACGCAATTCTATGCGTGGAAGGGAGGTACCTGGCCAAGAATAGTCCCAAGAACTCTTCCATCGAAACGTCAGATAGCTGCCTTCCAGCAAGTTGGTGCAACTCCACCTCATCCTAACATAGCCTTGCCTCTTCATACAGTAGGAAAGTGGCTATGGTCACCTTCCGTGTCACCCGTCTCTGTCGCCGTCATGGTTCTCTTTATACGGGAGAGTCAATCTTCGACCTGAGTTGGTGATTCCACTCCCGAAAATGTAGGAGGATTGAAGCTCATCACATGTTTCATCTACTTTTAAGTTGCTCTCTTTGCCGCCAAAGGCTCAGCAGGCACTTGCCTCGCCGCCACTGGCTCAACTACGAAAGTCTGCACGGGTGCCACCATAGGGTGTACTTGCTCTCTTGGATTGCGCATTGATTATAGAGAACACAGCTTCCGCAACTAAACGGATTGTATAGGCAGAAGGAGGTGTAAGCACCTCCTCCGGTGCATTACTCTCTACAGAATGCTGATTTCGGGACTGTTCAACACCACTTCTGGTCACATATAGTTGCGTCACACGCACTTTAGTGAATAAAAGACATAACAAACAACAAACAAAGGAATGCTCAGGTTCCATAAACAATATTTTTAACGTGTTTCATGTGTGTTTTTCATTCCTAAGTGGAGATTCATGGGTTCTTTTCATGTTATAATGGCAACGCACAAGAGTGCTCATCACCCCTTAAAAGGAATTCGACTACGAATTCAAATAAGGAAGAACGACACCTCCCTCTGATACCAAATTGTAACACCCCCCATACGTCACGAATAATGTAACAAAAGGTCAGACCGGGGCCCCACGTCATATGAAACGGACAGACGGAAGAGTTACTAAATGAAACCCTAAACTCGCAACATTTTGAAAACGCATCCTAACACAGAGTTGCATTCTAGCGGAAGAATAAAAGGAGTTATATAAAAAATCACGCTCAAAGGCGAATGTCCACTAACCATGACATTAGGAATGAAATAACAACATCCACATATTTGGCTTTAAGGTCTTACATCAATAGCGTTTAACCAAATAAAATGGTTTGCACATATCGGCACGCAGGCCGGCAACAGATGAAAAAAAACTAAACAAATAATTGGATCTTCGAGGGTCAGCTCAGCAAGAAGGGCTTCAGCCCGCTATTTCCCGCTTGGCTCCGCAGCACCTGCAAGCAAACATTCCACCAAGCGGTGGAAAACAAAGCAACGGCCAACAAGAGGTGACCAAATTATAACGACCTCACCCCTTTCTCGGGATGGCGGTGCTTCCCTACAAGCGGATTAGCATAATCACATAAAGCTATAATGTGTCATTCAAGCACCAAACACCACAAACGTTGGCGCAACCGGCTCAACGTCTCGTGCACTCAGGGCACCTTATCGGTGTACCGGACTTCCCCGGGTCCCACCACCATCCTCATCCATCCTGGACTGGATGACAATACATTGAGCATTCGCTAGCTGTGACTCAAGGACCTTGGCTCTCTCCTATGTCTGTAGCAACCTACCAGTTTCCTTAGGTAGTCGCACTACACCACATAGTGCAGGTACAGTTCAGTCAAGCCCGTTACTCAAATCATCGTACCCAACACGCACGACGCGGGTCAACCTCCCATTGTTGTTATCGCCTACATAACCGATTGTTATGTAACAAGGGTGGCACTCGCGGCCACCTGAGTTGGGCACTCAAGGCGCACAACTTCACACACTAGCTCTACGGTCTCCGAGAGACGGGCTTCACACAAACACGACAAAACTTCCTGTGAGTTAATGTCAATGATCCAACGAACTCATGCAAACATTATGGTGTTTCCTGGAGGACACCTCCAGTACTCACTGTAGCTCCGTGCAGACCCCAAATTCCAAACATACAACTTCCACGGAGTCTTCTCCGGGAACCCCAGAACATTACCAATCCAGACCAACATGTCCGGATGGGTTTCACACAGCATGCCTAAACCGTACTCGCGCTTCCGGGTACTAATGCAATTAATAGCGAGGATGCAAACATCAACCCGTCAGAGAGCACCATTCCCCCACCTGTCGTGGAGAGGGGCATCCATGCAAATATGCGAATTAAGGGTTTCACCTGCCCAAGAAGAAAAGTCGTTATCCTTGACGTGCGTTTCTGAGACATGGCTCGGTCACGAACGGTGGTGGCGACAACTCTCGATGCTTTCCACCCGCGTTCTGGGTCGGCTAAGAGTGAACTTCACGACAGGGCTTCACGATTGCACACGCACTAGCACCCAACACCACAGCAAGTGGTCGGCCTCCTCCTTGCCGACGACGGCCGAGACAGAAAATCAGAGGGGGGTCGGGTTTTTCCCTAGACTGCGGCGAATCCTTCCAATGGCACCGAGAGAGAACGAGAGAGAGATCGGAGAGGGATCTCCTCCTTCCATCGGCGGAGGGTTCCCCCTAGACAGCCATGGCCGGGACAGAGCAGAGAAGCTCGGCTTCTCCTTGTCAGCGGCGGCGGGGGGGGGGGGGGGTCGCTCGGTTTTCCTCTTTAGTTGGCGTCGGAGAGGGGTGCAGCACGTGATCTGGGACGGGGGGAGAAGGAGAGTCGGGATTTTAGGTTTAGGGGGGGATGAGGTTTTATATAAAAACCCTAGCCCGATTTCTATCTGCAAACCAACTTCTTAGCCATTAGAAATTATAACCCCTATCCGCACCCCCACGATATTATTTTATAACTCAACCATCGTGACTCGATCTTGGGGTGTTACACACACTGCTTAGATCACGTCAAATTCTGACAACGGTAGTAAGGGAACTTCCAAGTCGAAGTCTCGATTTCCTATCCGAGCTTTCACACAATTCCTTCTATCAGTGCTCGTCACGTACCCATTCAGTAGCCTGCCTCCAATTTATCTTTTGCCAACACAAACGGCACTCTGATACGTACCATGAAGTTCTTAGACAGAAAAGAGTGTGATGCTCAGATATTGAAGAGAGCTCTCGCCGGATAGTTAAATATTAAGACAAACCCTAACTACAAACACATAAGGCATACAAACACATAAGAGGTATATATCTTCAAAAAGACTCCAAGAAGTTTCCAACGAGATCTGAGTAATTTGACACCCTCCATACTTGCGTTCCACCTCATTGTCCACCAAAGTCATGCATCCCTTATCGGTAAGAAGTAATGTTATTAAAGGTGCGCCTCAGGCATGCCTAAGGCTCAAGGCTCACCAGGCTCAGAGGTTTGCGCCTTTGGAATATAAAATGGCTGTCTGAGTGAGATTTTTGTTGTAAATGTTTTCTTCAAAAATTAAGAAAAAAATAATGTAAGAACTCAATAATTTTTTATTGATTTAGTGTTTGTGAAAGATAATTGTGCGTTGAGACTCATTTATGATACAATTGACCACATTGATTTTATTTTTTAAGAGACATAAATGATAGTAATGAATGATTAATTAGTAGACTAGATGGAAAATTTGATCGAGAAGCTGAAATGATGTTTGATGCTGATTATTTAAAATAGATGTGGTTGCGTCTTGCCTTCGTCAGGCGCGCGCCTGCGACTTGCGCCTTGAGCCTTGTGCCTAGGCTCTAAGTCCCTTTTGCGCCTTGGTGCGCCTTGCGCCTTTAATAACTAGGGTAAGAAGTGACTAAGACAACCATCTTAACTTCTTCAATGCATGTTGCCATTAAAATCCTCTTAATACTGGACAACCATTCCTCAACTTTCGTTGGGGCACCGTCCTACATTGAGCCCTGTCGTTGTTATGCGTGCCTATACTCATTTCAAGCCCTGCGCCAATAAAAGCAACACTCTTAGGCGTGCATTTACTGCTGCCAGCACTCTTAGGACCACTCATTCACTTTTTCTCTCTCACCCCACTCTTCTCAATTTCCAACTTTTATTCTCCATTTTCTTTTATTGAGCCCTGTGCACTTATTGAGCCCTGTGCACTTTTATCTCTCACCCCACTCTTCTCAATTTCCAACATTTTATTCTCACTTTTCTTTTTATTGAGCCCTGTGCACTTTTTATTGAGCCCTGTTTTATTCTCTTATCAAGGCAGCCAAAAAAGGAAACTTTTAATTAATTGATTAATTCAAAATTGGATTAATTAATTATTATTGGCTTGATTACTTCTTAATTAAATTAATTAAGTCAACTTATGGCAAACATCAATTTGACTGCCGCGGATGCCGCCGCCATCTAATCGAAGCTACGAGAAATGATGAGCTCCATGGACACACGCCTTCGGAATGTCGATGCACTCCTCCACCACATTAAGAACCTGACATCCGTCTTTCTGCCGCAGCCCGTGTCCCTATCACTTCCACCGCTGTCACTTTTTGTGCAGTCGCCATCTGCGCCGCCCGCTGACGTACCACCGCTCTTTGCAGTAATTGCCCTTCTGCCATCACATGTCGTGGCGGTACCGCCCCACCTTGGGCCAACTTCATCAGACATCATGCCCGCCTTTCCGCCAGCACTTGCTCCGCCAGCCACCGCTCTACCGACCCAACGGTCACCTCAACGCCTACAGATCCGTTCCTTCTGCCGGTCGTCGCTTCCTCGACCTACTTGCTGCTGCTGCTCCTCACCGCTCCACCGACCTTGCCGAAGTCATTACTTACACCGCTCATCTTTTTAACGACGTCGCCGCTACTCACCGATGCCGCCGACGTCGCTACGCGATATCATGCACTGTTCTGGCGGGAAATCAAGCTGCCAGATGCTCCGGTCACCACGTGGAATTCGAGCTTGAGGGCAAGCTCGATTTCAAGGGTGGATGAGATGTTATGAGTATGAGTTTGTTATGAGTTATGTGTTATGAGTTATGAGTTATGTGTTATGAGTTACGAGTTATGAGTTATGTGGGAGCCTCGAGCCCCGAGTCTAGTTTTAGGTGTCATCATTAGTATTTTGTCTTTTTATATGTTGTAGCCTATATATAGGCATGGGTAGTGTATGTTGAGGATATGAAAAATGAAGTTCTAGTTCCTTGTCCCCTTGTGTGAGATATTGGTGGCTCTCTCCTCCAACGAGCAACCCCGCCTAGGCAGCCGCGGTTCCGGCTCCACGGTATCTCCGCCAGCGTCATCTCCACCTTCGGCCACCATTCTGACGAGTTACCACGGTTACGGAAGAAGGCCCATAACAGCTCTAAGTCCCTTTTGCGCCTTGGTGCGCCTTGCGCCTTTAATAACTAGGGTAAGAAGGTGACTAAGACAACCATCTTAACTTCTTCAATGCATGTTGCCATTAAAATCCTCTTAATACTAGACTACCATTCCTCAACTTTCGTTGGGGTTTGAGTTCCCAAGAAAGATGAAAGGTTGAAGCTAACAAAGTTCTTCAATAGCTGACTGCACACTCGCGGTTCAGCTAATGGCTCAACTACAACAACCAACACCGAGACCACATTAGTAGGAGGTTTTTTAAGCCTTCTTGGTTGTGTATTAAGTATTACAAACACTGCTTCTGCAACCAGTCTAATTGTTTCAGCTAAAGAAGGGGCGCAAGATCATCAACAGACGCACTGCTCTCGTTAGTGTTACGGAGTTGAGAACACCATGTTCCACTCCTAGACAATTATAATTGTGAAACACATAACTTTGTAACCAAAACCTAGTAAAACATCAATCATGGAGTGCTCAGGTTCCGCAAACAAACATGTTTTTCATTGCTGAGTGGATATTCATCTTCAAATCTAATTGTTTAGGAATGACGCACTACATGTGCACTGCATCCCTTAAAAGGGTTGGTCCACAAACCTAAAGAAAACGGATCGATGCCCTAAAGTCTGATACTAAATTATAACATCGTGTTTGTACAAACAACATAACATGGGTCCGGCCGGGGCCCCACGACATACCATACACACACGCTAGACATTAATATAAGGCACAAAATGAAAATTACTCAGAGAAAAATAAGCACTAGTGGAAGCTTAATTAAAACCAATGATGAAAGTCCATATTTACTAAGGAATGTTCATTAAGGTCGGTCTTATGGTCTTCATCAAATAGAAGTATCAATACATCACAATAATACTAATACAAAACATCAGCACATGCTAACAAATGAGAGAAAGCACTTAAAGAATGTGGTTTTCAATGACAACTCAGCTTTGGGCTATATGCTCGCTATGCTCTACAACACTTGCACCAACCACAAATAAAAGGTAAATGAGGGTCAGCTATGAGTTGACCACAAACCGAGTAATGATCCCTCCATCTGGCCATCCTAGCGGACTCTGGGGTGGGACACCGCTCACCTGCAAGTACGCCGCAACAAGCAATATATAGCAAAATAAAGAAAGTGTGACTAAGCTACATAAAGTGAAGTTTGAAGCACAATCAATCTTATGGATTGAGCATATAAAAATGGGGGACCTAGGTATGCAAGTGATGTTGGTTGGTTCACCCGAAGATTTCCCTGTAACCTCATAAGCAACACTGTATGAAGCTAACACATCATCATTCATCAAAAACACATTCGCAGGTACTCACAACTACACGAGATCACACTCAAAAGACAAATACACAAGTACTCGGTAAGGAGGACAAGGTCGACTCCGGCATGAACATATCAATTAATCTAGGACCTATAGTCTCAAGATTCTATTTGAGCATTTGTTGGTCCGATCATTCACGCGTGACTCAGCCTATCCCATAATCCATCACATGCATGAGGGTAAACCTCGTGCAAAATTCAAGGTGGGGGTTCGGTTTAGCTTATGCCCATTTCTCAAATCACCGTGATTGACTACACAATGCAGGTGCAACTTTACCTAAGCCCGTAAACGTTTAAAGTACACTAACAATAGTACATAGGTCATCATACTACGCTCCTAATCCACACGAGATGGCAGAGACTTCGCATGCACTACAAACAATATCATGTTACACACCTAATCCACACGAGATGACATAGGTTTTGCATGCACTGCAAACAATATCATACTACGAACGTAATCCACGCGAGAGAACATATGCTTCGCATGCAGTACAAACAATATTATACTATGCACCTAATCCATACGGGAGAACATAGGCTTCGTATATGCTTCCCGACGTAAGAGGTCCAAGTCAACTCCACTATGAGATGTGGCGAAGGTTTGAGTTCTACCACAAACAAAATCTTATTTTCACGGTCGACAGATATCGACTACTACACAAGTAGAACTCGCGATGTGGTAACCTTTAAGGGACAAATAGGAGGCCACGAATTTAGGGTTTTCAATAGAAACACCAATGGTTTCCACATTCCAAACCTCGCAATAAATACGACGTATTTCACGGAGACATTCTTCAGCAGTCATACTAGATCAATCCTAAATGCAATGTCATTCAAAGCATCACCGATCTGGGCCTACAACCACGGGTAGGCTTCACACATCATGCTTAAATCCACAACGATTGCCGAATTTCCAAATGCGTTTTATGCCGGAGGCGGACACAATCAACTCGGGGTTCTAGCAAACAAAGGAGTCATGCCCTCCACTAATTAGCAGAAGATACTCTTCCTATGAAAGCAAAAGAAAATACAATGGACACACATCGTCCTAAGACTAGAGAGAATGATTGTTACCCTTATAGCTCACTTCAGCGCCATGGAACGGTGAGAAGAATAGATGGAATCGACCACGACAAACTCTCTTCGCAAATCTAGACTTGGCACGTTGTTTGGAGCTCTAGAGCTCCACCAATGGTGGGATCTCCTCCATGTTCACTTTCTCAAACCTAAGAGAGAGAATGCTCAAATAAAAATGTGCTTGAAAACTCCCTTTTCCAGGCCTAATAATCTCAGGAAACAATCCTAGCCAGCGGATCTCAAATCATCCCATCGGACGGCTCAGAATTCAAGCTAAACTTGTTCAGAACCTCATACATGGCCTGGGACACGCCGGTGTCCCAGGCCGTGTCGACCTACTAATACACTTAGGGCTTCACACATGCAAATACAAGGGTGTGTTTAAGGTCGTGTCTCTCGCAGGGACAGAACACTTCATACACGAACTGGTTCCTTAGTATCTACATGCCCTTGGACACGCTCGTGTCTCTGGCCGTGTCTAGAGACATGGTCATGTCAATTAAATTGACTAGCCGTGTGACTTCTCTGGAAATAACCCTGCTCATTCCTGGGCATCCACACACCCAAGAACACGTCTGGATCCCGAGCCGTGTCTAGATACACGCACACCTACATGGTCGTATCAATTAAATTTACAAGTTGTATGGCTTCTCTGGAATCAGCTAGGTATTGCACTGAACATGTACATGCCCTTGGACACGCTCGTGTCCCAGACTGTGTACAACCTTAAAGACTCTAAATAACCTCCAAAACATACCCAATCGGCCCAAACCTCCATGGGACTTCCCTAAGGCTCTTAGGCTTCTCATAAGTTCTTTTAATTTGAGTTTTTGGGGTGTCACATAGAGATCATTTGATAGTTGTCCTTTACCAATGATATTCTATATCCGTCAATCCTACACCACAAAAAAGAAGAGGTAAATGTGATTGATCAGCCATGATCATGAGTAAGTCGAATGATAGAAGATTTAATTGTGAGCCAGGGACATGAAATACAGAAATCAAACAATTGGATGGAGTCAGAGAAACATCGTTGGATCTGCAAACAACAGTGGTAGCGTCATTGGCAATAATGATAAATTTTGGAGCATCAGTATAGGTGTACCGAGAAGATTGTTGCGGAGTAATGTGATTTGTGGCACCTAAGTCCACTATCCAGGAGAAGCAATGAGAAAAACAAGATAGACCTTCATGGGAGGAAGAGGCAACATAGTCAGGAGTATGAGTAACCAGTTCTCATGGTTGTCGAAGTTCCTCTGACAGAGTGTCAATATCAGTGTGAGACGTGCTAGGAACGTCCATTGCTGGAGAGCATGGGAGGTATCCGCAGAGGGAAGCCATGTTTCCTATAATAAGTAGCTTCAATATGATTATCACGTCATAATAGGTACACAGACGAGTGCTCTACTCCTTGGAATGGGCGTGTCTATGACGCGCACCACCCTGAGACCCATTTTGACGTCCACAAGACGAAGTAGATGGAGGGCGGGCTTCAACATAGTGGTGGAGTAAGGCAGGAGAGGGAGCCACAAAGACCTCAATGGGAGGAGTCACCTTAAAGATCATGGAGCAAACATTGAAGAGAATATGAATGGTGTGAGAAGATAAGGTGTTGTCCTGGACACTGTAGAGATTGGTGGTATCCTGGCTCATTAGCGTGATACATATAATTTCTTTCTGAGCCCGTTGGGTCACAAAATCCAAAGTGGGAGGCTTGTGTTGAATCCAAGCCTTGACAGTAATCTTGCGTTGTGCTACGAACGAGGACAGATCATCATCCGGATCAGGTTCCACAGTCTGAAGATCATGAAAGAGATCGAGCAAGTGTTGTAAGCTATCTTTTCTAAAGTAGAGGGACTTCGGTTCATCCCACATAGCCTTGGCCGTTTTGTGATGCATAGACATTTGATAAGGTTCACTTTCTATAGAGTTTAAAATCCAAGACTAAACGCGGTCATCATCCCGAAGTCATTGCTCGGTAGTCTTAATAGGTGGCTCGCGAGTTAGGTGATGAAGAAGTCTTTTGGTCTGGAGGACCAGACGCACTGAGTGGACCCACTCAACAATTTTTATTACTGTGAGGGAGATGATGGTCATAAGTAATTCATCACGGACGTCACGAAGTGGAACTGAAGCGAATGCCAAAAGAGTAGAGGAGGTAGAATGAGGATTCATCTCCATGTAGAAAGCAGAGCAGGGGTCGGCGACCTCTAGAATCGAGGGGCAGTGAGAGCTTAGGAAAAGAATGAGAATAGAGGACTAGTGAGTTGGTTTTAGTGGCCTCTGGCTGGAAATAGGGGTTCAACGAGAATTGAGGACTAGCGAGCTGGTTTTAGTGTCCTCTTACTGAAAACAGGGCGTTCATCGAAAACAGGAGTCAGGGGAGGCTAGTTCCTGGAGGAGTGAGATCGCAACTGTCGGGCCGTGGACGAGAGGCGCTAACATCAATGGCTGTGAATGCTTCCACGAGCAAAGCGTTTACGCTAGAAAAGGGAAGGCCGGGAGAGCTAATGCAGAAGGTGGTGAGTATCGAGAAGTTCCAGCAATGGAGAATACTGGAGAGGGAGTCGTCGAGGACAATGGCGAGTTCATCCACAGGAGAAATAAGTACGCCGGAATTCGGAAGGCCGCGAGAGCTTGTGTAGAAGGCGGCGAGGAGTTGGAAGGGCCAGTGTCGAATGCGAGAGAGGAATTCATTAATGTTTGTGGTAGGAGGTGGTGGCGAGGAAGCTTGGTGAGGTAGCGAGTACGTGTTGCAGGAGTCGGGTCTTTAAAAGGCAGCACATGGGAATTGAGGCTGATAGAAGCTGGCGAAGAGAAGTCGGGCGAGCTTAACAATGGGTCGGTGCAGTACCTTCCAAAAAACAGTTGAAATGACAAACTCAATTAACAAGTCAATTTCGGTTGAAACAGAAGTGAGACCAATTTGCGGGAATAGGAGCTCAATTGTGGAGAGGTTTATGTCAAGAATTGTGGTGCTCTAATACCATGTAAAGGAAATCGAATGCAAAGCTTAATTTTTTATTATTTCCACTATATTTACACAATACAAGTATTTGTACATGTAGAGAGGCAGGCCGCGCGGTTAAGAAAGGGGAAGCCGCTCAAGGAGAATCGGTGGCTTTGATACCATGTAGAGAGGGAAAAATATCACCTTGTATATATGTTCACTTGTATCAAATACAAAGAATGAGTACAAATATATAGATGAGAGAAGAAGAGAAGAAGGTCCTATACAAGATGTGGGACTAAAGAGAGGAGAGAAAAAAACAATAAATGTCAATAAATGTTACATAATGGGCCTACACTAAATGGGCTTTTCCAACAGTACACATAATTATAAGATGGAGGAGTGAAGAGTCAACTCAAAACCAAGATGTGGGACTAATCTATACATGAGAAAAGAGAGTCTTTACATGGGCTAACTAATAGAACTTACACACAACATAAATCATGAATCAACTAAGCCTTCTTAGGAGCTTGCTTAAGAATAAGAAAGAGGAATCTTATAATATATATTAATAGGAACCCTAATGCAATAGGATTAAACAAAGGATCTGACAGTAAGAAGGAAAAATGGCACTATTTGTTATTCTCAACAGTTGAACATCCTTTAGAAGCATTTTCTCCAAAAACAAAGATATACAAGTAAAAGCATCACATGAGTACAAAATTGTGATAGAAGGCAGATATAAAGACCTAAAACTGCTAACAGAGGCACACAAAACTAATGTAAACAATGGCTTGCGACTAGAGAGAAAAATCGTTACAGAACTATTTAATGATAAGACAATGTTAATAGCAGTTGTCAGTAGAAGTAAAATATTACCACAACTTAATAGCATTGCACTTGAAAATTCAAACTATTGATCTCTTCACAGTTAACATAAATGTGCAAAAATCTACTAGTTAATTTAAGTTGATTCCTATTGGACTTTAAGAGAGGTAAGATCTATCATGGGATTTGGTGGACTGGCCACTAAGGACCATTTAGACCAATGTAAATTGAAATTTATTTTGTTAGTACTAATTCTTTAGTTGAAACAAAATCAACTTAAGCATATTTGAGTATGATTTTGATGTAAGCATGTCGAGATTGAAAAATTCAAAAAATTTGAATTTAATTATAAAAGGGCAGCCCGGTGCACAAAGTATCCATGCGCGGCGAGGGTCCGGGGAAGGGTCCACCACAAGGGCGAAATGTAGGCAAACCTTACCCTGCATTTGTGAAAGAAAAGGCTGCTTCCAGGACTCGAACCCGTGACCTCAAGGTCATACGGCGACACCTTAACCGGTGCGTCAAGGCTTCTCTTTTAAAAATTTGAATTTAATATGATTTGAAAAAATGATTTGAATAGGAATGAATTGAATAAGGAGAAGATTAGCCAGTTCCTTAATATAAATTCATTTATTCTTGCAAAAAATTATTATCAAAATCATACCACCAATATTAATTTTATTTGGATTGATTAGCTTGGCAGCATTTGTGATGGGGATCAAAAACACAATTCCCTGGCGGGCCAACTCTTATCAGAGCCCGTTCAGGTTTATGCTCACGGAAGGAGGTATTAGGATAGTCGTATGGATAATATGAGTCCATAATCACGTTCATAGCAACGATAAGGTATTTTGTATTTCTGTGTAAATTATTTAAGCACATTTCATGTTGTTTTATACTGGGCAATCATGTCCGCTGATAGCTTATTTATAGAATTTTAGGGGCTATTCATATCACTTCAGAATTTGGACATAATTTTCAAGTTCCCGCGATCTTCCCACGGCATCAAAAATGTGGAATCTAGGTCCGAAGGTCTAGAACTTATTTTCCCTTGCACTTGCCGGCCATCCCATGAATTCCCCTTCATTCCAACCGCTGGAACACACATTCAAGGTGCTCTCCAACCATCCATCTATTTCTTTTCTTACAATCCATCTATTAGGATAGTCGTATGGATAATATGAGTCCATAATCACGTTCATAGCAACGATAAGGTATTTTGTATTTTTGTGTAAATTATTTAAGCACATTTCATGTTGTTTTATACTGGGCAATCATATCCGCTGATAGCTTATTTATAGAATTTTAGGGGCTATTCATATCACTTCAGAATTTGGACATAATTTTCAAGTTCCCGCGATCTTCCCACGGCATCAAAAATGTGGAATCTAGGTCCGAAGGTCTAGAACTTATTTTCCCTTGCACTTGCCGGCCATCCCATGAATTCCCCTTCATTCCAACCGCTGGAACACGCATTCAAGGTGCTCTCCAACCATCCATCTATTTCTTTTCTTACAATCCTCAAGTAACGACCTATCAATCTTGTAATCCCATATAAACCCACTAAATTCAGCCTAAAACTGACATACCAACCCACTACAAGGGCAGTTATTGACTTACTCCACTTCCTAGCCTAGCCGTGACTCCCCCTTCCAACATCAGTCAAGTTGGCAGCCCCCACACACTTCCCTCCCTTACAGAAACTGCCCGGTCCCCACAACCCCATTTGGAGTGCCGCTAATCACCTCTTATGCAATTCCTGCATCTATTTGCCCGGTACCTTCATGTTCAGTGCCTGAACCCCTGTTTCCTGCAACTCAACGCCACCATCACCCTCCACAGGAACAATTTCGGCTTCACAATGAGTCTACCAGCCACGGCCACTCCCCCATTGCCTCCCAACTGCAGCCTTCAGTCAGGAAGTCAAAGCACTGCAAGGAGATTGTTCTATTGGTGCAAGAATTGTGTTCAATTTGTTCGCCAGCACCAGAAACAGCAATCATACACCTCCCATGGATCCCAATTAACTGTGTAAGTTCTAATTTAAAATGTATATTATTTTGTGTTGATTGTTTGATGAAAATACATATGACTTGGAATCATGAATTGTAAGAGTTTGCCGAGTTTTTATACTTACATTCACAGGGTGATTAATTGAAGCACTCTTTTTTTAGATCAAATTGGATCTTAGTTGTATTTCTAAAATCTAATCTCTATTATGCATGTTTGTGAATTCTCCAAATAATTTCCTAATTTGTGGTAATTACTTGTAGGATAATTGTATAAACAATGCATCATTTAGATCCCTCCACAGCACTAAGCATGCATTCATTCATTAGAGTACCGCCGAGGCATACTCACACCTCAATCTTTGATACATATTTCCATTGGGGAACAGGTCTCACGCATACGCTCGGACATTCGGCCTTACCTTGCGGGAGACACTCGACGTCTTGTTTATTTATTGTATTATTGAAGTGTTTTGTCATGTAGTAAGGGGCTCCATCTATATAAGGAGCCCTAGGCATGAAGTCTCGTTAATCTTTTGAGTCTTAAATTTTCTCTCTTGGAAAGTGGAGCATCAAGTAGGACCCAACCTCTATATTTCACGAGAGCTTGCCTCTCGATTGTATTTTTATGTTAGTTAAACGCAATGCAAGTTTCTTATCAGCACTCTTAACATGATTACGACGTATCAACTAGTCCAACTTGCTGCTCGTTTCGGGTTTCTCGAACCCTAATCGGATATTTGTTTCCACCGCCTCGTCTGCTTCCACAATCCCGCACACTCAGCTCGCTCCGGCTTCATCGACAACCACGATACTCATCTTTCGCGTCGATACAACAACCAAGCCCTCTCATACGCAGCTCAACGACGCTTTCGGGAATTCATTCGCCGCGTTCGTCCATCTGCAGCTCGACGATGCCTCACGGGATTTTGCGTGCAACGACGCCTTCAGCGGCTTACGCGCATGACGACATTGTCGTCTTGCCGACTCCAGCGCCTGATTTCCGCTTTGACCAACCTCACTGCGCCCGGCCCCTCTTCCAGCGCGTCTCCGGTTCTCGGAGCCTCCAGACGACTTTTACTTCCTTCGTATCCATGCTCAGAATCACCCCAGCGACGCACCAGCACTCATGTAGCCTTCCAATGGCCACACGTCACCCTTACAGCCCTCCTGCAGCTCCGACCATGGTCTGGAACCGCTCCTACGGCTCCTGCAGCATTCCATTTGCCCTCTCGCGGCTCCTGCAGCAATCCAACAACCCACCGGTGGCGTCTGCAACATTCTGACAGCCCTCCTGAGCCTCTTATAGCTTTCTGACGGCCCTCCCCTCATCTTTTTAACCATGACTCCCCTTCCAGACTCAGTGCATGCTCGTTGTAATAGATTTGAAGCTACTCTTGATACTCTCCTCGCCATGGAGCTTGAGCTTCATCATTATCTTCTTCCACATGCCCCCTTACAACCTCGATACGCCACTTTAATTTCCAACAACCTCCTTCTTCATCCATCACACTACCACCACTCAGTGGATCTCGACCATTAGAACTGCCACCACTTCCACCTTTTTTGACATCCCCTTCATTCACTCGCTGTAGACCGCGGCACGCACCCCCATAATTCCTCCACATCCACCCCACCCTTCGATTCTCATTAGTTTCTCTCCCATTCACTCGTCTCCCAATATATTCGTGATAGAAGCTCCACCTAGCATCTTGTCAGCCTTTCACACGTCGCCAAATGCTTTTTTTGCTCCCCTCCAATTATTGGAGACCCATGACCGCCTATTAGCTCCCTTTTTGCCTGACTCCTCGCTTCCAACGTCTCTTGATCTCATTGTTATCCTACCCTCACATCTGGTCACTCTCCCACTTTGACCAGACTTCCCGTCGGGTTTCTTTCCCACTCATCACCACCCACTCCTCATCGACCTAATTTGTATCCCCACAGTCATCGTTCGGGATCTAGATGGGGCTTCGCCTTCTATCTTCATACATCCGACCTCTAATCGAAGTCCTGGCCCAACCGGCGTGCACCTCGCCCGACCTTGCGGATGAGATATTCTGTCGGCACGACAGTTCTTCTCTTCTCGTGCAGTCTCATGTCATCTCTGGCGCAACCATCCTACCACAACGCCTCCCGGCTTTTGATGTTTAACCAAAACCACCCAGCAGAGGAGCCGCCAGAGTCTTCGTGTCACGCTCAGGGGATCCTTACTGCCTTGACCTTGAGGGTAAGGTCCATTTTCAAGTTGGCGGTGTTGATACGTATTTACATTGAGGAATGCGTCTCACGCATATGCTTGGATGTTCGTCCTTATCTTGCAGGAGTCACTCGACGACTTGTTTATCTATTATATTATTTAAGTGTTTTGTCATGTGGTAAGGGGTTCCATCTATATAAGGTTCCCTAAGGGTGGAATCTTGTTCATCTTTTGAGTCTTAGAGCCTGAGCTCTCTTGGAGAGTGGAGCGTCACGGAGTACCCAGCCTCTGGATGCATGGCGAGAGCATACCTCTCAATTTAATTTTTATGCATGTTTAATGCAATGCAAGTTTCTTATTTGTGCTCTTGATACGATTACAACATTATCAACCTTCACTCAATCCTACGCCAGTTTGTGAGCGATAAGTGCAGATTTAACCAATAAACGGGCATGTGACCCAACACTGGTCTGTTAGGGGTAGCCCATTTTCCGTTAGGACAAACTCACGCCACGACCTTCATCTTATCCTTCATTAGTTTGTTAGTGATATAGTGCAGACATAAACCATAAACAGGCTCGTGACCCGACCCTGGCCTATTAGGGTTAAGCCCATATTAGCCAATATCTGTTAGGACTGCCCGTTAGGGATCCATATGGCATGGTGTTTTTGCTCCAATGAGTTTGGGAAAAAATACCACTACCATAAAATGCATTTGATAAGAGAACGGTTATGAACTCCTGGAAAAAAATTATTTTTAAACATAAAAGTGGATGGGGTTAACGACATTTCAAAACCACGACATTCACGACTGCCACCACCGTGCCCAACGAACCCAAACTCTGTACACAAATTTCCATGTTCTCTATTTGTTTTTTTCCTTAAGCTCGGGCTAGGAATGGGCTAACATCAACCAACACAAAAGCCTGTGCTGAGGAAATGGATGATAGATGCACCTTGAAACTAGCACAATGATGAATAGGAAACTCCTAAGTCTAGTAAAAGAGTAGTGTTTATTCAAAAGTTAAACATCAGAAACCCAATGGGCATCCATCATCAATTGAACCGTACATCAGTGAAGTTCTCATCAAGAAGAAATACTCACATGAATCCAACCAAGGGGAAAAAGGGAATTCTTATCCTGGTAATCAAATATTTCCTCTTCATTTGTAGCCTGGCACTGCATATCAGTAAAATAAAAAGAGTAAAGTAATAAAATCATTATTAATCAAAGAATTTATAGATTTAAGGCTCTGATCTTACGGAATCAGATGTTCCCTCCTGTTTCGGAATGATGAGAGCAGTGACAAAAAAATGTTTATTTTTCTGTAAACACAAGCCATTGAACATGTTTATACAATCAAATGTGGCAATACAGTTCGAACAATACATAAATTTGATACTTACAAGTAGACCGGCAATTACTCCACATGTTTCAATTTGTCTATCAGTATTTGACTTAGCTACTCTAAGAAAGCTCTCCATCAATGAAGACGACTACAAGGCAACACCAAAAGTGTTAAAATAGTAATAGAAAAAGAACACCTTCCTAGACAAACACTGAAGCAAAAAAGCATATAACATCTCACTATGTGCACTTCTAAAGCAGATTCAGAGCCGACCATCTCGTTCTTAGACAAAGATGTTTGCACAGTTTGGTTAAATAGTGGCGATGTAGTAGCAACCAATTCTTTTACTTCAGCATGCACAGGTGGAGGTAAAGGATTTCTAATTAGATCAACTTTAGCAGAAACTTCTGTGGTATCAAAGCTTATCATTGACAATGGTGGCTCTTCAGCACGAAATGATGCTCCATCATCATGTAAGGATTGGAGGATTTCTGTTAATATAGGGCTATCTTTGTAAGAAGCTTCACTATCTTTCATAGCTTGATCATCTCGTTTAGGCTGAGACAAGCTATTCATATAAAGCCACAGCAAAGACTTGTCATAACCAAAAGTTATAATAATTGTATTATAGCTTACCAGCACACGGTAAGTTCTCATTCCAATTCTAATAACTTAAACTCGAGCAATAAAATTTGTGTGGCTTAACCACTCCTAATTAACAAGTGAAAAAACTTGGAAAAAAAGTGAGTGTAATAACCTTGGGATTTCAATTGGAGGGAAGTCTATATTGCTCGGATATTGAACCTGCATTAACAAACAAAATGTTTAAATTTACTCCTGCATTTGCTTCAAAGTAGAAAATAAGATGTACCTGTTGACTGATAATTGGTGATCGCCAGTGTCCAGAGAGACCATTGGGTCCTAAGATAGAGTGCCTCGATAAGGTCTCCTCCTTAGGAAACAGGGCAGTCAGAGATCTACAGAGAATGTCAAGTATGTACATTTAAATGAATATTTCATTCTATTGAATCAAAGATGATTTTATATGTTTTCAGAAAATTGTAGGATATTTAATAAAACCCAAATTTGAGGAAATCAACAAAAAAACAAATATTATAATCATCACCATAATTACCGATAGCTCAGTAACTAGGGTATTCTGGCTCCATTCCTAACTACACATCGAAATTTATATTATTCTACCCAACTAATGAGTGTTTTTCTATTTTTTTGTGTACACATAGTAGAACACCTAAGTCTACTTACAAGTACCTTATCTTCAAGGTCAGGTAGAGCAACTGAGAAATTCATAGGCATATATCCGGCTGGCTAGCCAGCAACCCTACCCCAACGCAGCATCATCCAAACCGCTGCATCGTTTGTAATGCCCGAGGTCCATATCCCGACACTAGCAAGTAGCAAATTTGCATCCGTCATTTAAGATATTCATACAGCTAGCCCGTATCAATTGGTCCGACCTGCCCCTCATTTAGGGTTACGGCCAAAATCCTAATTGGATGATCACATTCTCGCCTTCCGCCTCTCGCTCGGTCTGTCGGCTTCCACTCGATCCTTTCATGAGCCGATTCCACCAATTCCAAAGGGCTTTCGACAATTTCAGTTGCTCCTCTTCTCCCCGCCGATTCAGTGTTTGTTACTAACGACTTCGTCGATTCCGCCTATTCCGGCGACCACTGCTTGCAGCTTCCGATGATTTCAACCACTCCGCTTCTTCTCCAGCCGATTCTGGTGGCTTCTTCCAACGACTTCGCCTAATTCCTCCTATTCCAGTAAACAATGATTTCTGCCACTCCCCTTCTCTAGCCGATTCAAGCGGCTGCTTCAAACGACTTCGGCCAAGTCCATGATTCGAGAGACTGTCAACATCTGCTAACACTTCTTCCCAAACGCCGCTCCAACCACCTTCTCCAGCCAACTAAATTTTGCCACACTGTGTAAGTTTTATAACCCTTAACTATAATTTTGCATGTTAATGACAAATAATAATGGAAATTTTATCTTGAGTCATAACCGGTTTATTTATATTTTTATGAAAACATTTTAAGCACTCTCACAAATTTTATGAAAAAAGAGTCTATTAATAAATATTGATAATTATTTATTATGAACAGAAAAAACATAGGAAAAGAAGTTAATTATAAATGAGAAAATTTATGGAAATTTTTAGAAGTGTTAGGATAACAACAAGAATTTATATTTAAGATACCTTTCATTCAACTTACCAAATTAAGCAGAATTAAATCCTAACACTCAAATTTCCCTCAAATTCAAGGGAGGAGATTAATTAAGAATATTAAAACCCTTCAAATCTCCTCCCATAGCAGCCGGTCCACGGCAAAGTTACGATAGGCCCAAACAGAGCCATCATTTCTTTCGTTCACGCGTGTAAGGAGCCTGATGCCTCTTCCCCTACCCGGCGACTGCATGGAAGTCTCTCATCGTCTCCTCCACCGCTAAATGACGCATAAAGGCCCTCTCTAGGGTGGCAACCTATGATATCAAGGCGCGCGCCTGAGGCGCCGGGCACACCGGGCGCACCCCGCGGCGCCTCAACACAGCTAAGGTGGGTAAAGGGCCTCAGGCATGCCTAGGAGCGCGCCTCGCTTGCCATCCAATCGTGCCTGGCAATTCTGGTTTGTTTTTTTCTCCCGACCGGTTCAGTTTAATTAGGTTTAAGCTTTGATTTTCACGTGCAGAAGGAGTCACCCGACCTTTTTTTCCATTTCACGCGCAGTCACCTAAGGAAATTGAGCCCAAATCGATGAACTTGAGCCCAATTTGCTGATATTGAGCCAAATTCGGGGAAACTGACCGAATTGAGCGCCCAATTCGATGAAATTGAGCGGATTGGGCGCCCAATTCGCTCAATTTCAGCGGATTGGGCGCCCAAATCGCTCAATTTCAGCGGATTGGGCGCCCAAATCGCTCAATTTCAGCGAATTGGGCTGAATTTCAGCGAATTGGATGTCTAGTTCACTGATTTTTCATGAATTGGGCACTGATTTTATTTTTCCCATTTTTGCGCCTCACGTGCCTCAGGCGCGCGTCTGCGCCTTGCGTCTTGCGCCTATGCTCCAGTGACCCTTTGTGCCTCGGTGCACCTTGCGCCTTTAACAACATAAAACCATGAGTATTACTCTTGCTCGAGCTTATTCCGAAAACATATTGTGTCTCTCTTACATCTAAAGGTTCTTACATTAATTCTAGGAAATATTCAAGGGAAAAGTCCCAAGGATAGAGGAGGTAAGTTTTTCTCTTGCCCTAATTCTTCAAGCATTTTAGAATTTAATTCCTTTTGAATTAAATTGATGAAATATCCCTTCTATGCTCTAGAAATAAGAAATGAAAGTGATTTTAGGTTAAGATCCATAAGTTAGAAACTCGTTATTGAAATTATAATGCTAAATCCCCTTGTATACACTTGAATCGATGAGGTAGTTTATTCATTTTGCAAAATATGAATCATGTAAATAAATTTCTATTGTTTAATTTCGGATTTGCATACTGATGACAAGAAAAAGTCAATTAAAGACAAAAATTTATGACAAATACAAGTATTTTCATTTGCCTTAATTTGCAAATGGTGTAGATCTTTCTTTATTGAAAATTGAAATCAAATGATATGATCTATCTTTTGTACATGAAATAATAAAGAAGATATTCAATTGGTAAATTGCGAATTTTGTACATGATTCCTCTTTAACTATAATTTCAGAATTCAGAAGAACCTACACTAAAATTATGATGTTTAGAAAGAGGTGTGATGATATTGTAGTACTTGATCATCTTCATTCAATATGAAGAAAGAGCATAGTAATGTTTTATTGTCTATATTTAAAATCATGATATAATAATGTTTGCTAGTTAGTAAGCGAAAGGTGTTAAAAAATGATAATACGCTTCTTTATCTTGTGCTAAGTCTCTTAGTTAAGTATATTCAATTATTCCCTAGTCACTATGAAGTTGAAGTAACTCGGTTCATAAGGTTAGTGATGCAGTGGTAAGGTCGACTCGTGGTGGACCCTCTAAATGCACTCCTAAATATGGTGAAAATGATGAATATGAAAGAGAAGCTTCGCGCTAGCAATTGTAGTTAGTAATTAATTATTATAACAAAATGACAGAGGAACACGCAGTCTCAAATAATTAATTAAAGGAGAACAAAATATTAATTTTGCAAATGAAGGAAGCGCACATAATTTTAAGCGTTCACAGAATAAGTCCCGCAAGCAGTACAACATATGAACTAATTAGCACAATAAGATATAAATCCGCTACAGTATAAGTGTCGAAAATAAACAACGGTAAAAGATGAGATTTTACCACAATTCACGCATGTAGGCGGCGGCAAGGCGGTTGTTGACGGGCATCCAAGGTCGTGGCAAAGGGAGGAAATTGGTTGTAGGTTCGCAGTGGAAGTACGTAGTGGTTGTTAGGGGAGGTGTGACTCACTGTAGGGAAGGTTATTACACATGGTGGGGTTGGCTTGATGAGGCTGGAGTGGAGACTTGCGATGTGGTTGATTGAGGAGAGGAAACTATAGGTAAGGGGGATAACCTGGACTCATGGGTGTTGGATGTCCATGGGTGAATAATGAAGCTGTTGTAACAGGGGGAGGGGGGGTTGTGGTACTGGGTGGTGTAGGAAAGGGGGGAAAGGGGGCTGACTGCAGTTTCGCGGAGGAGGAGGGTGTTCTACAGGAGATGGCAGAAGGAGATCACGAGTACCTACGGGGAGCGGAGGCTTTGGGGGAAGGAGGTGGCGGCGTCGGGTCTTAGCAGGATGCGGGATTTGGGTAGGGAGGAGGCCGACGGCTCCAGTCGGTGGAGGGCTGAGCGGGGCTGAGGATGGTGGGGAGGACTTCCCGGCGTCGCACCGAAGAGAGGAGAGGCGGAGGCGGGGGAGGGGGAGGCCGGAGGCCGGCGTCGCACCAGGGGGAGGGAACGGGAGGTCGGCGTCGCACTGATAGACCGCACAGTTTCAGAAATATATTGTCCAAAACTCACGATCCATTTTCCCCCATCAGCCACCTACTTTTAAATCCCTAAAATAACAGCTGCAATAAATAACTGTAAAATCAAACCACCTGAATCGGACGGCTCGAACTGTTTGGACCGACCGAGGGTAAATACAGCTCAATATAAAAAGTAATATACGAATTCTACTTTGATCGACCATCCGGATACAACCACAGACTCTGATCGTCTGTCTGGGCAGTGGATCACCGCCTCTTGTGGGAACATACGCGTGTCGGTCGTGGCGCACCATCAACTCCCCCCGGCTTGAAAGCACTCATCTACGGTGAGTGAAGATGGCCGTACTCGTTGTGTAACCGCGGGGCGAGTCACTCAAGCTCCTCTGAAGAAATCCATGTAGTATTATGTGATGGCTGATCGCTCCAACAGACAAGATAACGCACAATATCTCACCCTCCCGCGGTGAAGAAGTCGTGACTGATGATCTGAAACACGTCGTTTGTATAAGTGGATGGCACTAATGTATCTCTGTCTCGTAGGAAGGTATCTCCGTCTGGCAGTAATGTATCTCTGTCTGGCAATGATGTATTTCCGCCTGACTGTTGTGTCGGTAAAACCGTCGATGGTGCAATGTGATCTGCTTGGCCCGACTCCGTGGGAGGCAACAAAGAGGGACTGGTGAAGGCAATAGGAGGCGAAGGCTCGGGTAGAGGGGCTATGGTAGATGAAGGCTCGGGAAAACGTGTAGAAAAGGGGTCCACATACATGTGTTTCTCGTAGTAAGGAGTCAAATCCTCTACGTTGAATATTCGGCTGATGCTCATACCATGAGGGATGTTTATCTCATATGCGTTTGTACCAATCCGTCGTACGACTTGTATAGGGGCCCATTCTGCGTGCGCTCAATTTCTTTGTTGGTCCTTGCGGGACACTCTCAGATCGAATGTGAATCAATATTTGTTCTTCCGCCTCAAATATTTGTTTCAGCATGTGTTGGTCTGCACGATCCTTATAATAATCATTACAAGCTACAATTTTGTTACAGACCGACTCATGTAGTGCATGCAAATGATGAATAAGTGACTCAACCAACTCATAAAAATGAATTGAATGATGCAAATGGAGCACAACATACTCGACACACTTCCTAAGGCAAAACCTGGTCATGACTTGGGTATCACTAACATGGGGTGGCTAATAAGGAGGCCGGCGTCGCACCAGCGGGAGGGAACGGGAGGTCGGCGTCGCACCGATAGAGCGCACAATTTTAGAAATATTTTGTCCAAAACTCACGATCCCTTTTCCCCCATCAGCCGCCTGCTTTTAAAGCCCTAAAATAACGGCTGCAATAAATAACTGTAAAATCAAATCAAACCACCTGAATCGGACGGTTCGAACCGTTTGAACTGATCGGGGGTAAATATTTTAGATGTTATGTAATTACGGATTTGCCACTCGAGGTCCTATAAATAGGCCCTTAGTGTCATGTAGCAATTTTAAGCAATGAATGAAACTTTCTTTATCTCTCTAAATTCCTCTCTCTCTCTAACCCCTTCCCCCTCCTCTAGGGTTTTCCTCTCATCTTCTTCACCAAGCTTCTTCTCGAACTTCTCGTCCAATCTCCTTCCCCGTTCTAGGGATAGCCCCGTGTATCCCCGACCTCCAACGATCTCAACAAAACAAGCCCATAACATATTTGGTATCAAAGCCAGGCTTCCTCGGCTCGACTCTTCCGCTGCTCCACACTAGTCGACTCTGTTTTTTTCGCGCTTCATCATCATCCCAAGATCATCTCCACCACCTCCGGTCTTTTCCATGCAAGCACATGTTGTGCCGGCCTCCGCGCCGCCGCCTCTGACCCCAACGCTACCTATTCTGTCAGCCCTTCCCCCACCGGCCCCTGCCTTTGTCGGACCCTCCAACCACATTACTACCTTCGCTACCAGCCACTTCGATCGCATTGTCATTGCTGCCTCTCATCGCACTACCGTCCCCTCCGGACCCATTCCTTTCGCCAACTACGGTTTCTCCGGCCACCTTCCGACCGTTGTTCTTCGTCGTATCGCCGGTCCTGTCGGACCCCTTCTTTCGGTCGGCCACTGTTCCCTCGGCCATCCTGCCATTTCTACCTCCTACCCTTAGTTATTAAAGGCGCAAGGCGCACCAAGGCCCAAATGGGTCTTGAAGCCTAGGCTCAAGGCGCAGACGCGCGCCTGACGAAGGCAAGACGCAAGCACATCCATTTTAAATAATCAGCATCAAACATCATTTTAGCTTCTCGATCAAATTTTTCATCTAGTCTACTAATTAATCATTCATTACTATCATTTATATCTTTTAAAAATAGAATCAATGTGATCACTTATATCATATCTAAGCCTAACCATGCAATTATTTTTCACAAAAACTAAATCAATAAAAAATTATTGAGTTCTTACATTATTTTTTCATAATTTTTGAAAAAATAGATTTACAACAAAATTTCACTCAAACGCGCATTTTATATTCTAAAGGCGGAAATAACGTGCACAGAGGCGCAAACCTTTGAGTCTGGTGAGCCTGGAGCCTTAGGCTCGCCGGACCAGCCATACCCAATGCTTCAGCCGATCATCCGTTCGACGAAGCTGCCGCACACCTTACTGTCAATTCCACCGCGACACGTTACAAGGCGCTATTTTGGTGTGAGATCAAGGAGCCAGAGGAGTCGAACATCCTACTGGAGTTTGAGCTTGAAGACAAGCTCAAATTGAAGAACGGGTGGAGTTTTATGGTCCTCCATCAGTTATCTTATTATATTATTATTTTCATATATATGTTGAGTCGAGCCAATGTATCGAGTTCTGTTGTAGTGAGTCATAGTCGTCGTTATTAGAGTCATTGTACCGTTTAAGTGTTTTTAATATTTTAGGCGTCTTATGTACTTATGGTTTGCCACCCGGGGTCCTATAAATAGGCCCTTAGTGACATGTAGCAATTTTAAGTAATGAATGAAATTTATTTTCTCTCTCTAAATTCAGCTCTCTCTCTCTCTCTAACCCCTTCCCCCTCGTCTAGGATTTTCCTTTCATTTTCTCCAAGCTTCTTCTCAAACTTCTCCTTCAATATCCTCCCCCGTTCTAGGGCTTGCCCCTTGTATCCCCGACCTCCAACGATCTCAACAAAACAAGCCCATAGCATGTGTCCATGGGGAATGTTATCAATATGATTAATATTGCTTATAATTGTCTATTCAAGTAAGTTTAGACTGGCATGAATTTAAATTCATCAAGCTTGCTTTTATGTGATTTAGCACTTTTAAATGTTACAGCTTAGAGTTTTGGTACCAGAGATAGATTAAGGTCCAAGATCATGTGAACATTAAAGAGCCATAGGAATTAATCATAATTTTCATCGTAAATAGACAATTCAATTTTCTAATGATGGCATTCTCTTGTCATAATTCAGGAAGTACGAGAACATACTACGCAAGCACAATTTGAGGAGAGTTTGGATACCGAGCATATGGTATTGGAAAGTAGCCAGTGTGTTCAAAGGCAGGACTTTCAATAGAGGATATGACACAAGTCTTCACTCAGGCAGCTATAAGCCATCCGAGCAGCACTAGATCCAGTTCTTAAACAAATCATTCCAGCAGCTGAAGGATTACATATGGAGCACTTTATTAAGCAATTTCAAGATTTCAGGACGACAACCTTTTGAGTCCCGCCACTGGACAGAACAATGGATCACACAGATTGAAGAGATCCTTGATACTGTGATATGCCTTGTAAAGAGGATTGTAGCATTAGCAACCTTCATGCTTGAAGGAGAAGCCAAAAGGTGGTGGAGGAGACTTCTTCAAGGGCGATTTGCTGGCAGATAAGTATCGAAAATTTCTTAGGGAGAATTCGTTCATGAGTTCACCAATTGGTCTGTCCACCTCTCAACAAAGAGGGAAATCAGGAGAAATTTCTCAGGTTGTCTCAAGGCAAGAACTCCGTTCTTCAGTATGAAGAAGAGTTTTCACATTAGCATTTTATGCTGAGAGCTTTGTTGATTTAGAAGGAGAGAAATGTTATCATTTCCAGAAAGGACTTTCATTCGCCATCTTCTGATTCTGATGCAAATTTTTTGTTATGATGAGTTAGTTGAAGTGCTAGAGAAAGATGAAAGGATTTAGAGGATGAAATTTTAAGAAAAGGAAGTTTTTCGGCCCATCCTAGGCAGCAGAAATCAAGTATCATCAGGATCCAAGTGGAAGTAGCAAAAAGGCACTCAGTCTAAATCTCAGGTGCAGTCTAGGAGCGGGATAGTCAGAGAGATGTTGATCCAGTGCCTTAAAGGAAATACAATAATAGACACACTGAAGAATGTTTTGTAGGATCCAGTGTTGGCTACAAGTGTAGGCAGCTAGGGCATATGGTTAATGCTTGTACTAATGTTGCCAAGAATGGTGAGGATAGCAGAGGATGGGGACCACCACCACCTCACAAGATGTTCTACATTGATATTACCAGCAATCTGAAAAAAAAAGGAATATGGCAAAATCAGTGGCCTCTCAGGCATTCTTGTCATGGTGTCGCCTGGCGTCGTCCAGGCGCCCGAATGTGTACAAGGCGTTGGACGTCTTATCATAAAATTATTTTTTAAAGAAAATTTGAATAGACAGCGGTTTTGTTTAACAGAGAACACGCATTTACACCCAACGGTCTTCTTTCTATAGAGAAGAGGCACCAAATCTCATGTATGGTTCTTCTGAAGAGCATTCATTTCCTTAACCATCGTCTCTCTCCACATGGGGAACTCCAAAGCCTGCTGCCAAGATACAGGTATGGAAAAAGAAGTAAGAGAAGACACAAAGGCCATGTAGGCAGTAGATAGAGTCATAGGATCCGTAATGTGAGAGAGGATGTCGAGTACACGAGTGGATACCTTTCCAAAGGGCAATTGGTGTTTCAGAAGGCCCGGAGTCAGGATCCAATGATGGCTCTGGAGGCATAATCAAATCTTGTGTGTCAGTCCTCTAGGTACGTCGGGTGTATACTTGCAAGCTCGGAGCAGTAGATGGAAGAGGTGGTGAAATAGTGGGAGGACTCACTTCCACGGGTGGAGACTCCCCCTGAAGTGAGGGATACGGTGGAGGTATTGGCAGAGGGGCAGAAGGAGAGGGTAAAGGAGTTGGGTCATCCGAGGTAGGGTAGTATGCCTTGGATTTACGGAACGTGGCATCCATAGTGACAAAGGCCTTCTTCATAGGTGGGTGAAAACACTTGTACCTCTTCTGTGTGGGAAAATAGCCAATAAAGACACACTTAGGTGTGCGAGGATCGAGTTTGGCTGGAAGAGGGTGGTGGATGTGAACGAAGCCAAATACCTTCGGAGAAAGTTGAGTAGGAGGCATATGGATAGTACTAAGAGGGGTGGCATTCCCAAGGGCACGCGAGGATATTTGATCAATAAGATATATCGCAGTAAGGACTGCATCTCCCCAGTAGAATTTTGGAAGATGCATGGTGAACAACAGACAACGAGCGACCTCCAACAGATAGCGATTTTTCCGCTCAGTGACATCATTCTGAGTTGGATAATAAGCGCAAGTAGTCTGGTGGAGGATGTAGTGATCCGCAAGATATTGCTCCAACTGCACATCCATGTATTCGCGGTCAGAATTTTAATGGCGGTATGAAATTGAGTGGAGATCATATCATGAAATTTATGAAAACGGAAAAAATATCATTTTTGTTCCGCGACAAATATAACCAAGTAGTACGATAGAAACAATCAATAAAAGTAACAAACCACACACAACCAGAGATAGAACGTATTTGGCAAGGGCCCCAGATATCAGTATGAATAACTATAAAAGGGGTGGAACTCGGTAAAGAAACATGATTAAATGTAGTACGATGATGTTTGTTAATAGTACAGACATCACACACAAAGGAATCAAAAACAGCAACAGGCATAGCAGAAAACAACAATCGCATAGTAGGAGTAGACGAGTGGCCCAGACGACAATACCAGAAATGCCATGGATAGGTAGTGTCGGAATGAAGAGCTAGAGGATGTGGAGTTGGGTTGGAGTCGAGCACATAGAGTTCATTGAACATACTACCAGAGCCAATCACCTTCCCTGTTGTTAGGTCTTAAAAAACACAAGAAGAAGGAAGAAAGGCAATGCATAGAGTTAGCGAGTTGACTAATAGAAAGTAAATTATGAGTGAAATTGGGAACATGAAGGACCGAGGATAAGGTGAGAAAGGAACAACCAATGGATCCCTTCCCGGCAATAAAGGAAAGAGTCATCAACAATGCTCACATTATCGCGTCTAGAGAGAGGAGTATACAAGATGAAACCTAAAGTGGATCCGGTCATATGATCAGTGGCCCAAGAGTCAATGATCCACTGGGTAGAAGGACGAGAGGCAACAGAGTGAGCACCTCAAAGTCCCGAGTGAGCATAGGAGGAAGAGGCAGAAGGTTCCATGGAAAGACCCTGCATCAAGCGACGAAGGACAAGCACTTCGCACGCTTTGAATGCGTTGGGAGGTGTAGAGCCATCAGAGCAGGAATAGCTAGGAGGAATGTCCACAATAGCATCAGTGAGGTGAGCAGCGTGAGGGGAAGCATGATGACCAGAAGATCGCCCAAAACCACGGTTGCCATGAGGTAGATCACCCCCACTTGGTGGAGGGAACCCATGAAGACTGAAGCAAGTGTCCCGAGTGTGGCGATTCTTGCTGCAATAGTCACAGAGGAGGTGGTCCTTATCAGAGCCCTTCAACTTTGAATCACGAGATGGACGACGTGTAACAACCGAATATAAAAATCCGTATAAAAATATTTTGAGTCATATCCCCGATGATGAAAAGGCACATTTAATTGTCGCAGATTTTGGTTTTGATTTTTTTTATGTAGGCTGCCTTTGTGGATTTAGTGGGCTGGACATATTACCGGGCTGCTTGATTTAATTTGGTGGCAGAGTTGTTTTGCTGGCTTTGTAAATTGCTGGTTGTGCTTGTTGGCCATGCTATGTGTTGATTATGTTTCAATCTGGATTCGGTTGATAAACACCTGGAGCGGTGCTTTGGCATGATGTTGCCGCTAGTCGCTGATTTCACTGTATAAAACGAGCCCAGGCCGCTGTTTCGTTTCTCCCGCACTGTCATTCCTGCAATCTACGAATCCCGCTTCTTCTTCTTCTACTTCATCTCCTTCTGTCTCTGTGCCGAGCTAGTTGTGTCGTCGCTGCCATACGCCTGTGCCGACGCTGCTTTGCCGCTGTTGCTGCTGTGTCGCCGATTTTACTGGGCCGACGGCCCTGCTGTGCCGACTAGGGTTGTTGTGCCATCGCTCTTCTGTTGCCTCTGCTCCACGGTTTCTTCTTCTTCTTTCACTGGCTGACTGCTTCTCTGTCCTAACCTTCTTGGCCTACTGTCGTTCTCTGCCATACGCCTGTGCCGACGCTGCTTTGCCGCTGTTGCTGCTGTGTCGCCGATTTTACTGGGCCGACGGCCCTGCTGTGCCGACTAGGGTTGTTGTGCCATCGCTCTTCTGTTGCTCCTGCTCCACGGTTTCTTCTTCTTCTTTCACTGGCCGACTGCTTCTCTGTCCTAACCTTCTTGGCCTACTGTCGTTCTTCAGCTGCTGTCTAGGGTTCCTGATGCTGCTGAGCCGCTCCTGTGTAGCCGTTGTTGCTGCCAAAAATATCGCTGCTCCTTGAAGCCGCTCCCGAGTTGTTGCCTCCCTATTGCTACTGTCTTCTTCTTCTTGGCTGGTTTAGCTTAATCCCTCTATTTGGTTACTTGTGTTATGCCAAATTAACTTTTGTATTTTGTTGGACAATGCATTTAAGAGAACGGGAAGTCCATTTGGGGCTGGTTTTTAGCCCAATTTTGAGGCATATTTCTAGCTGTCCGACATAGTATAAAATCAGATTTGGCATGTAGCAATTTAATTGGTGTTTTCAATTTATTAATTTAGCTGTCCGATACAAATCTTTTACGCTCTATGTTATGCTACGTGTAAAACGAGACGCAACTCAAATTAAGATACATGTTATTTCAGTGGTTTCCGAAGCTTAAAACTTCGAGAATGGCGTCCCGTGATAACCGTGACATTTATGCAGACAAGGATATGAATAAAGGCAAAGGAAGGGTAAGTATTTTATTTCTTGAAATTATAGGTAGCCACTTATTTTGCAGTATTTAATTTATTGTCTCTTTTAATGAAATTGTTTGTGCATATGAGTTTCGCCTTAATGATATATCGCTAAATAAATAAAATGGGCGAGGGGACAATTAAGCGATACAGATTTCTAAGGGGATCAGTTTTATTCAACATTCATGTTTATACGACAAGATAAAATTCATTTAAAACTCTGCATAGGGAAATATGATGGCTTCGAATCCGATGATGTGGAGGCATCCACTGATGGATTCACAAGTAGGGGTAAGCCTACAATTACGCTCTTCGGGGGCGGGGCCCAATTCAAGTTTGCATCACCGGAGCATTTCTCATATTATATAACTAAAGTTAAGGGGTAATTTAATGATTAGTATTGAGAATAATCAAGTGATTGATTTATTGTACTGTATGCATATTGATATTATCTCCCTTGTTTGCATGTATAACCATTTCACGAAATGCTGTTCTCACATAGTCATAATTTTTATGACTAACTCCTAGTGGATTCATTTTTTTCAGACAACAGGTGGAACTCCAGGCGTACGGGGAAGGTTCGCACCTGAAGAGTTAGAGAAGGTATGGCTTAATGTCTACAAAGGAATCGAAGAAGGTTCTGAGAGTCATAAATTACTATGTTCAGAAAACTATTGTAAATTTTTAGCAAAACTTCGAGTAAACGACTGTATGAATGTGTGAATAAATAAAAGGAAGAAATAAAATACTGTCTTGGATGTTCATTGTACTGTTCTTAGATGTGTTGCAACTATTCTATTGACTCTCTGTTCACTTTCTGAAATCATTGGGAAGCCCGAGAATTTTGGGTCTTCACACGATGACTAAGAAGAGAAGGGGAAGTAGCAGCAAGAGCAGAGCCTTCAAGCGCCGGATCAGGAAGTAAGGTCTAGCGGCGATCGAATTTCTGCTGCATAATGTTGTAGACCTCTGAAAGAGACAGTAACTGTGGACGCCCCAAAATCTGAACAATGATCTGATCAAAGTCTCGATATAGGCCATGAAGAAATTCAAATATTCAATTACGGTCTTCTCGGGCACGAACCATCGCTTCATCGACAGGACTAACAAAAGAGGATCAAAATGATCATATTCTTGATATAGCTGTGTGAACTCCAAGTAGTACACAGAAGGAGGGTGAGCACCCAATCGGAGTAAGGATATCTTCTGCCGCAACTGGAAAATCTGAGCGGCATTGCCCCGACGAGAGTAGGTAGACTCTGCTCGTCGCCAAATGCCCGCTGCATTGTCAAGAAACAAATAATTCCGAGCAATGGACTCCTGCATCGAATTAGTAAGCTAGGACATGACTAGGGAGTTCTCCGACTCCCACTGTTTCCACTCAGAAGAGGTCTTGTCCAGTTCCTTCATTTGTCCAGTGACGTAGTCAAAGAGACGACGGATTTTGAGCACCAAGCTAATAGATTTGGACCATAAAAGGTAATTAGAGTCGCCCAGACGAATGGTAGTAATCTGAGGAGTATTATGATCATGGTTCTCAAGGAGAGAACTCACGGGACGGACACCCGCGGATGAGAGAGCGGGAGAATCAATACCACTAGACATAGTGGCTTAAGGATAGAAAGCTAAAGACCACACACCACTTAGGGCAGTAAAGAGCGGTTGATTACGCCGAACAAACTCAAGTGTTGAAGAAGAGAGGAATAAAAATCCACTCCATGCAATGACCTGAAAGACGAGCGGCGCTGGAAGGAAGCAACGACTTCACTGCATGTCCGGCACCGGAAGGAGAGGGGCTACAAAGCCTGGAAAAATTGATGGGAAGCCGAAGAAGGCCGACCGAAGGAAGAGATGCTGGGAGAAGTGTCGACGAACTAGAACGAACGAAATTCGGAGAGAAGGGAGAAGCGCCTCTGGAGGATCGACGGGGGGCGTGACTAGAATGAGAAAGTTGAGGCTGAGCGAGAAAGAAAAATGCGGCGGAAGAGGCATGCGAGAATGGAAGACAGAGCGGAAGGCAAGTGTGAATGGCAGAGCGGAATTAGGGTATCAGGAGCATGTCGGGCTCTGATACCATATTGATCGGCTTAAAAATGTAAATTGATTTTTACTTGGATAAAGGATCCCCTCTATACATAGAGGGGATGTTACAACAAAATGAAAAGGAGGAAACATAAAAAGATTATATTCTAACAGCAGGAATGGATTGGTTGTCACTCAATGATGCCTCCATTTATTGCCAAAGAAAGGAAGTTATCTTTAGAGATCCTCAAGGCTACGAGATTAAATTCGGAGGAATCAGGAGTGTTTAAAATATCCTTATTTCTTCCTTGAAGGAAAACCAAATCAATAAGGGGCGTGATTCATTTCTTCTGCCGATCCAAGGAGAAAGTAGTCGGAAGTCATACTTAAATATGTACTCGTTGTATCAGAGTTTCTCGATGTCTTCCCTTAAGAACTACCGGATATCCCACCAAAAAGGGAAGTTGAGTTTTTTCATTAATCTCATACCAGGAGCTCAATCGTTGCTCAAACCCCATATCAAATGGCCCCTAAAGGACTAGAAGAATTAACGATTCAATTACAAGAACTCCTTGACAAGAAATTCATTCAACCCAGCTCCTCTAGATGGGGAGCCCCAGCCCTTATTGTTAAAAAGAAAGACGGTGGTATATGCATTTGTATCTATTACTAAGAACTTAATAAATTGAGAATGAAGAACAAGTACCAGATACCGAGAATTGATGATATTTTTGATCAGTTAGAAGAATCTTCAGTATTTTTCAAGATAGATTAGAGATCTGCATATCACCAACTTAGTGTCAAGGAGGAAGATATTTCTAAAATTTTCTTTAGCATGAGATACGAGCATTATGAATTCACGGTAATGCCCTTTGGCTTATCTAACACACCGACAATTTTCATAGACCTTATGAATTGAGTGTTCAAGGAATTTCTCGATAAATATATATTATTTTCATTGATGATATTTATATCTATTCAAAAAGTGAAATCGAACATGCATCACACTTAAGATCAGTTTTACAACTCTTAAAGCAACAAAAACTCTATGCAAAATACTCCAAATGCAAATTTTGGCTGGAAGAAGTATCTTTCGTTGGTCATGTCATTAACAAGAAAAGGTTATTTGTAGACCCACAAAAGGTTGAAGTAATTTAGAACTTGCCCAGTCCTACCTCCGTAACAGAGATAAGGACTTTTCTAGGTTTGGTCAGCTATTATAGAAGATTTGTTGAATGGTTTCTAAGATAGCACTGCCTATGACAAGATTAATTTGAAGAGAAGTTCCTTTTGATTGGAATCAAGAGTGTGATGAAGTTTTTTCAAAACTCAATATGAGGCTTACGTAAACTCCAATTTTAGTAATGCTATCTAGAATGGACATTTCAAAATTTTTAGTGATGCATTTTTGAAGGGTCTTAGGTTTGTCTTAATGCAACACGGAAAAGTCATAGCTTATGCCTCCTGACAACTCAAAAATTGTGAAAAGAACTATCACACTCATGATTTGGAACTGACAGGCATAATTATTGCTCTTAAAATCTGGAGTCACTATCTATGGAGTTAGATGTGGAATTTTTACAGACCATAAAATTCATAAATATATCATTAATCAGAAAGAATTAAACCTAAGGCAACGACGTCAGTTAAAATTGATTAAGAATTATGATTTAGACATTCAATATCATCCTGACAAAGGTAATAGACTGACAGATGCTCTGGGCAGGAAGAATACAACTACGGGTTTCTGGATGGTTATTCAGCAAAAGGAATTGGTGATTGAATTGGAGAAACTCAAGATAGTTGTGGTGAAATCCGGGGAAGAAGTAGACAAAGTCATATATTATTATATGGAAATACAATACACAATTAAAGAACAAATTATAATTTCTTAGCTAAAATGATCAAATTAATCAGAGAAAGCAAATCAAAAGACTTTCCTTTTTAAGATAGACTTGTCATTATCAAAAGATGAGTCACCATTCTAGAAGAATGGGAACTCCGACAAAAAATTTTGCAAGAATCTCATCAATCAGGCTACTCAATCCACCCCGGAAGTACAACAATGTATCAAGACTTAAAACAATGCTTCTAGTTGCCTCTCGTGAAAAATGACAACATCTAATTTGTTGCCAAATGGCATACATGTTAGGTTGTGAAAGGACACAAGACCCAGTGGAATACTTCAATTCTTGCCCATCCCAGAGTGGAAATGAGAAGATATAGGAATGAATTTTGTCCACAGTCTACCAAGAAGATAAGGGCATGACTCCATTTGGGTAATAATTGATAGGCTCACAAAATCGGTGCACTTTCTGCCAAATAAGTACCCTAATTCGTGAGAAAAACTAGCACCCCAGTACATACGGGAAAAAGTTTAGACTTCATGGAGTACCTAAACAATTATATCAGATGGATATGGAAGATTCACTGCTAAAGAATGGAGACTAATTCATAAGCTTTTGGGTACCAAATTGAATTACAGCACAGTCTTCCATCCACAAACCAATAGTCAATCGGAGAGAACTATCCAAACATTAGAAGATCTCTTGCGGATGTGCGTCTCCGATCTTCGAGGGTCATGGGAAGATTACCTCCCTCTTGTACAGTTTTCTTACAACAATAGCTTTCAATTAAGCATCAAGAATTCAAGATGGCCCCGTTTGAGACACTTTATGTAAGGGAGATGTAGAACACCTCTACGTTGGGGAGAAAGAGAGGATGTTGTATTGTTGGATAGATCATATGTGGATGACATCAGCAAGAATTTTAAATTCATTCAAGAAAGGCTCAAAACGGCTAAGGAGAGAAAAAATACTATGACATCAAACACAAGAAAGTCGAATTTTCTATAGGCAATGAAGTCTGCTTAAAAATTAAACCATTTCAAGGTGTGACTAGAATAAAGAGCTTGGGTAAACTAAGTCCTTGTTTTGTCGGTTCTTTTAAAATCATGGAAAATGACCTGTAGCATACAAGCTCGCACAGCCTGAAGAACTAAGCAGATTGCATAACGTATTTAATCTTTCAACACTCAAAAAGTTTATATCTGTTGGAAAAGCCCATTTACTCTAGCCCAATATGTAACATTTATTGACATTTATTGTTTTTCTCTCCTCTCTTTAGTCTCACATCTTGTATAGGATCTTCTTCTCTCCTTCTCTCATCTATATATTTGTACTCATTCTTTGTATTTGATACACGTGAACATATATACAAGGTGATATTTTTCCCTCTCTACATGGTATCAGAGCCACCGATTCTCCTTGAGCGGCTTCCCCTTTCTTAACCGCGTGGTCTGTCTTCTGTCCGCTACCCGCCCGGCTTCTTGCGGCCTGCCTTCCTGTCCGCTCCGCTCCTCCTCTTCTGCTTTCGCTTCTTCTACGTGGTTCCACCCCTCCCATCCGGCATTTTATAGCCTTCCCCTTCTTTCTCTCCGTCGGGTCCACCTTCCCTCTCTCTCCTCCAGACCGCTGTCTCTTGCGGCCTGTTCTCTCTCTCTCTGCGGCCTGTCTCTCCTCCGGCCTGGTACAGCTCGTTGCGGCCTGCGGCCTGCTGATCTGCCTCTCTCGCGACCTGCTCTGGTTCGCTCCGATTCGCTGCGACTTCCTATACCTCGCTGCGGCCTGCCTCTCTCCCGACCTGCTTCGGCTCGTTGCGGCTTGACCTAGCTCGCCGCGGCCTGCTCCTCCTCGTTGCGGACTACCTCTCTTGCGGCCTGCTCCAGCTCGCAAGCGACCTGCCTTTTCTGCGGCCAGCCTCTTCTGCGGCCTGCCTCTTCTGCGGCCTGCCTCTCCTGCGGGTTGGTCCCGGGCGTTGCGGTCTCTTCTCTCTTTCCGCTCGAGTCTTCCCTACTCGCGGCCTCTTCTCTCTCACCGCCAACGGCCTCCTTTCGCAGTTTGGTGCCCGGGCGATCTCTGCTCAGGTCGCTCGGTCTTCTTTGTTGCCCGGTCTGTTCTCCTAGCCGCCTCTCTTCTTCATGGCTTCCTCTGCTGATTCCGTTGGCACGACGGTTCCTCCTGCTGACCGCCCGGCCTCTCTCCCGGAAGTCCGCGATGAGCTCCGTATTACTACCATTTCTCTGACCGGCAAGAAAAATTTTGTCGAATGGGCACACTCTGTTCGCCGTGTCCTGCAATCCAAGGGGTTCCTTCATCACTTGACTCAGGCCGTTATCGGTACTCCTACGGATGATTGGTTACGCAACGATGGTCGGGTGCAGACTTGGCTTCTTAATTCTCTTGAGCTCCACACCCTCTACTCTGGCAAGGACAGTCTTCACCATCTGTACGACATTATCACTGCTTTCCAGGCCCTTGATAGCAGTGGCGCGACCGATCTGACATCCTTTATTGCTCAGGCTCGGTCTCTGGTCGAGGCTTGGATCCACCATCAGTCTCCTACTCTGGATCTTGCTGCCCAACGTGCCCAAAAGGAAGTTGTGGGTATAACCATGATGATGGCCCGGGTCCCGCCTCATCTTCATAGTGTACGGGCTCACATCCTCTCCTCTATTGTTACCCATCTTTCTCTGATGTGTGCTCTATGCTTCTCAAGGTCTCCCCGCCTCCGGATGTGCCCGGGCCACCTTCTTCGGCCCTTGTTCAGCAGGCCCCTGCTCCCTTATTGCCTCTTCCATCTTCTGCTCGTGGTGGCCGCTCTGACTCTCGCGGTCGGGGCCGGGGTGGCCGGCCTCAGCCTAAGTGCTCGTTCTGCGGCAAAGATGGGCATCTTGAAGCCACGTGCTACCGCAAACATGGCAGCCCTCCTCGTCCGCAGGCCGCTGTTGCTGCGAATGACTCTTCCACTCGTCCTGACCTCGACGAGGTTCGTCTTCAGCTCCAACATCTTCATGGACTGCTTAGCCGCCCTCCTGCCTCGGTTGCCTCCGCTGCCTCCATCTCCAATGAAGGTATCGCCTGCCTCTCCTCTGGCCCGCGATGGATCCTCGATTCTAGTGCCACTCATCACATCACCTCTGTTCGCACACCTCAGTATTTGTCTTCACCTCACCCGAAGTACATTACTGTGGCCAATGGAGCATTTGTTCCTGTCTCCGGATGTGTTGATATTTCCTTGACCACTTCTCTCCTTCTGCACTCGGCTCTTCACGTTCCGGGCTCTCCTTTCAATTTACTTTCTGTTGATCGTCTCACTACTGATTCTAATTACTCTGTGACATTTACTTCCTCTTCTTTTCTCATACAGGATCAGCAGACGCGGACTATCATTGGTAGGGGGCGGCTGCAGAATGGGCTCTATCTCCTTGACGACTCTCCCACTATCCTCGCATCTATCTCCTCTTCGGCTGGGCAACGCCGTTTGGGTCATGCTCCTCTGCCAGTCCTCCGGAAGGCTCTTTCAGATATTTCTCTTCCCGTATTTCAGTGTGACACATATATTTTGGGCAAACAGCCTCGTTCATCTTTTCCTTCTCACTGTACTCGGAGCTCCGCTCCTTTTATTTTGGTACACTCCGATATATGGGGTCTGTACAAATTGACTAGTATTTCTGGCTACCAGTATTTTCTTACTTTTATTGATGATTACTCTCACATGACGTGCTTGTATCTCCTCCGGGATCGCTCTGAGCTTCCCCGCGTGTTTCGGGCCTTCATACTTGAGACTCGCACTCAATTCTCTGCATCCATTCGTACTCTTCGTACTGACAATGCGCGTGAGTACACCAGTCATACCGTCGCGACTCTCTGCTCTGAGTTCGACATTCTTCACCAAACCTCGTGTCTGTATACTCCACAACAGAATGGTGTCGTCGAGCGCAAGAATCGTCACCTTCTTGATGTCGCCCGTTCCCTTATACTCCAAATGCAGGTTCTCAAACCGTACTGTAACTTCGCGCTCTCCACGGCTTGTTTTCTCATCAACCGACTCCCTTCTTCCGTCCTCCAGTATGCTACTCCCTTCAGCCTCCTCTTTCCCTCCACTCCGCCTTTTCTCGTTCCTCCTCGGGTCTTTGGGTGTACCTGCTACGTCCACCAACTTGGTCCCTCCATCGACAAGTTGGATCCCCGTGCCGCCCAACATATCTTTGTGGGCTACTCGCGCACTCAAAAGGGTTATGTGTGTTATTCACCTGCTACTCGCAAAGTTACGGTCTCTGCGGATGTCACTTTCCGTGAAGATCTTTCCCTTCTTTTCTGATCTGGATATCACTCCTAGTCCAGACCCCGTCGTTCGTCCTGTCATCCCTGCTCCCCGCTCCTCCTCCACTCCTCCTCCTGCCCTACCTCCGGTCCGTCCACCACCACCAGCTATCCGGGTCTACTCTCGTCGCTCTCCTCCTCCCGTTGCCCCTCTGTCGTTGGCCTCGACCTCTGGTGCTCCGCTACCTGCTGCTCCGGCTCCCGCTTCCACCGCTCATCCGATGGCGAATTACGTCTCTCTCCACCGCCTTTCTCCACCTCTTTTTCACTTTGCCACCTCATTATCCTCTGTTTCTGTCTCTAACTCTTTGCAGGAGGCACTTCAACATCCCGGCTGGCGGGCTGCCATGGACGAAGAAATGACGGCCCTTTGGGCCAACAAGACCTGGGAATTGGTTCCCTTACCTCCAGGTCAGCACCCTGTTGGGTGTAAGTGGGTTTTCGTCATCAAGCATGTTCCGGATGGCACTATTGCCCGCCTGAAGGCCCGTCTTGTGGCCCGTGGCTTCACGCAACAGGAGGGCCTTGACTATGAGGAGACCTCTCTCGGTGGCTAAGCTCAACACCGTCCGTGTTCTTCTCTCCGTGGCGGTGCACCGCCACTGGCCCCTTCATCAGCTCGATATCAAGAACGCCTTTTTGAATGGCGACCTTCAGGAAACCGTCTACATGCGTCAACCGCCCGGGTTTGAGACCACGGGGGAGTCTCGGGTGTGTCTTCTCAAGAAATCCATTTATGGTCTCAAACAGTCCCCTCGGGCGTGGTTTGACAAGTTCAGCAAGGTGGTTCGGGACATGGGGTTCACTCGGAGTTCTGCAGATTTCTCCCTATTAACCCGACACCGGGCCACTGGAACCGTCCTTCTGTTGGTTTATGTTGATGACATACTACTCACTGAGGATGATTCAAAGGGGATTCAAGAGGTCAAACAGCATCTGAGCATTGTATTTCAGACTAAAGACCTGGGGCATCTTCGCTACTTCCTTGGTCTCGAAATCGCACGACGACCAGACGGGTTGGTCCTCTCCCAACGGAAGTACTGTCTCGATCTTCTCAAAGACGTTGGTCAGTCTGGTTGCAAACCAGCTTGTACCCTGATGGAGGTAAATCACAAACTGTGTGCTCATGCTTCTGATGACGATTTGATTCTTCAGAACCCAAAATACTACCGACGACTTGTGGGAAAGTTGATCTATCTAACGGTCACGAGGTCAGATATATCGTTTGTTGTTGGGGTTGTCAGTCGGTTTATGCACGCCCCCCGGGTTTCTCATCTCCAGGCGGTTGAACGGATTCTCCGATACCTTAAGGGAGCTCCGGGTCAAGGGCTGGTTTACAAAACCTCCGACTCGGCTCCTGCATTAGTCGCTTATTCTGATGTGATTATGCCGGCTCTCTGGACGATCGGAGGTCAACAAGTGGGTTCTGTACTTATTTTGGTGGTCATCTCATTACATGGAAAAGTAAGAAACAAGCTGTGGTCGCCCGCTCCTCTGCAGAAGCTGAATACCGATCGATGGCCTCGGTTGTCTCAGAACTCACATGGCTTGAAAGTCTCCTTACTGACCTGGGAGTAAAACTCCCCTCATCTGCTGTTCTATTCTGTGATAGTCAAGCCGCCATACACATAGCAAAGAATCGGTGTTTCATGAGCGCACAAAACATATCGAAGTCGACTGTCACTTTATTCGAGAGAAAGTTCAATTGAAGAAACTTGAGTTAAAGCATGTCCGGGCACTGATCAAGTTGCTGACATTCTCACAAAGGCCTTATCTAGTACCCTTATTCTACCAGTGTTTGTCCAAGCTGGGTGCATATGACCTATACGCTCCAGCTTGCGGGGGAGAGTTGGAAAAGCTCATTTATTCTAGGCCCAATATGTAACATTTATTGACATTTACTGTTTTTCTCTCCTCTCTATATCATATACAGATAAGATCTTGTCAATATCAGAAGTACGGGTCGACACATATTTGTCCAGTCCTACCCAACCACTCAAAATTATCGATGAACGAAGTAAGCAGTTAAGGAATAGAGTAGTAAACTATGTAAAAGTCTTGTGGAATTATCGAACAAGATCCCACCTTGGGAGAAAGAAGACATCATGAGAAGGGACTATCCATTTCTTCTGGAAGACCTTGAAGCTTAATTCTTTATGACGAAAATTTCTATAAGAGGGGGAGATTTGTGACATCCTGAAAATTTTGTCATACTATGTTAGTCTTATGACCCTTAACTATAATTTTGCATGTTAATGACTCGAATAATAACGAAAATTTTATCTTTGGTTACAGCGGGTTTATTTACATTTTGATGAAAACATTTTAAGCACTCTCAAGAAAGTTATCAAAAAAAGGCCTATTTTAATAAATATTTATAATTATTTATTATGAAAAGAAAAGCATAGAAAAAAGAAGTTAATTGTAAATGAGAAAATTTATGGAAAATTTTAGAAGTGTTAGGGTAACAACATGAATTTAGATTTAAGATACCCTTCATTCAATTTACCAAATTAAGCCGAATTAAACCCTCAAATCCCCGTCAAATTCAAGAGAGGAGATTAATTAAGAATATTCAAACCCTTCAAATCTCCTCCCATAGCAGCCGGTCCACGCCAAAGTTACGATAGGCCCAAACCGAGCCATCATTTCTTTCGGTTCAAACGTGTAAGGAACCTAACATCTCTTCCCCTACCAGGTAATTGCATGGAAGTCCCTCATCGCCTCCTCCACTGCTCGACGATGCATGAAGATCCTCTCTAGGGCGAAAGTTAACCCTCTCTCAGACTCTCCAACTCAATTTAAGGCCTCCTTCACTCATTTCAGAGGTTTCCTATAACAAAAAAACGTGAGTTTTACTCTTACCCTAGCTTATTCCGAAAACATATTGTCTTTCTTACCTCTAAAGGTTCTTACATGGATTCTAGGATATATTCAAGGAAGGGAAGTCCCAATGATGGATGAGATGAGTTTCTCTTGCCCTAAATTTTCAAATGTTTTAAAATTTATTTCCTTTTGAATTAAATTGATGAAATAAGAAATGAAAGTGATTTTAGGTTAAGATCCATAAGTAATGAAAGAAATTTCATTTTCCCTAACTCCAAAATAATTTAGATATAAGATTTATTTATCCAAAATGTTGTAGAAAATCATTATTGAAATTATAATACTAAATCGCATGGTATACACTTGAATAGATGAGGGAGTTTATTACTTTATTCATTTTGCAAATATGAATCATGAAAATAAATTTCTTTTGTTTAATTTTGGATTTACAGACCAGAAAAATTCAATTAAAGACAGATATTTATGGCAATTACAAGTACCTTCATTCTCCTTAATTTGTAAATAGTGTAGATCTTTTTTATTGAAAATTGAAATCAATTGATAAGATCTATCTTTTGTGCGTGAAATAATAAAGAAGATATTCAATTGGTAAATTGTGAATTTTGTACATGACTCCTCTAACTATAATTTCAGAATTTAGTAGAACCTACACAAGGATTATGATGTTTAAAAAGAGGTGTGATGATATTGTAGTACTAGATCATCCTCATTCAATATGAAGAAAGAGCATAGTAATGTTTGATCATCTTCATTCAATCGTGAAGAAAGAGCATAGTAAGGTGTGATGAGATTGGAGCACGCCAAGTTTCCCTCTGTTCCCAACTGAATCGAGCCGCAAGCGCCACTTCCGTCCTTCACCGTCGCCAATCTCCCAACCTTAGTGCCACGGAAACTCACTGCACTGATCTCGGCATCATCCGCGCACGACCTCTAGCCATCGGCAAGCTTCCTCAACGCCACAGCTACATCTTCTGTCTTCCTTCGGCAACGTTGATCCCAATGCCAACCATCAGTATCGTCCACCCGCAGGCCACGCTTCTCCCTTCCTCGAGCCACAAAACATGTGTATCAAGCCCACCACCTTTCTTCCTGTCCGCTGAGCCCACATATAAAAGAGAAACTAGCAGGCTCCTATTTCGAGCCCTACAAGTAGACGACTTATGTTTCCTTTTTGAGCCCTACAAGTAGACGACCATGTTTCCTTTTCGAGCCCTGTGCTTTTTTTACTCCCATTGCCTGCAAAACCACTAATGAATTGATTTTAACTAATTAATCAATTACTTTGTATTTAATTAATTACATTTTTTTTATAAATGACGTCTATGGCGGCCCGACACATATATTAGGAGGCAAAGATGGCCTCGCACGCCTCGATAATGGCAAGCTGCGTCGCCTCCATCCTCGCCATATGCAATGACCTGGTCGATGTACACAAGCATAAACAATTGCTCGCTCGTATTCCGATCTCTGCACCGCCGTCGAACTCATGGATTATTCAGCCACCTCACATGTCGTCGCGGAGTTCTTTGAGCCTTCTCCAGCCCTAGTTGTCGCTTTCAACATCATGGATCTCATTGCCTTTGAGCCCCGTGTCATTCCATCTGTTAGCATCCTCCACTCCGGCCACAGACTCTTGTTCCACCGACCCCTCTGGCGCCATACTTGCCGATGACCGCCCCTCAGCTAGCGTCTCCACTTTCGATCGTTGCGACTCATATTCAGCTGACACACTTGCCCCGCCTCCAGCCATTATGCATGAACATCTCACCCCAGCTAGCACCCTCGCCACGACGGATCACTGCAACCCTTTGGAGCAGCTGTGATCATAATGACGGCGTACCGCTCGCCGCGGTCTCCACTACAATGATTCTCTATTGGGAACTATTCTGGTGGGAAATTAAGGAACCAGATGATCATGCAGTGCATGCCTCATTTGATCTTGATAACATGCTCAATAGGAATTGTGGGCGAGATGTTATAGGCTTTGTTCCCAATTATTATGATGTGTGCTTAGTTATTATGTTGTATCTCATTATTTTTAGTGTCTTTAATATCATAGTCCAAGTGTCTTTAGGTGTCTTAGGTTTTATTATGATGTCTTTAATTACGTCTATACTCCTGTATCCCTTATTTAAGGGCCCCTTGGGCTAGTTGAATGGCAAGCAAGAAGTTATCTATTCCTCTTCCTCTTAATAAGATTGTGGCAGCTCTCTCCTCCCTAGCACACCACTTAGGCAACCGCAACTCTGGCTCCATTGTATCCTTCGCCACACTCATCCCTACCTCCGGCCATCCTTTGGTGACGCCACCGCTGTTGCGGAAGAAGCCCGTAACAAAATGATCCATATAATTCAAAATTAATATATTCAAACTACTCGACTCAAAATATTGCAGGCCTTACAAATTGTGAATCTGCTTCCCTATAGGCTTCGAATGTATATCTTGCTGGCTAAATGGAAACTTGGGGACACCATTTTGTCGAGCGTGGTATAACTGCAGTATGAAACAACCCTCCTTAATGTTCCAGAATGAAGAAGAAAATATCATTACAATTCATGACAGTGCATTCGATTTGAACAGAAAATTTTAAATGTAGTTGAGAAAAAATAAGGTGATAATGCAATGAGAGTTGGTACCTGTCTACTGTCGCTTTTTAAGTTTTGATTTCGAACAGAAAGCCGCTCCAATGAGTCATCAACTGAAGTGTTCTGATAGTTTTGACTCCATTTGCTGACTTGACTCCTACGCTGATGGTTCAAACCTTTAAGAGACTGCTGTACCTTTGGTTTAAGTGCCTCCAGCTCGCTCATGACATGTAATAACTTCTACATAAATATTTGAAGTCGCAACTTAAAATCCTAGTCTACTAATCCATTTCCAATTGGAAAAGAATATTTCAGCAGGACAAGAACGTCTCGTGGATAAACAAAGTATGTTGAATAAATGCAAAAAATTGAGCAGATAAAAATGTGACTTAAGTGCCGAATAAGCATTAATGATAGATAGTTTTGGTATATTATGTATTTTGTACAATGTATGTATTATGCATTTTGTACTATAGAAATAAACCTATGTACCTCTATTGAGGTATTAAGTCATTTGCACGGTATCAGAGTGAATTAGGGCGAAACCTATCGCTCTCGAAAAAAAACTCATGCACCCACTTTCTCTACGATTGATAACAAAGTTCTTGCATAACTCCTCTGTCGATCAACGAAGACAACGCCTTCTCCGAAGTAACTACCAACCATAATCCGTCGAGGACTTGATTTGCGGGGGGTTTTGCACGTCAGGTAGGGGTTGTCGTCGGCCTCCTGACGATATAGGGCTCACGTCGTGATTCCTTCCTTGTTTACTCAATGTTCACTATCTCCTATTAGTATCCGGGGATTCCAGCCCTAGTTTTATGTCGTTGCAACCTCTCCGATCTGAATTGGAAGATCCTCCTCTGACCTTCTCTATTGATGCCAGCAACTATCAATCATGTTGCTGATGGCAATGTCGTTTGTCGTTGTTGATGCTCACATAGTGGATGCTGATGTTGCTACCTGTTGTTGTTGATGTCGCTACTACCTCTCCTCTGACCTACTCCATTGCTGAAAGTGCTCTTCCTCTCATCGGCGATTACAACACAACCATCTGATCTACTTATAGGTCATGACATACTCAGTTACCAGCACCACTCCGATGACCGTACCCCTAGGGGATTACAATAATATATTTTCTTCTAGTGTGAGACTTGCTACTACTCCTTACATCCTCAAATTTCCAATTGTGGAAAAAGGGGTCCATATCTAGCATACAACATATGCACCACCTTACTCAACTCCATATTCACGTTGTGGGTAGTCGAGAGTACGAGATTAGTATAGTGATGATTGTAAGATCTTCTCCCTCCTGTTGAGCTCCATGGATCCCTCAGTTCAACAAATGTACAAGAACTGTGAAATTAGTAAGGAACTATGGGATACCTTACATATGATGGTCTCGCAGTTGAACAACTTCACTCATCTAGGTGAACTCTTCCCCAAGATGGTTGAACTGAGACAAGGGGCACATTCAGTCACTGAGTACTTCACAAAATGGAAGGTCCTTGATGATGAGATCTTTGATCTTTGGGAGATCCCTTCTTCCAGGTAGGAACACAAGGCCCAACGTAACCACCTTGTACTACTTTGGCTACTAAGTAGCCTTGATCCGAATTTCTCTACAACAAAGGTTGAAATGCTAGCGAGTCCCTCTACTCTGAAGACTTCTAAAGTGTATTGAAAGTATCTAGTTGTCTACCTAAATCACCTAGAGGGGGGTGAATAGGTGAGATCTGCGTCTTTTGTGGAATAAAAAGTTGAGAGAGAATATCACAGAAAGTAATCAAGCACAATCCAGACGACACAAGGAATTATAGTGGTTCCACAATCTTGGGTACATCCACTCTCCGCCTCAACAATCTAGCACTACGACTAGCTTTGGCTACTTCACTATATCTCAGATTAAACAATCCTACACCTCAGAACAACGCTCCTACAACTCGAAGTAAACACACTCCTACAAACTCGATCCCCCAAAACGGGATCTACACTCGGAAGATAAATCTTCCTACAAGCTCAAAGACGAAGCTCCTACAAAAGTTGAAATAAGATTTTACAACAGCAATGAAAAAACTTCACTACATATCTGAAATCTACATAGTTCTTCCTTCTTGAAATCTGAAAGCTTTGTGAAGAAGTTGAGGAAGAAATCTTGAGAGAACACGATCTGAAATTCTTTGGATTCGACACGATCAAGTGAATGAATAGAGAATCTTGAATCTTGTGATTTGTCAAATCTTTCTCTTGGTGAATCGCTGGATCGCAGGATGAATGCGGAGAAGAGTGTCGAAGAAGACAGAGCGTGCGGCTTGTCCCGATCTTAGAAATTGCGGCAATTCAGACTTCTGATAAGATTAGCGATTAGGATTAGGGTTGACGAATCCATCGACAAGACCTTATATAGAACTTCTAACGGTCTGAAATCTTTAAGAAAAGATTCATGTGGATCAATCATGAAGAATTTAGGTTTAAAAGAAATTCAGCTCGACGAATTAAGAAATTTTGTTCGATGAATGAATTTTGAACTACCGTTCGACGAATTGAAAACCTGTTCGACGAACTACAAACTCCGTTCGACGAATGAATTTTGAATTATTATGCACTGCATTCTTCGAAAGGATCAAAATTCTTCGAAAACATCTTAGTTTTTCGAAAACTAACTCAGCCTTTTTCGAAAAAGACTTCATGCAGAATTTCCTTTGAGCCGGAAACTTATTGTTCGAAAGGAATAAGACTTATCGAAAACAACTCTTCTTTTTCGAAGGATGAAATCGATTTTTCGAAAACTAGTTTATGACTTTTCAAAAACTAGTTGCTTTTTCGAAAATACGACTTGGTTCTTCGAGAACTCTTCAGGGTATTTTTCGAAAAGGAACTTAGAAATTTTTGAGAGTTTTTCGAAACATCACAATGTTTCTCGAGAACAACTTGGCTTTCTCGAAAAATGAAGTTCAGACTTTTTGAAAAACACTAATCTTTTCGAAAAATTTACTTAGGAAATTTTCAAGGAAAATTTCTTTTCTTCTTTAATCAAAAGTCAGCAACCTTTCTTTTCTTTCATTCCTTTAGTACTTGAAAATAAACTGCATCTCAATAGAGAGGTTACACATGAGCCAACATCATGGATCACGTAATGAGGGATTACATTGCATGAGTCTGTGTTTGGTGACTCACTGTAAACTGACATTGGTCTACACTTAGCAATAGTGACCCGCAAGCACTCAACTAGAGAATGGCATCAAATACATAATTAATTCATCGTACTTCAAGGGTGACTTCACACAAATCTAGGTTATTGTTGATACAATACCAAATAATCTCCCCCTATTTGTATAAATCAGAACCCTCTACACTAAGGTGAATTATATCAAAATAATTACATAATCAACTAACAAGCACAATAGCAATTGCAATGACAGAAGAAATAATGTATCATCAAAATTCAAAATTATATATATAAGGAGTATGTCCATAGAAGTGTCCAGATCCACAAAATTCTAAACTATGGCTAAACTCCAATCATTTGAATTGATGTTGTTGTTGTCTTTCTTTCTTCTCTTGTTGTCTCTTTTGATAGCAGTAGGGTTTAGGATAGTACTTTGCAGGTTTAGGAGGAGCTTTGAGATTATTTTTGTCATATTCTATATTATAGATTCTTCTCTTGGTCAAGGATTTTTCATACAAGTCCCACTTCTGGGACTGTAATGATCATTTCTATCTTCATTGTAGTCTACCACCAGCTTTAGAGTCTCAAGAATAAGTGAATTGGAGGTTGAGCTCCAAACTTCAGCAAATTCTTGTACTTCTCTTTTCTCAGCATCATGAGTTGGAATGGATCGGCTGGCAGAGGCACCCTCACCATACTTCCTTCTTTTTGGTACATGAACTTCGGGAGGAATCTCGTGAGGATGCTCTTGTAAATCAGAAGACCAAACATGAGAGTAATCTGCAGGAGGAGCTTCATAATGTTCTGGTCTGGGAGAAAATGCAGGCATGCAAACAGTTGGATTAAGTTGAGGAGGTGGAGCTTCATGTGGATTGACTGGAAAGTCTGGAAGTATTTGATTATGCATCCATACAGCAGTGTCATAAGTATGAAACTTTACTCCATGAATTTGTTTCTGTACGTCTGTATTTATCTCTTTCAATTGTGCATCCCATTGATTTTTCATCTCAAGAATTTTCTTGTCAAAAACTTCTTTAACTTTGTCATCCCTCTTTCTGACTTCTACAGTAAGGGTTGTTATGGTATCTTATTTGAATGTGTCAACTTCTTCACATGTTTTGAAATTGTGTTCTTGAGTTTTCTTCTCCAGTTGAATCTGATTATTGGCCAATGTAACTGATTGATCCATGACTTGACCAATACTAGTGATAGTATGGTCTATGGCATTTCCACCAATTTGCAGCAGTTGTTTGAATTCATCAGTATTATGTTGTATTTCAGCAAAGCCTCTGCTCATCTCTTTTTCAAGACCAGTGACTTTTTCAGTAACTTCCTTGAGACTTGTCAAAGTACTCTCGTTGTTGTGTCAGCATTGATTCAATTTTACCCAATAGGGTATCATCAGGAATAATAGCAGCAGGAGGAGGTGGAGGAAGAAGAGCAGAGACTGACCATGGTGATATTTCTTCAATTTCAACTGTACTCTTGCCTCTGTGGAAGGGTAGAATCTCATCCCCCTCATGTCCAAGAATGGAAGGGATAGAGAAATCTAAACTCCTCATAGGAGGTTCTGCAGGTTCTTGTATAATCTCCTCTTTATCAGATAATATAACATCAGTCTCCCCCTCAATATGTGTCTGGGGTTGTGAGTCTTCTGGTATCTCTACTGGAGGAATTTCTTCAGGGGTCTCTTTAGGGACAGCTTCAGGGGACTGTGTAGTAGTCTTTTCAGAAGAGATGAACAGGGGGTCATCTGAGTTGAGTTCTTCTTTCATCTTATTAATTTCCTTTGTAGTATTTAGGAGAGTGTCTTTGTCAGGGGAGGAGTGAACATCCATACCTGACCCATCATTTTGTGCAGGGGTGCTTTGCTCATCATCAGACTGAGTTTTACCTTCTTCTATCACTACCACATTATCATCAGCAACTTTCTCTGGAATTTGAGTTGCAGGAACATCAGTTTGAACTTCTGTATCTGGAACTTCAGCATGTTGTGCATCTTCTTGAATTAAAGGAGCAGGCTCCCCTCAACAGTTGCACGAGCTGTGTCAGCTGTATCAATGTGAGGAGGAGATGGGATCATGTCCTCATCATCAAAGATAATTCTTGAAGTTTTTGGAGCATCCCTTGACTTCTGAATTCTTTTCTCTCATCTCTGGATGGAGGATAGTGTGACTTTCTTCAAGTGATGAACAGACACGCCTTTGGACATGTCAAAATTTCTGGGTGGACTTGATTTAGATATAATGTGATGATCATGGCATAATTTGGTGTCTTGATACTTCTCTTAATCTTGTCAAAAATCATTTCCCCCCATTGGAATTTTTTGCGACAAATTACTGTTGTCATCATATCGAAGAAATCTGTGAAAATATATCCATTGGAGTGAGTTGTGCAGAGAAGGACCTTGCCTAGTATATCAGCTAGGAGCTTGCTTTCAGCATTCATTCGCGGTCGACGAATGGATGTTGTGGATTCAGGGAGACCACAGAAAGACATTGCCCTTGAGTAGTCGGGTTCTTCCATATAGCCTTCCTCGTCGATAACTGGCAATTTCAGAAGCTCTGCTACGCAAGGCGACTTCCTTTTAATCTCCACATCCCTGACGGATGTCTTCAATACCTTCCCATTTTGCTTAAGCTTGGCGTTTCGGAAAAACTCTTCAATGTCTGGAAGGAATACCTTGCATGGTTGCTCTAAAACGAAAGAGAGGCCGGCGGCTTCAAGGAGGTGGATAACATTCCGGAAATCGCCGGAGAATTCGGCGATTCCAGCGCGAACAAACTCACTTCCGAACCCTATCTTCACTGTAGGAGCCATTGATTTCAGAGGATGAAAGATTTTCTTACTTGTTGAGGGAGAACGACGAAAGCGACGGCTTTTGTCGGAAGAGCTGGAGGAACTGAAGCGGTGGGATTTGAATCTGCGTACTCCGGAAGCTTTCGTTCGAAATGTCGGTGTTTGGAAATTCTATGGACTTCCTAGTTATATATATAATTAAGAATTTTGAAAATAAGGATATGCGCACCTGGCGGTTCAAGTTCTTGAAAATTTTCGGAAGGCAGATTTTGGGCCTTCTTCGAAAAGTAGACAGTATCTGTCGAGAGGAATGGGATTTTTCGAAAGGGGATTAAAGATTTCTTCGAGAGGTCTTATTATTTTTCGAGTGAGACGGAGGTTTTCGAAAAAGGATGCAAGTCCTTTTTTGAGAAGTCTGAGTCTTTTCGAAAAATCCAGAAGACTTTTCAAGAAATCTGAATCCTTTTCGAAAGATCCAAGTCCTTTTCGAAAGATCCAAGTCCTGTTCGAAAAATCCAGAAGTCTTTTCCGAGAAATCAATTTCTGAACTTGAACTTGAGTTTTTCTGAAGATTGCTGAGTGAGAATTCCTTGGCCATTTTCTGAGTTGGCTGAAGCTGATTTTCCTCTTGACTTTGATTGAACTATTTAGGACTTCATGTTGAGCATGTCAAGTTCTGTTTTGAAGAACGAGAACTTGCCCTTGTCCAGCGGCTTCGTGAAAATGTCTGCAATTTGCCTATCTGTGGGAACATACCGAATGTTGATGTTCTCATTTTCCACATACTCTCGAATGAAGTGGTATCTCAATTCGATATGCTTTGTCCGACTGTGAGAGACTGGATTGTTGGCGATTGCTATAGCGCTAGAGAACTCACAGAACATGGGAATTTCCTTGAATTTTAAGTTATAGTCTTCAAACAGATTCTTGATCCAGAGAAGTTATGCGCAGCAACTGCCTGCAGAAATATATTTCGACTCGGCGGTTGACATTGCAACACAATTCTATTTCTTTCTACTCCACAAAATGAGTCTTCTTCCAAGGAATTGGCAAGTCCCGGAAGTGCATTTTTATCATCTTTGTTATCTACAAAGTCTGCATCTGAAAATCCAATTAGTTCGCTATCATTATTTCTTGGATACCATAAGCCAAGATTTGGTGCACCCTTAAGATATCTCAAAATCCGTTTTGCAGCAGAGTAGTGAGATTCTTTGGAGTTCACATGATATCTAGCGCACACACATGTTGCGAACATTATGTCAGGTCTGCTAGCAGTATGGTAGAGCAAGGATCCAATTATGCATCTGTACATGGTTTTATCGAAAGGTTTCCCTTTCTCGTCCTTATCCAGAGACATAGCTGAACTCATTGGAGTACTCATAGAGATTGCATTCTACATTCCGAATTTCTTAACCACCTCCTTGGTGAACTTCGTCTGAGAGATGAAAATTTAATTTTTGGATTGTTTCACCTGAAGTACTAAGAAATATTTCAACTCACTCATACTGCTCATTTCAAACTTCCCTTGCATAAGTTTGGAAAATTTTTTGCATCTATGTACCCTATGAGTTCAAAATCACGATCCATAGGATACCAAAGCCCAAGATTGGGTGTGCTTAAGATATCTCAATATTACCTCACAGTAGTGTAATGAGACTCTTTAGGGAATGCTTTGTACCTACCACAGACACATGTTGAGAACATAATATCTGGCCTGCTAGCAATCAAATACATGAGTGATCTAATGATGCCTCTATACGAGGTTTCATCAACTCGTTTCTCAGATTCATCCTTGTGTAGTTACATAGAAGAACCTATTGGAGTTCACATGGTAAAAGAATTCTCCATACCATATCTCTTAATCAACTCCTTAGTGAACTTAGATTGAGAGGTGGATATAAAATCCTCAGATTGTCTAACATGGAAACCCAAGAAGAATTTTAGCTCACTCATGTTGCTCTTTTCAAACTTGTCTTGCATAAGCCTGACAAATTTTCTACACAGCCTCTCTTTAGTAGACCCAAATATTATGTCATCTACATAAATCTAGACTAGGATGCTTGATCCTTGATATCCCTAAGGAATACTGTCTTGTCTATCTTTCCTCTAGAGAACTTGTTCTCTATAAGAAAGGTAGACAGGTTCTCATACCAGGCTCTAGGTCCCTGTTTTAACCCATACAAAACCTTGTGCAATCTGAGGACATGGGAGTTATGATTAGGGCTTACAAAACATGGTTGCTGTTCTACAGACTTCTTACTTCAATGTACCATTGATGAATGCTGACTTTATAACCATTTGGTAGACCTTGTATCCTTTGTATGTTGTATAATCTAAAAACAAAATTAGGTCTTCTAGCCTTGCTACATGTGCAAAGGTTTGGTCAAAATCTATCTCCTCCTCTTGTCTATATCCTTTAGCCACTAATCTAGCTTTGTTCTTAACTATAACCCCATGCTCATCTAGTTTATTCCTATAAATCCACTTAGTGCCTATGATATTGTGATCACTAGATCTAGGAACTAGACTCCAGAATTTGCATCTCTCAAATTTATTGAGCTCTTTTTGCATAGCCATAATCTAGTTGGGGTCTGAAATGGATTCTTTAAATGTTTTAGGTTTTGCATGAGAGAGAAAACTAGAGTATATAACCTCATTGTGATGTCTACTTCTAATAGTTACTCCTTGTCTTTCATCACCAATTATTTGATCAATAGGATGACCTCTAAGGTGTCTAACTTCTACTGGCAGGTTCCTACAATCACCTAGTTCTACAGGAAGAATCATTACTAGAAAAGTGAGTATTGGCTACACTTTTTTTGGCCAGGGACTAAAAATCGTGGCTAATAGTTAAGTATTATCCGCGGTTCATATTTCGTGGCTAATAATTAAGTATTAGCCACGGATAACAAATTCGTGGCAAAAAACTAAACCATTAGCCACAGCCTTGACGAAATCGTGGATAAACGAATACTATTATATAGTTTATGAAAATTATATATATTTATATATATTAAAAAAAGTAATATCATATATATAAATATTATAGGAATGATAATTAGGGCATTCCGAAATTAGGAGCTTGACGGAGCATCGAGTCATTCCGAAATCGCAGCAAGCTCCAGTTGAGAATCTTCCTGCCATCTGTTCTCGAGCGAACGTCCTCCCCATTTACAGGGTTTGCATATTCCTTACGAAGAGAAGACATGACGGGACAGGCTCGAGAGAGAGAGATAGAGGAAGAGAGAGGAATCATTTATGGGCTGGTGAGGTAGAAAGGGGCGTCGCAAGATCTAGTTGATCGAGCAGGAAGCAAATGTTATTGTGAAGATCTCGGTGGGAAGTTGTTCAAGCAAAGAAGATTCTTGGAGGTACGAGGCCATGGCGGCCAATGCTGGGATGGTGGCCGGGTCTCATAAGAGAAACGGGTTCATCATGATTCGACACGAAGGAGAATCGGGGGTATGTTTTCATATTCTAATTTGTTCCTCTTTTTTTCGTTGAATCCTTTCTCTGGAGTTTTTTTAATTATCATTTTGGCATTCGGATTTGTGGTTAGACTGAACGATAACTTGGGATTCATATTTTTTTGTGGCTTACAGTGATGAGTGCTGATCAGATTGGTCAGATCCAAAGTGGATCTTGCATTTCCTGTCTACTCCATTTTGTTTTCTTCCAACTCGAAAGTTGACTCAGTAGATCTGATCTTCTTTGTGAGAATGTTGAAATTCATTTGTTTGACCTACAAAATTTTTGGATATCATGTGTAGTGTTGTACTTGGCCAATCCATTGAGAAATTGATCTCTCTTGGAATTGACTGTTTTGATCTGCCCATTAGAGGAGCTGACAAATTCTGCAGTTTGTTTTCTTCATTTGAAGTCATAGTCAACAATTTGTTGATTTATTCTTTCAAAGAAATTAATGGATTCAATGTTTCCCAAATAGAAATTATATATATGTCAAATGCTGTCGCTTTGGTTCAATAATATCTTGATAAGAGAATGCAATATTATGTAGAATGTTCAGAGTAATTCCTGTCTTTCTTTTATTTCCATCCTAGTTTAGGCCTTTTTGTATATGAATGATGAACTGATATTTGTAGTAAAATACAACAAATAAAAAATCATATCACACAAAAGATTGTGGAAGTTTCCTATTTCGGTCAAGATCGACCCAATTCTGCAATTTGCATTTCTTGAATCCTAACCAGCTACATATTCATGAATATTTATGGTACATTCTGTAACACCCCAAATCCCAGGATTGGGAAAAAGTTGGGTGACACGGCCTGGGACACGGGCGTGTCCCAGGGCGTGTCCTGCTCGGGTGAGCAGCCGGCAAGAGGTCGACTAAAATCCGTTCTAAGGAAAGTGAGTTTGACATATTCAAAACCACTTTTTCCACCTTCTGTTTTTGCTCCATGCTACCCCGAGCAGAAAATGAAACATCATCTTATCCCCCGAGCTTATTCTTATCTGCTCATCATTTTAAATGAAACATCATCTAATTCCTTAACATTTTTGAACATTAATTTTCAGATTTTCTAGGTGAAGTTGGAGCTTTGATTTCAATTTTTAACTTTATTTATTAAAGTGGATACTGAATATGAAAGTTACTTCTATTGAGCATAAAGTAGTAGAAAATATGATTATACCATTTGTGCATGTAAAGTGGAGGATAATAGATCAAACCCTTCTTTTATTCTCTCAAATCTATTTCAAAACTTGATTTCTGCAATAATAGATCAAACCCTTCTTTTATCCTGGTAAGAGGGTCAGAAATTTATTTATAAGTAATCTAATTCATTTTGGAACTTTATTATTGTTATAAATTGTTTATTTTCTCCTTCAATAAATGTAATTAAGATCCCTTTCCTCTTGAACATTCAGGTTCTGCTGCAGCAAATAGATCAAGGGAGTTGGATTTGTCCAGCTGGCCAGATCAGAATATTTTGGATGCTGATATTATTCAGGATGGTAAGCGGTCTGATCAACATGATCATGATCTATAGTATCCAAAGGCTTGCTAAGTGATTAAGTTCTGAGCAATTATCATAGAAATATTTCCTCATACCCTCTTTTTAGGGTGCTTGGAATGGAATTTTTGATTATGAATTCCATAACTGAACATAAATTGCTTTTGTCATCTTCAATTTTTGATTCAAAATCAATGATTAACACTCAAAATTTGACACCTTTAACCAAACACAAAAGCCAGGGCACTTGGTTGATCAGGAGTTTAGCTTGATCATCTATCAAACAATATATTGCTAATACGTAATGGTTTTAAAGATTGTGTCTAGCCATGCTTATGCCTCTTTTTTTAACTTGAAACCTGTAACTGTAACCGTGACATGCATCGCTCTTCTTCTTTTCTATCTTCATGTTGGATATTTAATACTTAAATGCAATCTTTCAGCACTCTTGTCTTTTCAATTCTTACAGAATTATATATTCGAGTGTACCGGTGATTTGGTGCTCAAAGAAATGACTACTTATTTCTAATATTGTTTTCTTATGAATGATAATTGTATCATACAAATTTACTTTCCTAGGTCCATGGATTTCCCAGATGTTTGTATGTATGCAGAGATCAGAACAAGGATCCCAGATACCATTTCCTATCAATTTTACCTTGATCCCTATCATTTGATCTACCGTTTATTTAACCTCCAGTCTGCAGTGCTCAAGGAAGCTATTGATGACCTTGAATGGCCCTGCTCGGCTGTACAGATACACATACAACCGATCCTCCCTCAGTGAGATTCAGGGCCGAGGGCCACGGTGACTTGCAGGTATGACTAAATATTTGAGTGAATTTGTTTATTTCTTCTGAAATAATTATTGTGTTTATTTTGATCTTCATTATTTTGTATCATCACTTACTATTACAAGTGAGAGTTGCCGCCTGTTGGGTCGGCTTATATGGTTTCATGTCCATACAAAAAAATATGAAGTGAAACAAATTCAAAAAGACGCAGAAATGTGGCCAGCAGGAGGTAGGGAAGCAGACACTGTGGTCCCCAAAAGATAGAGGACACTGTGATCAGGGCACTATGGTCCCCGGAAGATAAAAGGGAGAAAGAGGACAATTGTAAACTACATAGTTTTTGTTGGAACACACTTACTGGATTTTATGCCGAGCAGATTTTGAACAAAAATATTCTCTACAATCGAACGTCTCCTAGTAATGCTTATTTTTTTAAAGACATGATGGTTGGAGAGGGGAGTGGGAGGTTTGTGTTATAAGGCGCGACGATGCCAGTTATCTTAAACTTATGTTGTTTATGTTATGTTAATTTTTAGTAATATTTTACCAATATTTAGTAAGCCCAAATGGGTGGCACGTGGAACCTACTTAAGCTGCCGCTTGTTTTGTGTTTGGTTAACAAGGAAATTAGAACAAATTTCCCTCACTCTCTCTTATTTAGTGTTTGGTTAACAAGAAATACACAAAGCTCTCCATGGAGAATTTTTTTGATAATTTCTATGCCAATAGATATTGTTGCAGTATTATATTACAATGAGGGGAGCACATGCCTAGCATTACAATGTGTTTTTTTAAAAAAAAACATAAATTAGTATTTGCCACGGCTTATAACTATGGCAAATAGTTTTTTTTTTTAAATGATGAGTTCACTTTTAGCCAGGGTTTCATACTGTGGCTAATAGTTGGCTTATTTGCCACCACAGTTTTCCCCATAGCTAATAATATTTGCTACGACCAATTCGTGGCTTAAAAGTATTAGCCACGCCGACTTTAGCCACAGAATTTTCCCGTGGCTAGACCGTGGCTAAAACCTTTTCGCCACGGTTTTGGACTTTTTGCCAGGGAAATTTGCCCTGGCCAAAAGTCTGTTTTCTAGTAGTGAATAGGATGATTCTCCTCCCCCTGGGTAGTTACTGTATCTTCTATAAGAATTTCTACATTATTTCTAGCGTGTAACTCTAAATCAGGTAAAACACATATATTTAACTTTTCCATCCTAGAGCCTACATCACCTAGAATAGAGTTGTTAGAAGTCTCATTATATAAAATAGAAGTTTCATCAAAAATACATTAATTGATTTTTCTACAACTTGATGTTTCAAGTTGTAGATCTTGTATGCTTTGCTATATATACTATAACCTACAAATATTCCTTCATAGAATTTCTCTGAGGACTTAGTTAGATAAGATTTCCCATTGTCCAATACATATCACTTACTACCAAAAAATTTGAAGTAGGATAGATTTGGTTTTCTGCCTTTCATTAGTTCATAGGCAGTCTTTTTGTGATTCTTGTTGATCAATACTCTATTCTGAACATAGCATGTTGTGTTTACAACCTCATCCCAGAAATATTTTTGGAGAGATGTATCAATCAGCATTGTTCTAACTGCCTCAATGAGAGTTCTATTTTCCTCTCACAACTCCATTTTGTTGTGGTGTTCTTGGAGATGAGAACTCCTGAAAGATCCCAAGTTTCTTATAGAAATTTATCATCATTTCAGATTGAAATTTTGTACCATCGTCACTTTTAAGTTTGACCACAGAACATCCCATCTCATTTTGAACTTGTTTGACAAAAGCAACAAGGATGTCTAGTGTTTCAGACTTCTTTCTTAGGAGGAATACCCAAGCAAACCTAGAGTAATCATCGACAATCACATAGGTATAGGACTTCCTAACCAACTAAGAACTTGCATAAGACCAAATAGACCCATATGAAGTAAGTAGAGACACCTCTAAGTGTCTTTGGACTGAATACTCTTAAAAGTGACTTTTGTGTGTTTGCATTTTTGACATACGCGACATAAGCCTTCTTTGGAGCATTTGAACTATGGACTATTTCTAACTAAGTCCATAGAGAATATTTTGCTCATTGCTTTATAATTTAAATGAGATAGCCTCTTGTGTCATTGCACACACAAAGAGTCTTTCTCACTACCTACTAGACATACATGTGATTTCTCATTTACACTTAAGAAATTTAGAAAATAAATGTTCCCACTCCTAGTGCCTGACAAGATGATCTCATGATCACTTGGATTCCTTATCAAACACTTGTCATTGTGGAAAACAATTTCATAACCTATATCACAAAGCTGACTTATGCATATCAGATTGTGGTTCAATCCTTCCATATAAGCCACTTTTGTGATAGTAACTAAGCAGTAGAAATGTTACCATATCCCTTGGTGAGTCCTTTCTCTGACCATCCAAAGATGACTTTTGGTCCTTTAATAACTGGAGTATAATCCCTTAGCAAACTCCTTGTTCCAGTCATGTGCCTGGAATAACCACTATCTAAGTACCATATTGGCCTTCCTATGATACTTGGTTACAACTGCAAACACAGAATTAATTCACGTTAGGCATCCAAATATTTTTGGGGACTTGGTTCCTATTAGGCTTTATTGTGTGAAACACAATAGGATTTCTAAACAAACCTGGTTATGTCTTATATGAAGGTGTCGTTGGATTATACCAACAATCTAGGGCAAAATGCTCAACCTTCCCTCAACACAACACACAAATCGATTATATCTTTTCTTTGTTTGCATATTTGAAGTTGTTCTATTGTGCAACTTGGATTTGACATCCAACTTCCAGGGTAGTGTGCAAAGTTACAAACTTACCTTTCACGTTTTGATGTGGTGCACTAGGACCAGCTCCAAGAATTCCATGGCATCTTGGATTGATTACCCTTTGAGGTGGTTTTTGGCCTTTATTGCCTTTAGATATCTGTCCTTCACTATCAAGGGCTCTTTATT